>CM026397.1:61591662-61686018 GCA_014843695.1 Archivesica marissinica | reverse complement strand
ATGTATGTGACGTGGAAGCTTGCACGATGTATGTGATGTGGAAGCTTGCAAGATGTATGTGATGTGGAAGCTTGCAAGATGTATGTGACGTGGAAGCTTGCAAGATGTATGTGATATGGAAGCTTGCAAGATGTATGTGATGTGGAAGCTTGCAAGATGTATGTGATGTGGAAGCTTGCAAGATATATGTGACGTGGAAGCTTGCAAGATGTATGTGATGTGGAAGCTTGCAAGATGTATGTGACATGGAAGCTTGCAAGATGTATGTGACGTGGAAGCTTGCACGATGGATGTGACGTGGAAGCTTGCATGATGCAGTGACGTGGAAGATTGCACGATGTATGTGACGTGGAAGCTTGCAAGATGTATGTGACGTGGAAGCTTGCTAGATGTATGTGATGTGGAAGCTTGCTAGATGTATGTGACGTGGAAGCTTGCAAGATGTATGTGACGTGGAAGCTTGCAAGATGTATGTGAAGTGGAAGCTTGCAAGATGTATGTGACGTGGAAACTTGCAAGATGTATGTGACGTGGAAGCTTGCAAGATGTATGTGATGTGGAAGCTTGCAAGATGTATGTGATGTGGAAGCTTGCAAGATGTATGTGATGTGGAAGCTTGCAAGATGTATGTGACGTGGAAGCTTGCAAGATGTATGTGACGTGGAAGCTTGCAAGATGTATGTGACGTGGAAGCTTGCAAGATGTATGTGACGTGGAAGCTTGCAAGATGTATGTGATGTGGAAGCTTGCAAGATGTATGTGACGTGGAAGCTTGCAAGATGTATGTGACGTGGAAGCTTGCAAGATGTATGTGACGTGGAAGCTTGCAAGATGTATGTGATGTGGAAGCTTGCAAGATGTATGTGATGTGGAAGCTTGCAAGATGTATGTGATGTGGAAGCTTGCATGATGTATGTGACATGGAAGCTTGCAAGATGTATGTGACATGGAAGCTTGCAAGATGCAGTGACGTGGAAGCTTGCACGATGTATGTGACGTGGAAGCTTGCATGATGTATGTGATGTGGAAGCTTGCAAGATGTATGTGACATGGAAGCTTGCAAGATGCAGTGACGTGGAAGCTTGCACGATGTATGTGACGTGGAAGCTTGCAAGATGTATGTGACGTGGAAGCTTGCAAGATGTATGTGACGTGGAAGCTTGCAAGATGTATGTGACGTGGAAGCTTGCAAGATGTATGTGACGTGGAAGCTTGCAAGATGTATGTGACGTGGAAGCTTGCAAGATGTATGTGATGTGGAAGCTTGCATGATGTGGTGGGTTGGTGGTGGTGGGTTGGTGTATGTGACGTGGAAGCTTGCAAGATGTATGTGATGTGGAAGCTTGCAAGATGTATGTGACGTGGAAGCTTGCAAGATGTATGTGACGTGGAAGCTTGCAAGATGTATGTGACGTGGAAGCTTGCAAGATGTATGTGACATGGAAGCTTGCAAGATGTATGTGACATGGAAGCTTGCAAGATGTATGTGACATGGAAGCTTGCAAGATGTATGTGACATGGAAGCTTGCAAGATGTATGTGACATGGAAGCTTGCACGATGTATGTGACGTGGAAGCTTGCACGATGTATGTGATGTGGAAGCTTGCAAGATGTATGTGATGTGGAAGCTTGCAAGATATATGTGACGTGGAAGCTTGCAAGATGTATGTGATGTGGAAGCTTGCAAGATGTATGTGACGTGGAAGCTTGCAAGATGTATGTGACGTGGAAGCTTGCACGATGGATGTGACGTGGAAGCTTGCAAGATGTATGTGATGTGGAAGCTTGCAAGATATATGTGACGTGGAAGCTTGCAAGATGTATGTCATGTGGAAGCTTGCATGATGTATGTGACGTGGAAGCTTGCATGATGCAGTGACGTGGAAGCTTGCACGATGTATGTGACGTGGAAGCTTGCAAGATTTATGTGACATGGAAGCTTGCTAGATGTATGTGATGTGGAAGCTTGCAAGATGTATGTGACGTGGAAGCTTGCAAGATGTATGTGATGTGGAAGCTTGCAAGATGTATGTGACATGGAAGCTTGCAAGATGTATGTGACGTGGAAGCTTGCACGATGGATGTGACGTGGAAGCTTGCATGATGCAGTGACGTGGAAGATTGCACGATGTATGTGACGTGGAAGCTTGCAAGATGTATGTGACGTGGAAGCTTGCTAGATGTATGTGATGTGGAAGCTTGCTAGATGTATGTGACGTGGAAGCTTGCAAGATGTATGTGACGTGGAAGCTTGCAAGATGTATGTGAAGTGGAAGCTTGCAAGATGTATGTGACGTGGAAGCTTGCAAGATGTATGTGACGTGGAAGCTTGCAAGATGTATGTGATGTGGAAGCTTGCAAGATGTATGTGATGTGGAAGCTTGCAAGATGTATGTGATGTGGAAGCTTGCAAGATGTATGTGACGTGGAAGCTTGCAAGATGTATGTGACGTGGAAGCTTGCAAGATGTATGTGACGTGGAAGCTTGCAAGATGTATGTGATGTGGAAGCTTGCAAGATGTATGTGATGTGGAAGCTTGCAAGATGTATGTGATGTGGAAGCTTGCATGATGTATGTGACATGGAAGCTTGCAAGATGTATGTGACATGGAAGCTTGCAAGATGCAGTGACGTGGAAGCTTGCACGATGTATGTGACGTGGAAGCTTGCATGATGTATGTGATGTGGAAGCTTGCAAGATGTATGTGACATGGAAGCTTGCAAGATGTATGTGACGTGGAAGCTTGCACGATGTATGTGACGTGGAAGCTTGCAAGATGTATGTGACGTGGAAGCTTGCAAGATGTATGTGACGTGGAAGCTTGCAAGATGTATGTGACGTGGAAGCTTGCAAGATGTATGTGACGTGGAAGCTTGCAAGATGTATGTGACGTGGAAGCTTGCAAGATGTATGTGATTGGAAGCTTGCAAGATGTATGTGACGTGGAGCTTGCATGATGCAGTGACGTGGAAGCTTGCTAGATGTATGTGACGTGGAAGCTTGCATGATGTATGTGATGTGGAAGCTTGCAAGATGTATGTGACGTGGAAGCTTGCAAGATGTATGTGACGTGGAAGCTTGCAAGATGTATGTGACGTGGAAGCTTGCAAGATGTATGTGACGTGGAAGCTTGCAAGATGTATGTGATGTGGAAGCTTGCAAGATGTATGTGACGTGGAAGCTTGCATGATGTATGTGATGTGGAAGCTTGCAAGATGTATGTGACGTGGAAGCTTGCAAGATGCAGTGACGTGGAAGCTTGCACGATGTATGTGATGTGGAAGCTTGCAAGATGTATGTGACGTGGAAGCTTGCAAGATGTGATGTATGTGATGTGGAAGCTTGCAAGATGTATGTGACGTGGAAGCTTGCAAGATGTATGTGACGTGGAAGCTTGCAAGATGTATGTGACGTGGAAGCTTGCAAGATGTATGTGACGTGGAAGCTTGCAAGATGTAGTGACGTGGAAGCTTGCAGATGTATGTGACGTGGAAGCTTGCAAGATGTATGTGACGTGGAAGCTTGCAAGATGTATGTGACGTGGAAGCTTGCAGATGTATGTGACGTGGAAGCTTGCAAGATGTATGTGATGTGGAAGCTTGCAAGATGTATGTGACATGGAAGCTTGCATGATGTATGTGATGTGGAAGCTTGCAAGATGTATGTGACGTGGAAGCTTGCAAGATGCAGTGACATGGAAGCTTGCATGATGTATGTGATGTGGAAGCTTGCAAGATGTATGTGACGTGGAAGCTTGCAAGATGTAGTGATGTGGAAGCTTGCATGATGTATGTGATGTGGAAGCTTGCAAGATGGATGTGACGTGGAAGCTTGCAAGATGTATGTGATGTGGAAGCTTGCAAGATGTATGTGATGTGGAAGCTTGCAAGATGTATTTGATGTGGAAGCTTGCATGATGTATGTGACATGGAAGCTTGCAAGATGTATGTGACATGGAAGCTTGCAAGATGCAGTGACGTGGAAGCTTGCACGATGTATGTGACGTGGAAGCTTGCATGATGTATGTGATGTGGAAGCTTGCAAGATGTATGTGACATGGAAGCTTGCAAGATGTAGTGACGTGGAAGCTTGCACGATGTATGTGACGTGGAAGCTTGCAAGATGTATGTGACGTGGAAGCTTGCAAGATGTATGTGACGTGGAAGCTTGCAAGATGTATGTGACGTGGAAGCTTGCAAGATGTATGTGACGTGGAAGCTTGCAAGATGTATGTGACGTGGAAGCTTGCAAGATGTATGTGATGTGGAAGCTTGCAAGATGGATGTGACGTGGAAGCTTGCATGATGCAGTGACGTGGAAGCTTGCTAGATGTATGTGACGTGGAAGCTTGCATGATGTATGTGATGTGGAAGCTTGCAAGATGTATGTGACGTGGAAGCTTGCAAGATGTATGTGACGTGGAAGCTTGCAAGATGTATGTGACGTGGAAGCTTGCAAGATGTATGTGACATGGAAGCTTGCAAGATGTATGTGACATGGAAGCTTGCAAGATGTATGTGACATGGAAGCTTGCAAGATGTATGTGATATGGAAGCTTGCAAGATGTATGTGACATGGAAGCTTGCACGATGTATGTGACGTGGAAGCTTGCACGATGTATGTGATGTGGAAGCTTGCAAGATGTATGTGATGTGGAAGCTTGCAAGATATATGTGACGTGGAAGCTTGCAAGATGTATGTGATGTGGAAGCTTGCAAGATGTATGTGACGTGGAAGCTTGCAAGATGTATGTGACGTGGAAGCTTGCACGATGGATGTGACGTGGAAGCTTGCAAGATGTATGTGATGTGGAAGCTTGCAAGATATATGTGACGTGGAAGCTTGCAAGATGTATGTCATGTGGAAGCTTGCATGATGTATGTGACGTGGAAGCTTGCATGATGCAGTGACGTGGAAGCTTGCACGATGTATGTGACGTGGAAGCTTGCAAGATTTATGTGACATGGCAGCTTGCTAGATGTATGTGATGTGGAAGCTTGCAAGATGTATGTGACGTGGAAGCTTGCAAGATGTATGTGACGTGGAAGCTTGCATGATGCAGTGACGTGGAAGCTTGCTAGATGTATGTGACGTGGAAGCTTGCATGATGTATGTGATGTGGAAGCTTGCAAGATGTATGTGACGTGGAAGCTTGCAAGATGTATGTGACGTGGAAGCTTGCAAGATGTATGTGACGTGGAAGCTTGCAAGATGTATGTGACATGGAAGCTTGCAAGATGTATGTGACATGGAAGCTTGCAAGATGTATGTGAAATGGAAGCTTGCAAGATGTATGTGACATGGAAGCTTGCAAGATGTATGTGACGTGGAAGCTTGCAAGATGTATGTGACATGGAAGCTTGCTAGATGTATGTGATGTGGAAGCTTGCTAGATGTATGTGACGTGGAAGCTTGCAAGATGTATGTGACGTGGAAGCTTGCAAGATGTATGTGAAGTGGAAGCTTGCAAGATGTATGTGACGTGGAAGCTTGCAAGATGTATGTGACGTGGAAGCTTGCAAGATGTATGTGACGTGGAAGCTTGCAAGATGTATGTGATGTGGAAGCTTGCAAGATGTATGTGACGTGGAAGCTTGCACGATGTATGTGACGTGGAAGCTTGCAAGATGTATGTGACGTGGAAGCTTGCAGATGAGTGAGTGGAAGCTTGCAAGATGTATGTGACGTGGAAGCTTGCAAGATGTAGTGACGTGGAAGCTTGCACGATGTATGTGACGTGGAAGCTTGCAAGATGTATGTGACGTGGAAGCTTGCAAGATGTATGTGACGTGGAAGCTTGCAAGATGTATGTGATGTGGAAGCTTGCAAGATGTATGTGACGTGGAAGCTTGCAAGATGTATGTGACGTGGAAGCTTGCAAGATGTATGTGACGTGGAAGCTTGCAAGATGTATGTGACGTGGAAGCTTGCAAGATGTATGTGACGTGGAAGCTTGCAAGATGTATGTGACGTGGAAGCTTGCAAGATGTAGTGACGTGGAAGCTTGCAAGATGTATGTGACGTGGAAGCTTGCAAGATGTATGTGATGTGGAAGCTTGCAAGATGTATGTGACGTGGAAGCTTGCAAGATGTATGTGACGTGGAAGCTTGCAAGATGTATGTGACGTGGAAGCTTGCAAGATGTATGTGACGTGGAAGCTTGCAAGATGTATGTGACGTGGAAGCTTGCAAGATGTATGTGACATGGAAGCTTGCAAGATGTATGTGATGTGGAAGCTTGCAAGATGTATGTGACGTGGAAGCTTGCAAGATGTATGTGATGTGGAAGCTTGCAAGATGTATGTGACGTGGAAGCTTGCAAGATGTAGTGACGTGGAAGCTTGCAAGATGTATGTGACGTGGAAGCTTGCAAGATGTATGTGACGTGGAAGCTTGCAAGATGTATGTGACATGGAAGCTTGCAAGATGTATGTGACGTGGAAGCTTGCAAGATGTATGTGACGTGGAAGCTTGCAAAGATGTAGTGACGTGGAAGCTTGCACGATGTATGTGACGTGGAAGCTTGCAAGATGTATGTGACGTGGAAGCTTGCAAGATGTATGTGACGTGGAAGCTTGCAGATGTATGTGACGTGGAAGCTTGCAAGATGTATGTGACGTGGAAGCTTGCAAGATGTATGTGACATGGAAGCTTGCAAGATGTATGTGATGTGGAAGCTTGCAAGATGTATGTGACGTGGAAGCTTGCAAGATGTAGTGACATGGAAGCTTGCATGATGTATGTGATGTGGAAGCTTGCAAGATGTATGTGACGTGGAAGCTTGCAAGATGCAGTGACATGGAAGCTTGCAAGATGTATGTGAGTGGAAGCTTGCAGATGATGTGACGTGGAAGCTTGCAAGATGTATGTGATGTGGAAGCTTGCAAGATGTATGTGATGTGGAAGCTTGCAAGATGTATGTGATGTGGAAGCTTGCATGATGTATGTGACATGGAAGCTTGCAAGATGTATGTGACATGGAAGCTTGCAAGATGCAGTGACGTGGAAGCTTGCACGATGTATGTGACGTGGAAGCTTGCATGATGTATGTGATGTGGAAGCTTGCAAGATGTATGTGACATGGAAGCTTGCAAGATGCAGTGACGTGGAAGCTTGCACGATGTATGTGACGTGGAAGCTTGCAAGATGTATGTGACGTGGAAGCTTGCAAGATGTATGTGACGTGGAAGCTTGCAAGATGTATGTGACGTGGAAGCTTGCAAGATGTATGTGACGTGGAAGCTTGCAAGATGTATGTGACGTGGAAGCTTGCAAGATGTATGTGATGTGGAAGCTTGCAAGATGGATGTGACGTGGAAGCTTGCATGATGCAGTGACGTGGAAGCTTGCTAGATGTATGTGACGTGGAAGCTTGCATGATGTATGTGATGTGGAAGCTTGCAAGATGTATGTGACGTGGAAGCTTGCAAGATGTATGTGACGTGGAAGCTTGCAAGATGTATGTGACGTGGAAGCTTGCAAGATGTATGTGACATGGAAGCTTGCAAGATGTATGTGACATGGAAGCTTGCAAGATGTATGTGACATGGAAGCTTGCAAGATGTATGTGACATGGAAGCTTGCAAGATGTATGTGACATGGAAGCTTGCACGATGTATGTGACGTGGAAGCTTGCACGATGTATGTGATGTGGAAGCTTGCAAGATGTATGTGATGTGGAAGCTTGCAAGATATATGTGACGTGGAAGCTTGCAAGATGTATGTGATGTGGAAGCTTGCAAGATGTATGTGACGTGGAAGCTTGCAAGATGTATGTGACGTGGAAGCTTGCACGATGGATGTGACGTGGAAGCTTGCAAGATGTATGTGATGTGGAAGCTTGCAAGATATATGTGACGTGGAAGCTTGCAAGATGTATGTCATGTGGAAGCTTGCATGATGTATGTGACGTGGAAGCTTGCATGATGCAGTGACGTGGAAGCTTGCACGATGTATGTGACGTGGAAGCTTGCAAGATTTATGTGACATGGAAGCTTGCTAGATGTATGTGATGTGGAAGCTTGCAAGATGTATGTGACGTGGAAGCTTGCAAGATGTATGTGACGTGGAAGCTTGCATGATGCAGTGACGTGGAAGCTTGCTAGATGTATGTGACGTGGAAGCTTGCATGATGTATGTGATGTGGAAGCTTGCAAGATGTATGTGACGTGGAAGCTTGCAAGATGTATGTGACGTGGAAGCTTGCAAGATGTATGTGACGTGGAAGCTTGCAAGATGTATGTGACATGGAAGCTTGCAAGATGTATGTGACATGGAAGCTTGCAAGATGTATGTGACATGGAAGCTTGCAAGATGTATGTGACATGGAAGCTTGCAAGATGTATGTGACGTGGAAGCTTGCAAGATGTATGTGACATGGAAGCTTGCAAGATGTATGTGATGTGGAAGCTTGCAAGATGTATGTGACGTGGAAGCTTGCAAGATGTATGTGACGTGGAAGCTTGCAAGATGTATGTGATGTGGAAGCTTGCAAGATGTATGTGACGTGGAAGCTTGCAAGATGTATGTGACGTGGAAGCTTGCAAGATGTATGTGACGTGGAAGCTTGCAAGATGTATGTGATGTGGAAGCTTGCAAGATGTATGTGACGTGGAAGCTTGCAAGATGTATGTGACGTGGAAGCTTGCAAGATGTATGTGACGTGGAAGCTTGCAAGATGTATGTGACGTGGAAGCTTGCAAGATGTATGTGACGTGGAAGCTTGCAAGATGTATGTGACGTGGAAGCTTGCAAGATGTATGTGATGTGGAAGCTTGCAAGATGTATGTGACGTGGAAGCTTGCAAGATGTATGTGACGTGGAAGCTTGCAAGATGTATGTGACGTGGAAGCTTGCAAGATGTATGTGACGTGGAAGCTTGCACGATATGTGACGTGGAAGCTTGCAAGATGTATGTGACGTGGAAGCTTGCAAGATGTATGTGACGTGGAAGCTTGCAAGATGTATGTGACGTGGAAGCTTGCACGATGTATGTGACGTGGAAGCTTGCAAGATGTATGTGACGTGGAAGCTTGCAAGATGTATGTGACGTGGAAGCTTGCAAGATGTATGTGACGTGGAAGCTTGCAAGATGTATGTGACGTGGAAGCTTGCAGATGTATGTGACGTGGAAGCTTGCAAGATGTATGTGATGTGGAAGCTTGCAAGATGTATGTGACATGGAAGCTTGCATGATGTATGTGATGTGGAAGCTTGCAAGATGTATGTGACGTGGAAGCTTGCAAGATGCAGTGACATGGAAGCTTGCAAGATGTATGTGATGTGGAAGCTTGCAAGATGTATGTGATGTGGAAGCTTGCAAGATGTAGTGACGTGGAAGCTTGCAAGATGTATGTGATGTGGAAGCTTGCAAGATGTATGTGACGTGGAAGCTTGCAAGATGTATGTGATGTGGAAGCTTGCAAGATGTATGTGATGTGGAAGCTTGCAAGATGTATGTGATGTGGAAGCTTGCATGATGTATGTGACATGGAAGCTTGCAAGATGTATGTGACATGGAAGCTTGCAAGATGCAGTGACGTGGAAGCTTGCACGATGTATGTGACGTGGAAGCTTGCATGATGTATGTGATGTGGAAGCTTGCAAGATGTATGTGACATGGAAGCTTGCAAGATGCAGTGACGTGGAAGCTTGCACGATGTATGTGACGTGGAAGCTTGCAAGATGTATGTGACGTGGAAGCTTGCAAGATGTATGTGACGTGGAAGCTTGCAAGATGTATGTGACGTGGAAGCTTGCAAGATGTATGTGACGTGGAAGCTTGCAAGATGTATGTGACGTGGAAGCTTGCAAGATGTATGTGATGTGGAAGCTTGCAAGATGGATGTGACGTGGAAGCTTGCATGATGCAGTGACGTGGAAGCTTGCTAGATGTATGTGACGTGGAAGCTTGCATGATGTATGTGATGTGGAAGCTTGCAAGATGTATGTGACGTGGAAGCTTGCAAGATGTATGTGACGTGGAAGCTTGCAAGATGTATGTGACGTGGAAGCTTGCAAGATGTATGTGACATGGAAGCTTGCAAGATGTATGTGACATGGAAGCTTGCAAGATGTATGTGACATGGAAGCTTGCAAGATGTATGTGACATGGAAGCTTGCAAGATGTATGTGACATGGAAGCTTGCACGATGTATGTGACGTGGAAGCTTGCACGATGTATGTGATGTGGAAGCTTGCAAGATGTATGTGATGTGGAAGCTTGCAAGATGTATGTGACGTGGAAGCTTGCAAGATGTATGTGATGTGGAAGCTTGCAAGATGTATGTGACGTGGAAGCTTGCAAGATGTATGTGACGTGGAAGCTTGCACGATGGATGTGACGTGGAAGCTTGCAAGATGTATGTGATGTGGAAGCTTGCAAGATATATGTGACGTGGAAGCTTGCAAGATGTATGTCATGTGGAAGCTTGCATGATGTATGTGACGTGGAAGCTTGCATGATGCAGTGACGTGGAAGCTTGCACGATGTATGTGACGTGGAAGCTTGCAAGATGTATGTGACATGGAAGCTTGCTAGATGTATGTGATGTGGAAGCTTGCTAGATGTATGTGACGTGGAAGCTTGCACGATGTATGTGATGTGGAAGCTTGCAAGATGTATGTGACGTGGAAGCTTGCAAGATGTATGTGACGTGGAAGCTTGCAAGATGTAGTGACGTGGAAGCTTGCAAGATGTATGTGACGTGGAAGCTTGCAAGATGTATGTGATGTGGAAGCTTGCAAGATGTATGTGACGTGGAAGCTTGCAAGATGTATGTGACGTGGAAGCTTGCAAGATGTATGTGACGTGGAAGCTTGCAAGATGCAGTGACATGGAAGCTTGCATGATGTATGTGATGTGGAAGCTTGCAAAATGTATGTGACGTGGAAGCTTGCAAGATGCAGTGACATGGAAGCTTGCATGATGTATGTGATGTGGAAGCTTGCAAGATGGATGTGACGTGGAAGCTTGCAAGATGGATGTGACGTGGAAGCTTGCAAGATGTATGTGACGTGGAAGCTTGCAAGATATATGTGATGTGGAAGCTTGCAAGATGTATATGACGTGGAAGCTTGCAAGATGTATGTGACGTGGAAGCTTGCAAGATATATGTGATGTGGAAGCTTGCAAGATGTATGTGACGTGGAAGCTTGCAAGATGTATGTGACGTGGAAGCTTGCAAGATGCAGTGACATGGAAGCTTGCAAGATGTATGTGACGTGGAAGCTTGCAAGATGTATGTGATGTGGAAGCTTGCAAGATGTATGTGACGTGGAAGCTTGCACAATGCAGTGACGTGGAAGCTTGCACGATGTAGTGACGTGGAAGCTTGCAAGATGTAGTGACGTGGAAGCTTGCACGATGTAGTGACGTGGAAGCTTGCAAGATGCAGTGACGTAGAAGCTTGCACGATGCAGTGACGTGGAAGCTTGCACGATGTACGTGACAATACAGGATACAATGAGAGCATCATCACACCATTTCAAACAGTCTTCATACTTCTTCATCTGTAAGTTACACATAGCACCTGTAATATTATAATATACTCATGCAAATACTTTCTCTTTTACAAACTTTACGCATCTTCTATCTACGAATATCGAGGTAGAACACGCACATGAAAATAGCAAACAAAAATTGGTCAAGATCCACTCAAATGTGCTTAATTGTTCATGCTAGTATTAATATTAGACGCAAATCCAAAGTAACAATCCTCCAAGGTCGCCTGAAAAATGTTAATCGACCAACATCAGAATGTTTGAGTAATTTTAGAATTTTAGGAATAAGGACACAATCAAACATACAGTACATGTAAATTGTGCAGCGTCTGCATGCAGAAATGCAAGATTAGGAGGTTGTGATAGAAGTCGTGATGGCGCAGTGGATGCGCGTTCGCTTCAGGTGCGAAGGTCCGGAGTTCGAACCCCGCTGGAGCCATTACGATTGTGCCCTTAGGCAAGGCATTTAATTTCCACGTTGCATCTTCTCTCTCCCTCGTGGCAATGGATTCCATCAGGAATGAGGTCTCGAGAGTGATTAATATAAGTTATAAGAAATTGTTTCGCAATCGAGCTAAAATAAATTTGTATAAACTAAGATTAGGAGGTTTTCCACAAACACAAGCTAATGGGTACCGGTAATCTAAGTGATAAGACATCAATCAATGAAATATTTCTGCTTGACGGTAATCCAGGGATCGCAGGTTCGATCCCCTGTCTGACACTAATAAAATTAACAGCATTTCATATGGGACTTTAAACCGAGGTCTCGTGTCGTTGCTGTACACCGTGCACGTAAAAGAACCAGAGGAGACTCTGGAATGGGTCTCTGTCTGCTGTATCTATACACTATCCTCCAAAAATCTATAATGACTTCAGAAGGAGTCGCTCATATGGGCAACCGGTAGCGACGATAAACAAACGTAAAACACACAAGAATACCCCTAATGCAGAGCATATCTACCCACGCCACCAGCACATACAACATGGAATTGACAAGTTTACGATAATTAATTTCTCAAACCATTAATAAATGCTCAAAACTTCTCCATACCAATTCAAATACGTCTTAATGATCTCAGCGGGGTAATTTGTGATGAAAGCAGATGTGTAGTCAATGTCTAAATTTTGTGAATTTTTATTTCAAATTACAATGGTTGCACGGTTGGTTAATGCAACAAGCTAGATTATGCTCCCATTAATCTTAGATTTCTCTCCAGCTGTCATTAGCGGAGGAAGACATCGTGTACACCTCCAATCAGTATTTCAGGGCACCCAGGTAGAACCACTGACCTTTTCACAAGATAGCTGAATAGTTTCCTTACATGAGAAAATTTGACGCATCCGCATCCAATTGGATTCGAACATACAGCGGTGATGGTGATGGGCAAGTAATTTCCAAGTCAACGACAATAACCATTCGGCACCGGATGCCACACAAACAAATTGAGCTTCCATCTTACCTCTGTGAATGGCCTTGACATGCTCAGGTTTAAACTTCCGGGCAAAGATGCAGTCATTCAATGCTGTTCTGTAGTTCTCTGTAATAATAAATAAACATTATACTACGGTCCTGTAGTTCTCTGTAATAATAAATAAACATTATACTACGGTCCTGTAGTTCTCTGTAATAATAAATAAACATTATACTACGGTCCTGTAGTTCTCTGTAATAATAAATAAACCGTATACTACGGTCCTGTAGTTCTCTGCAATAATAAATAAACCGTATACTACGTACCTGTAGTTCTCTGTAATAATAAATAAACCGTATACTACGGTCCTGTAGTTATCTGTAATAATAAATAAACATTATACTACGGTCCTGTAGTTCTCTGTAATAATAAATAAACCGTATACTACGGTCCTGTAGTTCTCTGCAATAATAAATAAACCGTATACTACGGTCCTGTAGTTCTCTGCAATAATAAATAAACCGTATACTACGGTCCTGTAGTTATCTGCAATAATAAATAAACCGTATACTACGGTCCTGTAGTTCTCTGCAATAATAAATAAACCGTATACTACGGTCCTGTAGTTCTCTGCAATAATAAATAAACTGTATACTACGGTCTGGACCCCCTTTATGTTCATCATACAGTAAATGAGTCACATTATAAGAAAACTAACATAATGGACAATCTTATATTTATATATTTCAGGTTTTACGCCTGCATCAGCACCATTTCGGGCTATATCGCCGGCGGGCAGTTTACCTAACAACGCCTTTCCTGGGCAGGCTCCAGCTGTTAACCAGTACTTGGGTTCACCAACCTCCGTAAGAAACTGCCAACTTGTTCATATAAATGAGATACAGCCTGAGCGGGGCTCGAACCCGTGACCATCAGTGATGAGACACTAACATTATGGATAAGAAAACTATTAACTTGCAAACCAATACAGATTTAAAGCTCATATTGGTATCAAAACCAAGGGTATATTCTAGAATACAAGCACGCAACAACAAACACATCAGTGCCATGTACTTAATTTGCATAAATTGCACGTGCACATATCATGTGAAATATTCAAGATTTTAAATTTGTTTAATGTACCTGAACATTGTTGAAAATGGAGATACTCTCAGTAAGATTCAAGCTTTCAATTAAATCCATTTTCGTTTTGTATACAGTATATATGTAGCGTACATTATGAACGAATAAATATGTTTAATTCTTTGCCTACTGAGTAAATAAAATCACGATTGCAAACAACATAGATCCAGATCAGCCGTGGCTATCCAGCAAAGTGATTTAGCTCCATAATCCGACAAGCAAGCAGCCTGATCAGACAGTACGTTCTGTGCAGTCTGTTCGAGCTCTATGCTGTTTGCAAAAGTGATTTTATCTGTCGCTAGCGTGCAATGGGTTAAACCATATATCGACCTTGTTTGTTTGTCCATTATATCAATCCTACTTCACTCTTTAATGAACAGAAATGTCATACTTCAGACATAGGGTTCCAAAGTTAATCACGTGGAAGTCGTGATAGCGCAGTGGATGCACGTTCGCTTCAGGTGCGAAAAGTCTGGAGTTTGAGCCCCGCTGGAGCCGTTACAATTGTGTCCTTAGGAAAGGCATTTAAATTCCACATTGCCTCTTCTCTCTCCCTTGTGGCGATGGATACCATCAGGAATGAGATTTCGAGAGTGATTAATATAAGTTGTAAGAACTTATTTCGCAATGCTAAAATAAATTTGTATAAACTAACATTAATCACGGACAAGATATTAAATGAAACTGATCAACCAATCAGTGCAGATCAAAGTATGTTTGCCATGTGCATTGTTTTTGCTCAATGGTTACACTGTTCTGTTACTGCCCATCAATCATTTCCTGATTATTATTGGGAGGTCAGTCTGTTATGGCGGAGAGTAGACCACCCGCATTTCCTGGGTAAATTTATTTTACAAATTTTTTTTAATAACTTATATTAATCACTCTCGTTGGCGCGTAAATGTGGTCATTCGTGTGCGAGGAAACCGGAGTACCCGGAGAAAACCCACCTATCCGATCTGATGACCACCGTACCATCTCACATACTTCTCGGTCCGAGGATCGAACCCGGGTTGCATTGGTGAGAAGCGAGCGCGCTAACCACTGCGCTAATCGGACAGCCTTGATTTCCTTGGTAAGAACCAGTACTCAACTCTCCAACCTTCGTAAGCGACTGACAACTTTCTCACATATCACCATTTATCACTTGTCCCTGATAGGGAGCTTACTGGACATGATTTTGAACGAAAATTGTAAAAACCCATTTCGCCCATGTCGCCCTTTACGATGAGCCGCGATTTGGCATGTTTTAATAAAATTACTGGTATATAAACAACGGGACACTATTTAGCATATATTGCAATGATGCAAAACAAGAGTCGTAGGAATAAATGGAGGGTAGAACTAGAGTAGGAAATGAGTAGAACTACATACAGATATGGAACTGTGCAGCGGCTCTGTTGATGTAGAGGATAGCATTGACCAGTTTATCGGGGTAGAACTAGAGTAGGAAATGAGTAGAACTACATACGGATATAGAACTGTGCAGCGGCTCTGTTGGTGTAGAGGATAGCATTGACCAGTTTATCGGGGCACCGACACACGATGCCCTCCGTGTAGTTGTCTATTGACACACGATATTTCTTCTTCTGAAACTCATGGTTACCATCATCTTTGTACGCTTCTGCTTTAGCTGTGGTAACAAACACAAACAATTTGTTTCATACAATCAAATGAATATAGTATCTTAAAAAACAAATTGTGTCATGTTGATAACATATATGTTAAGATATTTGATCGTGTAACTAGAAACATTGTATGTTTATGTTACTTAATAAAACATTGAATCTTAGTTTATACAAATTTATTTTAGCTTGATTGCGAAACAAGTATATTTGATAATGTAACTAGAAACATTGTATGTTTACGTTACATAACCCATTTCATTCTGGATACCGTTCAAACAGTATTTGCAAAGAACATTGAGCCATATCAGGTGCCACGGAACGTGCCGTCTGATCAGGTTCTATGCTGTTTGCTATTCAGATGATCTTGCTAAGACACTTGGCTATGTAGCGAACAACATAGATCCTGATCAGCACGCAGCGTCACGCTTATCCAGAATGAAATGGGTTAATAAAACATATTGAATCTTCAATGAAGATGGTATAACCAGATCAATAATAGATCCATACAAGAAATATCACAGCAGGGGATGAATGCCCTGCCATATCCGAAGAAGTTTCAGGCTGCGCCAGAGGTTATAAAACTTTGCTCATATCTCAAGCTCAAGTGATTTGATTCGATGATTCTGAGCTTTACTGTCAGCTGAACCAATCAGAAGCTTGAGACTGAGTTTGAGATTGGAGAAAGTTTTATAACCTCCAGGCATGGACTGGAAATATTGACTCGGACGGACAGACACACGGACAGTGCGAAAACTATATGCCTCCCTTTGGGGGCATAACGTTAGGCAGAGGATTCAGGAATATTAGAGAGAAAGTTTGTCAACCAATTTCTCCCGGTTTATTTAATATGACAATTGTTGTTGTAAAATTATCGACCATGTATAACATAACAGGACCAATTATTTTGTTTTCGAATCTCATTTACATTGACATAATAACATGAGATTCGTAATGAATATCTTCCCAGCTGCTGGAATTGAGATGTAGATCATACCCCATTAGTCGCCTCATGTATTGACGGGTACCCAGATAGAACCACCAACCTTCTGCAAACCAGCTGGATGATATAAAGTCAACGGAAATTAAGCGACCATTTTGGATTCTAAATTTCCAGATTTCGAACTAATCAGTTAAGTCTTCACCAATAAACCGTTACATTTTGCTGTGGTATTTTACATGTATTTCGATAACCATGCGACTTAAGACGTAAATGGCTGCATGAGTAACGGGAACCATTTCACTAGCACCTAGACAAGTAAAGGTTTTTCGCCATTGCTGTTGGATGGATGTAGAGACCTCATTCCTAATGGAATGCTTAAGGAGGAGACCTCATTCCTAATGAAATCCATAAGGGAGAGACATCATTCCTAATGGAATCCTTAAGGGAGAGACATCATTCCTAATGGAATCATTAAGGGAGAGACCTCATTCCTAATGGAATCCATAAGGGAGAGACCTCATTCCTAATGGAATCCTTAAGGAAGAGACCTCATTCCTAATGGAATCCTTAAGGGAGAGACCTCATTCCTAATGGAATCCATAAGGGTGAGACATCATTCCTAATGGAATCCATAAGGGTGAGACCTCATTCCTAATGGAATCCATAAGGGTGAGACATCATTCCTAATGGAATCCATAAGGGAGAGACCTCATTCCTAATAGAATCCATAAGGGAGAGACCTCATTCCTAATGAAATCCTTAAGGGAGAAACCCCATTCCTAATGAAATCCTTAAGGGAGAGACCTCATTCCTAATGAAATCCTTAAGGGAGAGACCTCATTCCTAATGAAATCCTTAAGGGAGAGACCTCATTCCTAATGAAATCCTTAAGGGAGAGACCTCATTCCTAATGGAATCCATAAGGGTGAGACATCATTCCTAATGGAATCCTTAAGGGAGAGACCTCATTCCTAATGGAATCCATAAGGGTGAGACATCATTCCTAATGGAATCCTTAAGGGAGAGACCTCATTCCTAATGAAATCCTTAAGGGAGAGACCTCATTCCTAATGAAATCCATAAGGGAGAGAGCTATAATTGGTGCAGGCAGACACCAGGTGCCCCTCCGAGCAGTTGTTCAGGCACGGACTGGCACTCCGACAAGAATCACACACCTTTCACAAGCCAGCTTGTTTGCTTCAACACATGAAAGTTATGTTATGTTAAATTTCGGGTTTTACGTCTGCATCAGCACCATTTTTGGGCTATATCGCCGGCAGGCAGTTTACCTAACAACACCTTTCCTGGGCAGGCTCCAGCGGTTAACCAGTACTTGGGTGCACCAACCTCCGTAAGAAACTGCCAACTTTTTCATATAAATGAGACACAGTTTGAGCGGGGCTCGAATCCGTGACCATCAGTGATGATAGGTTACAGTGGTCAGCGACCACAAAGTCAGCGACCTTAACCACTCGACCACGGAGGCGGAGTCAACACATGAAAGACAACCCCAATGGGATTGGAACATACAGCAGCGAGGGGCAGGTGATTTGAAGTCAACAACTGCAACAACTCGACCACGAAGACCCTTGCCTGGAAGTGCTTACAGGGTTTTGGTGAGGGTGGGATGTGTGAACCAGAGTGTGTCCATGTCCCTATCTGACATTAAATGAAGCCCGTAAATAGAATAACTTGCATACAAGTATAAACCATGCGTACCAACAGGGTCTTCACACTCATACTTGAGCCTCATCATTCCCTCCATCTCTGCTGTGAGTGGCTTACTTGGGTCCCATTCCTTCATGAATGCAGGATGATTCTCTAAGTCCTGTAATATACCACACCCAGGTTACATGTATCTCTAGTCTACACTGGCTGTCCGATTAGCGCAGTGGTTAGCACGCTCCCTTCTAACCAATGCAACCTGGGTTTGATTCTCGGACAGGGAAGTATGTGAGATGGCACAGTGGTCGCGTGATCGGACAGGTGGGTTTTCTCCGGGTACTCCAGTTTCCTCCCACAGGTATGACCACATATACGCATTATCCGCGCCAACGAGAGTGATTAATATAAATTGTTAGAACTTGCTTCGCAATCGTTGTAAAATAAATAAAGTTTAAACTTAGTCTACACCATGATTTACATTATTACCTGATGATGGACTACTGATGATGGACTATTGGTGATGGACTACTGATGATGGATGGACTACTGGTGATGGATGGACTACTGTGATGGACTACTGATGATGGACTAGTGATGATGGACTACTGGTGATGGACTACTGATGATGGACTACTGATGATGGATGGACTACTGGTGATGGATGGACTACTGATGAAGGACTACTGGTGATGGACTACTGATGATGGACTACTGGTGATGGATGGACTACTGATGATGGACTACTGGTGATGGACTACTGATGATGGACAACTGTATTAAGTTGCAAGGCAGGTTGGTCATTAACTGTTACTCTCATAGGCCCGGTGGTAGACCCGGAAGTCAAACAGCGCTGGCATAGCCTGAAGAAATTGTGTCTTTTACTATGATGCGGTACTCGACAACTAAACTATAACATGCCAGAGCTCTTTCAGTTATAGCACTTGGCTGTTCGGCAAGTGGCTTACGTTCTAGAAAATGTAGCGCTGGAATCCAAAACAGACATAAATTAGAGATTGAATTTCAGATGTGAAATCAATATCCTTCGCTGAGATTCTGGCAGAGGATAGTTAATGAGAATGTGCAATTATACCTCAATCAGTTGATCAACTGTTTTGTCTTCTGATTCATCTGGGTTCTGCATGGCTCCCATGGCTTCAATCATTTCATCTAGGGCATCATCAGTTACGCCAGATCCTACGTTGTCACCCTCTCTGTCATGGCCACTCCCTCCATCGTTGTCAGGTACAGAATCCATCCTGCAATCAATCAAAATACATGAATAAACTAACACAATGAAATCTTGTAACAACAGGGCGAAGGTGGCCCAGTACATAACGGACAATGAATTTTCTTTCAATTGAAGTTTGATGACATACAGCGGTACTTAGTTATGGCCAATTTATTGAATATTTAATCAATAAAAGGGCCATAACTCTGGTGTTATTGACCCAGGGTTCATTCTAGGTCAGAATTTTTGGGAGAAAGTGTGTGATCGCTTCCTTAAATGGTGTTCTTTAATATACTTCTGCAAAATAGGGTTAAAATGCACAGTACAACCATTAAATACAACATTTGAATAGAAGGAGTGCTTTAGAATGGGCCCGTGTATCTTACTAGACACAATTTTGTTTGAAAATCGTAAAAACCGAAAAATATATTTATTTTTTTAGGGAGAAGTGGGGCCCCCAGAGGGCGAAGTCAGGGTCCCTAGGGCGACAATTTCGCCCCACATCGCCCTCTAAACTGATCCCTGTTGACCCGATCTGGATGAAGTTATACATGCACCTGCGTACTACGGTGATACATATTTTAAAGAAAGAAGGAAAAACAGTTTAAACTTTATTTATTTTACAACAATTACGAAACAAACTTTAACAACTTATATTAATCACTCTCATTGGCTTGTATGAAAGCATATATGTGGTCATTCGTGTGGGAGGAAACCAGAGTAGCTGGAGAAAACCCACCTGTCCGATCTGGCGACCACCGTACCATCTCATATACTTCCCGGTCCAAGGATCGAACCCAGGTCGCATTGGTGAGAAGTGAGCGCGCTAACCACTGCGCTAATCGGAATGCCAATATATATATGATACATATTGAATTGGAGTTTCATGAAATTCCACCTAATGGTGCAGAGATCTGACTATATGGAAAGACCGGACAATGCCACACCAATATCCCCCAGCGACATCCTTCAGTTCAGTGGGGGATAATCAGTAATAACTCACTGCAGTGCTCAAACACAACATGACCATACAAACAATACATGGCTGTCTGATTAGCGCAGTGGTTAGCGCGCTCGCTTCTCACCAATGCAACCAGGGTTTGATCCTCAGACCTGGGAAGCATGTGTGATGGTACGGTGGTCGCCAGATCGGACAGGTGCGTTTTCTCCGGGTACTAGTATCCCTTCAATAACTTGAAAATATAAAACAAATGTCCTGTCAAAATGAACGAACAAAAATAAACGTCAGTCGGATTTTCAAAGTTTTAGCCGAATATCTCGTTATCCGAATGACTAAACATATCGCGAATACTGATGACACACTGCTAAATTCCCACAAAATTGTACAAAATAATACCACTATTATTTCCTGATTGTGATCCTTCTCGTAATTTTTATTTTTAACGTATTACAATACTCCCCATCAACTGCGTTTGCGATTAAATAAATAAACCAACTACCAAATTACGAACAGCAACTCTTGTCAAAATGGAATAATCATCGAACATCACAAGCCTATTTTATGTATACTTTTGATTATGGAGAGCGGTAACTTCTTCGTGTATACAGCACTCCTTCACTTATGAAGATTAGGTGCCGTTAGGTAACGTTTTCAATTGGCTGACATTAACTATGATTTTTGTTATCTAGATTCCTGCATTAGCGTACTGTATCTCAATGACAATGCATTGTCAGTTACCCACGTATATACTCAATATAACCCCATGGTCAGACACTGCTAGTGAAACTTCTATAGGCCACCCTTATAACGTGTGGCGTCCGTGGTCCAGCGGTAGAGCGTCGGATTTGGAATCGAACGGTCCCGGGTTCGATACTCGGTCAGGCCGTGTATATAGTGTCATTGAGCAAGGCACATCACACACATTGCTTAGTACTGGTTAACCACTTAGGTCGGCTAAGCTTGCCCAGGAAAACATGTCTAGGTCCCCGCAAGGTGTTTGACATTAATGGAACATACATGTATACATATAACATTCAATACCATTGGATCTATATATGTTCCCCACAAATAGTTTGGCACAAAATACTGTATTTTTGAGCCACAAGAAAATGGCTAATTTCAATTGGGTTGACCGATTGTGTGTTTTTCCCACTAACTGTACCAGTTGAAGGTAATTGTGTGATGAATGCTGCACTGACACCTGCATTTCTAATATGATCTTTATTGCTCACTAAAATGGTTTGAAAACATTCTAAAATATTCCAAAATGCAGCTCATATCTTGTATTTTAATTTTCAGAAGTCACTTTCATTATTGGTAACAATACCTACGCAGCCAATCAGTTGATATATCAATAACACTTACACCTAATACCCTACACCTTTTCAACCAATCCGAGGCCACTATGTCAATAACAGTATTTTGCATATCCACCTTCAAATTATTTGCAAATTAGGTTAACTGTGTACTATTTTCAATACACTCACATAGCTAATTTAGTGGAAGTCGTGATAGCGCAGTGGATGCGCGTTCGATTCAGGTACGAAAGGTCCGGAGTTCGAGATCCGCTGGAGCCGTTACGATTACTTAGGCAATGCATTCAAATTCCACGTTGCCTCTTCTCTCTCTCGTGGCGATGGATTCCACCAGGAATGAGGTCTCGAGAGTGATTAATATAAGTTGTAAGAATTTGTTTCGCAATCGAGCTAAAATAAATGTGTATAAACTAAACGAATGTATGACTCAATTTTTATATGCACTCAAATATCATTGCACACAATTGCTGAAGGGCTACATATACTAAAGCAGGAACGTGTCTAGATTTTATTCACAGACAGATCTGTAGTCCAGTGATTAACATACTGGACTGGTAATTCAGGGTTCGCAGGTTCGATCCCCCACCTGACCCTAATACAATTAACAGTCTGTCATTTGGGACTTTAAACCGAGGTCTCGTTTCGGAGCTTACATCGTGCACGTAAAAGAACAAGAGGATACTCTGGAATGGGTCTATGTCAGTATCATTGCACTATTCTCCAACAATCTAAAATGACTAATCTCTCCAGGAGTCGTCGCTCATATGGGCAACCGGTAGCGACGGCAACTAAACGTAAAATAAAACAAATAGATTTTATTTCTAAAAAGGTCATGTTAATGCACATACATGTACATGTCAATATTGGTATGTATGTACAAGTTAGTTTTTACATTTAACTTTTCCGATTAAACACTAAGCATCTTATAATTTTTACTTTTAATGTCCTATAACTGCCATTCAATATACATAGCTATGAAAACAAGAACGTCCTATTCAGATTTGTCACCGCTCCAGCAATAATGAAGCAAGAGAAAGCAAATTGTTAGCAAAATGTCCATATAGATCTTTTCATTATTGATAATTCCGGCAGTATTAAGTTTATGTTGAAGTTACTGTCATTAGATATTAGGTAATTTGAAATTGGACAAAGCATAAAGACGATTAGCTATGTCTATGCTACACTCTACAGACGGATATGTAGTCCAGTGGTATCACGCTGGACTGGTAATCCAGAGATCGCAGGTTCGATCCTCAGTCTGACCCTAATATAATTAATAGTCTTTCAGATGGGACTTTAAACCGAGGTCTCGTGTCGGTGCGGTACGCCGTGCACGTAAAAGAACCAGAGAAAGTAGTTTATGAACTATTCATGTATTAATAAATTAATGAATAAATAAAGTAGTTAATTAATCAATAAAGTAGTTAATTAATCAATTAACACATGTATGTATTTCTTAATTAATTAATTAACTTATTTATTTGCAGGATTTCGCAAAAACGTAATGATGGGTGGTCATAACCAATCCACTGACTGCAATTAACAACTATTGAGTTATTTTGTCGGCATAATTATTCTTCTTGCTGTTATTCGGATGACCGCCCTGAAATAAGATTTTCAAAATAGTTAATGCTTAACTAATTGGAATCGAACGGTCTCGAGTTTGATACTCGGTCAGGCCACGTATATAGTGTCATTGAGCAAGGTGCCTCACACACTGCTTAGTACTGGTTAATCGCCTAGGTCGGCTAAGCCTGCCCAGGAAAAACGTGTCTAGGTTGCTGCGAGGGGTTTGACATTAATGGAATATACATACATACAATTAATTATGTTCAATATTAATTAGAATTTATGATTTTTTCGTTCAAACACATTCAAAAATGTATTAGTTAATTTATGTAATTGTATCTATTAGTTACATTTGGCAGAATAATTCAAAAATATGAACATAAACTGAAATCATAACAGGATTTTAGCAAGGGCTCATGTAACACTGTTTTGCAGACGATAGTATTTTTTACTACTACCTGTTTAAGCCACGTGGAGAGGAATTAATATATGTTTTCTGAAAACTTGTTTTCCAATCCAAACCATTCACAATTTATGTAATTTGTAACATTTGTTGTGTTATACAGGTACATTTATTGGAATAAATACTGTTTAAACAAAGCCACGTGCTTTTCATTCATATCTAAGTGATAGTTTTGAACTGGGGAAGCAATTCAACATGTATGTTTTACGTTTACAGCACCGAGACGCCGGCTTAAAGTCCCATCTGAAAGACTGTTAATTTTATTAGGGTCAGACTGGGGATCGAACCTGAGATCCCTTGATTACCAGTACAATGGGCTAACCACTGGACTACAGATCCGTCTGTGCAAGTCAACAGTCACAAAATAGAACGACTCTAGCAGTTTGTGATTGCAAATTTAAATACGCTAAGTTATAGGAACAAAATACCAAATCATGTTACAATAATATTATAATTGTCATTTTAAATGCCTCTTTGCGCTTTTTGTGTCCAGAATTCCATTTGCGCTAATAAGGTAGAACGCAGTAGAACGCGATATAGAGATCACGTGATCATGTTAGCCTCCCAAAATAGGTAAGCCTTTTTTCTCAACCACCCAACTGAATAATGACATCAACCACGCGTTTTGACTCTAACCCTGGGCGGTGCAAGTGATGAAGGCGTTCTTTATGCGTGGTTGATACTATATTCTGATCGGCTGGTTGAGATAAAGATTTTACGTCCAAAATATGGAGGGAAGACATGTTTATTGACTATTATTATGAGATCATTAAGTAGTGTAACATAATTATATCTACTGCAAAGGTAAGTATAATGCTATTGCATTGCATTTGTATAATTTTAGTTGACGGTATTGTTCAAGAATGCCCACACAAAAACAATTTGTAGAGGTATATGCAGCCGAGAACGGGATAGCTTCAAATGTTTGCACGTGTAATTCATGGAATCCGACGGTTCTGCGAGTTGAAACTACTGGATAATATATAATTATATATCTTGTGTATCATATGTATTACCTACAACTGAACAAATATATCATCACAACCTAGCTCTAGATCTATTAAAAAAGTTGGCTTTCAGGCCATAATATAACAAAAGGGTGTTTGTTTCCCTAAAACACGGCCCAACTCAAATATTTTATTGAACTTTTAAAAAAAATAAAATTCTCTTCTGTTTTGGACCATAGATGACATTAAAGGGATTTCATCAGCATCCCACAACGTTCCGACCCTCATGGCGTCGGAGCAGGGGCCGCAGATTTTGTATTTATACTTGTGGAAGTTATGTCCGCGACCCCAATATTTTGGCAAGCCGGGTGTATTTTTATTTTAATTTTATACTTGAGGAATTTATACGCCATTTTGCAAGTCACGGCTATGTAGATCTACTCTGGATTCCTACGCACTGTACGCAGGGTGGGTAACATGTACCGGGTACCCGTTTATAGAACGTACATTTATGTTTATTATTAACCATCGTCATCGGCAAGATGTCCCCGCCAATTGGCCGTTGACGTGACTGGAATGCAACCGATAAAAATAGCAACTTCAACGAGATACGCCCCAACACAACTGACGACATCTAAAAGACCGTGCATGGCCGAGTGTGACTTTTGCATGTGTAATTTATGCCAATTAATAAAATAATCGAGTCCTCAGGGGGGGGGGGGAATGAAACGGAATGGTCTATGTAATTATGTCTCCCTCTATCAGGGGATGCATATTGTCTTTGTCGTCTGGATGTCCAGTTTGCCTTGTTCGCGCTTCATCTCCAAATTCTCCATGTTAGATTTTCGCGAAACGTGCAGGAAACCATCAGTATGATGTCTAGTTGTGTATATTGTACTCCCGTTTGTGGTTAGATGATTTTTGGCAGATCTACAACCATTTCAATATTTCTATAGCACAAAGCTTGTCAGTTCTTCATCTCCAAAACTTCATAATAATACTTCATGTATTTCACTTCAATCAGATGTTTGGGTCTGGTTAGCCTGGCAACAGGCGTCTATATATTTTGCCTGGTCAGTCAAATAAATATATTTTAACACCGAGACTATTAATTGGACCGTATTGAGTTTCTGATCATATCAACGCCTGGGGGAAACTTGGGGGATTGTCCGTATAATTATTGACTCGCATTAATCCTATTAATAGACCTATTAGCACGTGACTTAATTAATGACGTACTTGAATCGAAAGCGAGGCACTGCAATGTTGATAAAACTTTATAATTGGTTGCCATTGTTTACGGGTCAACAGAATGATAAATAGTTTTAAAAAGTACAATGTGCGTCTGATTTGACATGTTTACTCAATATTTAAGTCGTCCTTAGTTCAATTACGCCGAATCGACCCATTACCATTTAAACATAATATTTAAAATCCTCCATCTCGTTGATATAACACAGAAACTGGAAATTATATGTTTGCAATGTAAATGAGTCTACGGGAGCATTCGTGTATAATCGTGCCTGTTCGGCGATTTCTGATAGAATTCCATTTCTATATTTAGCAATATTATCTTGTAGAGAAGACTTGTCGTTCTTCAAATCTACACCCTCTTTATGAGGGTGTAAGTAGATGGCGCTACGATCGGAAATAAAGTTTCACAGGCTGTTGTTTTGCCAGAAGTTAAAAAGTGAAAAATCGACAGACTGGCACTTAGGCTAGGATCTGGTCAGTATTTAGTAAGAAATACAATTAGTCAACCTTTGTTTGCAGAAGTGGATGGCCATTCATACCCTTCCCAAGGATGGTTCCAACATCTCGCTAGTGGTTGAAGCCAATGGATTGCAACCCGAGCCTCATCCTGATCAAGTGCACAGCCAGCACATGCCACAGATTTCAGGGCTTGCTAGTTATGGTAAGTGAAACTTTAAAGAATATGCAAGTTGACTTGTAGATCTTTATCCTCGTATCTCTTGATCTGAGAGTTCTGACCTAACTTGGAGCCTCTTGTTTTAACATTTTTCAACATTTATCTTAGAAACAAATGAATAATAAATATGCATACTATTATCAGGGATTCTAATTTTATAGCTGTTACCATTATGTCATGTTATATATAGTTGGTTCAAAAGCTCACTCAGAGCTTGTGTTGTACTGTTGCTATCTTGCCGACTCAAAATAAAATTGATCTTATCTTCCATGGTAAATGTAATTTTGTATTACTAACTCCCACCTTAAAGCAGCATTAGATCATATGAAATGAAAGATATTTGACCAATTCAAATTTTACGTATGGGTTGCAATGCTGCTACACATTCTAACATTATACTTTGTATGCTTATGTTCATTTGGTAAACAGTGTAATTTTGCAATAAAACAAACTCGAAACCGAAAGCAGGACTTTCCGAGTCGATAGGTCACGTACTTGTTTACAACCGGAACGCATCGTCCGCACTTGTTTACATTCGGAATGCATCGTCCCCATTTGTCCCACGTTGTCTTTTTTAATTAAATTACTTGATATGTTGATTCATACTTCTGTTAGCGTAGTCTTTTAGGGACAATTCTACATCCCCGCGAATGGTTCGACATTAGAGGAAGATAGATAGATAGTCTTTCATGTTCAAAATATATACGTTGTTTTCTACATCCTCTGTTGTTTCACGCATGCGCGCTGTGCGTGTTTACATTTCGTGTGTTGATAACAAATTTGCGGATACGACGGTTTAAATTTATTGGAATTTTATCGTTTCTGAGCGACTATTTCGATATTTATATTTTACCCAAAAAATCCTTTATTACGATGTAATGCTGCTTACTATGGTTATTGGTTTTGGCTGTGTGTCTGTCTGTGTTAGTGGAATAACTCCAAAAAATGTGTAGATGAATTGTGATGAAACTTTGTGGATGTTGGTCCAGGTGGAAGAGATGCGATATTGGGAGAAATCGGTTTAGGCAATGTGGTCGTTCGTCACGTGACTGTCAGCCCAGGGCGGGTGATTTGTATCTCTCCGAGTGTTATTCTATTGTTTTAGTTGTATTTCAACTTGAGCAAATTGCAGTAGGTCAAGTGTTTGTGTTACAGGTTCTGAAATGTACTGCCATTCCCAAACTCCCCGGGCAAATGGTGAGTGTGATAACACATCACTAGCGATTAAAGCCCCAGTGTGCGTTTACTTAGAATGTGCTGCACACCAAGATATTGTAAGGAGCAGATGATTAAATATTGTGATTATTGTCTTATATTTTCATCTTTCAAAAATAAATTATTACGATACAAAAGTAAAATTTGGAAAATATTCCCACAAACGAACCAGCTCTTGTGAAAGTACAATTTGTATATTACCTCCCTTTATGGATACATTTTTAGAAAAATCACCAAAAACTCATAAATGGTTGTTTACTAAGGTTAGCAATAGGACATATTTACATCGACTGCAAATACATAGTGCATAATAACTAATAAAACTATGAGATGCTTTGAAATAGTATGTGCTGCAATAAAATATTGCTAATATTTGAACCTGACAAAATGCTCATTCATCTATATGGGAGGTAATTTAGCCAGGAAACACTGATTTCCTTATATTGTCGAAATTGAGTTGTGTCCCCTTTACTATAAATGTAATAGCTTATGAACGGTGGATAATGCTTTTTAAGCATCCCTTGATAAGATTATCTTTGATTTTTTTCAAATTGTTGCTCGAAGCTTGTGGTCAAAGTTGTATTAATTAATCCTGATGATTGGTAACATACAAATAATTGATCGTTGACATTGAATTTAGACCTCCATGTGAGTAAAACTGTAAATAAAGCTAATTGTATAGCCGTGGAAGTCATGATAGCTTAGTGGAAGCACGTTCGCTTCATGTGCGAAAGGCCCGGAGTTAGGAACCACCTACCCTTCTTAAGAACCACATACCCTTCTTAGGAACCACCTACCCTTCTTAAGAACCACATACCCTTCTTAGGAACCACATACCCTTCTTAAGAACCACATACCCTTCTTAAGAACCAACATACCCTTAAGAACCACATATACCCTTCTTAAGAACCACATACCCTTCTTAAGAACCACATACCCTTCTTAAGAACCACATACCCTTCTTAAGAACCACATACCCTTAAGAACCACATACCCTTCTTAAGAACCACATACCCTTCTTAAGAACCACATACCCTTCTTAAGAACCACATACCCTTCTTAAGAACCACATACCCTTCTTAAGAACCACATACCCTTCTTAAGAACCACATACCCTTCTTAAGAATCCCCTATCCTTCCTAAATCGCCTACCCTTCTTAAGAACCCCCACCCTTCTTAAGGAGGGTAGGTGGGTGATTGTTTTTATTGTCTTATAAACAGAAACGGGCGCATGTGCTTTACACACCAAGTAATTAAAGTCTCTTTATGCGCTTTTTTTTCTTCCGTTGGTAAAATAATACTATAATCCATTTGCAAATTTATCCCGGGGTTAACTTTAGTAAACCACCAGTTACATTATATATTCCATAAAGGGAGGTAATTTAGAAATGGTAATTTCACAGAAGCATGTTCGTTTGTGTCCATATTTTCCAAATTCTACATTTTATCGTAATAATTTATTATTGAAAAATAAAAATATAAGACAATTATCACAATATCTAATCATCCACTCCTTACAAAACCTGAAGTCCGCCTCCGTGGTCGAGTGGTTAAGGTCGCTGACTTGTATACCACTGTAACCTATCATCACTGATGGTCACAGGTTCGAGCCCCGCTCAGACCGTGTTATATTTATATGAAAAAGTTGGCAGTTTGTTACGGAGGTTGGTGCACCCAATTACTGGTTAACCGCTGGAGCCTGCCCAGGAAAGGTGTTGTTAGGTAAACTGCTCGCCGGCGATATAGCCCAAAAATGGTGCTGATGCAGGCGTAAAACCCGAAATATAACATAACAAAACCTGGTGTGCAGCACATTCTAGGTGTTTTAACAAATATGAATGAGTTACCAGATGAATTAGACAAAATTTGGGCACCTGTAAGATTTGACACCAGGGATCCGTGGCTACGGTCGTTGACTTCTAAATCAACTTGCCCCTCACCACTGTATGTTCGAATCCACTGTCGTATAAAATTTCATGTGAGGAAGCCATCCATCTGGCTTGCGGAAGGTTGGTGGTTCTACCTCGGTGCCAGTCTGTGCCTGAAATACTGCTCGGAGAATTAAGCTCTTTGTGCGACGTTGTACCCTTGAAACAAACAAAGATTTGACACCAGTGATATATACTAATATATACCGGAAAATCACAATGACACAATGAAGGGGACAGCAAGCATTCGGGCGTAATAATTTCGCCTATCATTAAAAGGTACGGTAGTCTAAAAAGATGTGGTGCTTACTGTTGATGTTGCCATATCACTGGGTGTGAAACGTGGCTCATGTTTGCTGTTCTTTGTACTCTTAGCTTAGCCTGGGTTCCAGTCTGTCGATTTGTCACTTTTTAACTTCTGGCAAAATGACTTTAATTTCTGGCAAAATGACATTGATATTATCAGAAGCTCAATACGGCCCAATTAATAGTCTCGGTGTTAAAATATATTTATTTGACTGACCAGGCAAAATATATCGAAGCCTGTTTCAAGACTAATCTTAGCTATTTGATATCTGAACAGATGTTTTAGTGCTGAATTTTGCCAAAACCGAGAGAAAAACAGCAGTTTATATGGATGGAGGACCCAGGAAATATGTTGTTTATTGTTTAATTAATTTTTACAAATTTTAATTTTAAAATTTAATTATTTGTCTTCAGAGTCAATACAGAACAGGAAGGTATTTTAGCATTTCCCCGATAGTTCAACATTTGAAGATATGTACCCACCTGCTGATATATAGTTCAATTTAAAGTAGAAACTAACTCTGGTGCATTTGAAGATATGTACCCACCTGCTGATATATAGTTCAATTTAAAGTAGAAACTAACTCTGATGCATTTGAAGATATGTACCCACCTGCTGATATATAGTTCAATTTAAAGTAGAAACTAACTCTGATGCATTTGAACATATGTACCCACCTGCTGATATATAGTTCAATTTAAAGTAGAAACTAACTCTGGTGCATTTGAAGATATGTACCCACCTGCTGATATATAGTTCAATTTAAAGTAGAAACTAACTCTGATGCATTTGAACATATGTACAGACCTGCTGATATATAGTTCAATTTAAAGTAGAAACTAACTCTGATGCATTTGAACATATGTACCCACCTGCTGATATATAGTTCAATTTAAAGTAGAAACTAACTCTGATGCATTTGAAGATATGTACAGACCTACTGATATATAGTTCAATTTAAAGTAGAAACTAACTCTGGTGCATTTGAACATATGTACCCACCTGCTGATATATAGTTCAATTTAAAGTAGAAACTAACTCTGATGCATTTGAACATATGTACCCACCTGCTGATATATAGTTCAATTTAAAGTAGAAACTAACTCTGATGCATTTGAAGATATGTACCCACCTGCTGATATATAGTTCAATTTAAAGTAGAAACTAACTCTGATGCATTTGAACATATGTACCCACCTGCTGATATATAGTTCAATTTAAAGTAGAAACTAACTCTGATGCATTTGAACATATGTACCCACCTGCTGATATATAGTTCAATTTAAAGTAGAAACTAACTCTGATGCATTTGAAGATATGTACCCACCTGCTGATATATAGTTCAATTTAAAGTAGAAACTAACTCTGATGCATTTGAACATATGTACCCACCTGCTATATATAGTCAATTTAAAGTAGAAACTAATCGTGCATTTGAATATGTACCCACTGCTGATATATAGTTCAATTTAAAGTAGAAACTAACTCTGATGCATTTGAAGATATGTACCCACGATATGTACCCACCTGCTGATATATAGTTCAATTTAAAGTAGAAACTAACTCTGATGCATTTGAAGATATGTACCCACCTGCTGATATATAGTTCAATTTAAAGTAGAAACTAACTCTGATGCATTTGAAGATATGTACAGACCTACTGATATATAGTTCAATTTAAAGTAGAAACTAACTCTGGTGCATTTGAAGATACGTACATACCTGCTGAGGAACATCACGAATGGAAACATATCGTAAGAAAGTTCTATGTCAGTGCTAAGGAATACTGTTCACCCTTAAAATGCTGACGGAAATTCGAAGAAATGTGCAAACAACATAGAACCGGATCAGCCGCGTCGTAACACCACGTCTGATCTGGATCTATGTTGATTGATATTCAGCCAAGGAACGGGGCCTCAATATATAAACTGCAAATATTATAGCTAGTTAGAACAGTTACCAGTGAGTTTATCATGTAGCATGAGGAAAGCGATCGTAGGTAGTACCGGTATATATTCTGTTTGTTTCAGCCAAGTGTTATCTCCACTATCCGAATAGCATATAGCATGCTGTTTGCAAAAGCAACTACGGTATATATACAAGAAATGTAGTTGCGAATAGCGTTTTAACTGTTAACTATATCAATATCACAAGTCACTAAAACTAATCTACAAATTTTGCAATTTACTTTTTTTTTGCTTAATTTTACATTAAAGACATTGGGGCCGACCTAGATTACGGACATGTCTGGCAGGTGAACTTACAGCAATGTATGGGTTTTACTGTAATATTACCTGTCAATACTAGTAACAAATTGAGGCCCTGGACAGTGTTATCGATAATCAATTAAATCAATTAAATGTTAGATCAGTATGGTATATATAAACCCCCATAAAGTTATGTTATAAAATTAATCTGTGGGGGGGGGCCTCAATATATACACCAGTTAACCAGTGGGAACACGCTGGACTGGTAATCCAGGGATCGCAGGTTCGATCCCCCGTCTGACCCTAATAAAATTAACAGTCTTTCAGATGGGACGTTAAACCGAGGTCTCGTGTCGGTGCTTTACACAGTGCACGTAAAAGTACAAGATGAGATTCTGGAATGGGTCTCTGTCTGTATCATGCACTATCCTCCAAAATCTAAAATAACTAATCTCTTCAGGAGGTGTCGCTCATATGGGCAACCGGTAGCGACGATAAATAAACGTAAAACACACACAGCCAGTTAGAACAGTTACAAGTGAGTTTATCATGTAGCATGAGGAAAACAATCGTTGGTAGTACTGGTATATATTTTGTTTGTTTCAGCAGCGTACATTACAGTATTACTTCAATCAAAGTTGCATAGTTTCCCTATTTATTAACCCTTTCCCACATGATCATAGGTTAATATACTACTGTATCTCCATACGTACATTGTGATGTCGATAATGGTGTCGAGAGATTCTGTGGGACGATATGCCGATACACAGATGATTGGACAATCGGGGAGAAAGTCTAACTCCGTGGTCGAGTGGTTACGGTCGATGACTTGTATACCACTGTACATGTAACTATCATCACTGATGGTCATGGATTCGAGCCCCGTTTAGGCTGTGCGTCATTTATATGAAAATGTTGGAAGTTTCTTATGGAGGTTAGTGCATTGATTAATAGCTGGAGCCTGCCCAGGAATGGTGTTGTTAGGTAAACTGTCCGCCGGCGATATAGCCCAAAAATGGTGCTGATGCAGGCGTAAACCCCGAACAAACACAATCGGGAGGTGGCCGATTGGTAACGGTCATTTGCTTCAAATCACTTGCCCCTCACTGCTGCTTGTTCGAATCCAACTGGGGGGTGGGGTTGGGTGAGGAAGCTATCCAGCTGGCTTGCGTCTGATTATTAAACAATAATATCTTTTGTCTTGGAACAAATAATGAATGCCAATTAAAAAACATGTTTTTCTTCCCTATATTGGTTATAAAGGTTCCCAATTGAATATTGAAGACAGACAAGAATCCTGCAGAAGCATGACAATTGTGCAATAAATTATTATTATATAATTTTAGTAGCTCTGACATTAATATGGGAGCTGTGTTAACACTTGAACATTCCTAGTTAATTCTGCTCGTCACTATTTTCCTAGTGGCTGTCCGATTAGCGCAGTGGATAGCGCTCTCGTTTCTCACCAATGCAACCCTGGTTCGATCCTCGGACCGGGAAGTATGCGAGATGGTACAGTGGTCGCCAGATTGGACAGGTGGGTTTTCTACAGGTACTGCTGTTTCCTCTCATACTAATGACAACATTTACTCTTTCATCTGCGCCAACGACAGTGATTAATATAAGTTGTTAAAACTTGCTTCGCAATCGTTGTAAAATAAATAAAGTTTAAACTTTTATTTTCCTCAGTTTCAAAGATCCCAAACTCGTTCTCAAATACACTAAGAATAAACACCGTCATTAGAAACACTGATGTTAAGTATTAAGTACCATAGTTTGTAAAGGTAATATTTTTTAAAGCAAATTAATAGCAGCCAGAAAATTGTTATTGATTTTTAGCAGATCTTTAGAAATCTTTTTATGTCTTTTAATTCAGATAATGTTATAATAGTGGTTAGTTCAAATAATTCACAATCAATATCTTACACATTTCACACATGTCAGGGGTCTCTAAATCAGTAAATGTTGGCCTTTCCCATGATGAATTATTAATCACATGGAATTATGCTTGGGTCCTTGAGGAGAGGGACTGTTGTTGGAAAGTGTCAACATGTCACACTGTCGACTTCTCTCTCCTGCCAGATGCCAAGTTTTTACATGAGTTTTGTAGAACAGATATCTGTGCAGAGATTTGGCTAATCAATGATATTGATTAGTATGTTGTTGTCAAATTTTTTTTTAATAGATCATTAAGTGTCTGTCTGCTTGGCTATTCATTTTTTCTCACAAGATTTTTTTATACAAAAGGTTATTTGGAAAATGTTTGTGCAGATTGAAACAGGCTTTATTACCTTTGTTTTACATACAACTACGTGTGTGGTTTACGTTTATTTATTGTCGCTACCGGTTCCCATATGACCGATGCCTCCTGAAGAGAATAGTAATTATAGATTTTTGGAGGATAGTGCAATGATACAGACAGAGACCCATTCCAGAATCTCCTCTGGTTCTTTTACATACACAGTGTAAAGCACTGGCACGAGACCTCGGTTTAAAGTCCCTTCACTGTTAATTTTATTAGGGTCAATCGGGGGATTGAACCTGTGATCCCTGGCTTACCAGTCAAGCTTGTTACCACTGGACTACAGATCATATTAGTCATACAACTACAGATAGTGCAGTTGTTTATGAGCCACCTGACGACGTGTGTAAGAAAGTTACTGTTATTCAACAGTTATCTGCATTTACACTGCACCTTCATTCTTATCATATATTCATATAATGTTTTTGAATATCAAGCTATGTAGATTGATCATCACATCATGTGTTATACTGTATATATGTGACAAGAAACTGTGTATGATTTGCGACAATAAAATATTCTGTCTGTCTGTCTTATCCCTTTCATATTTGTACAGGGTCCGCTCAGGAGCATTTACGTACAAAGCCACAATATAATGAAACCCCTCTAAACCAAACCACCTCCGGACTAGAGGACAAGTTCGTTTTGGAGGGGTTTTCGGATAAGAGGGTTTTTTAAGGGAGGGGGTGGGGTGGATGAAGTTTTGAAAAAATTCAAATTTTCAGGTACAACTACTGGTAATAATAAAAATATATGGATTCATCAGAATAGCCAAATCCATCACCCAGCCGCTAGGGACAAGGGTTAATGATGCAGGACAATTAACTCATTTCATTCTGGATACATTTAGAGGCTTTTGCACGCTATGGGCTGATCAGGATCTATGTTGTTTGCTACATAGTCCAGTGTCTTAGCAAGATCATCTGAATAGCCAACAGCGTAGAGCCTGATCAGACGGCATATTCCGTGGCGGTTCATCTGGCTCTATGTTCTTTGCAAATACTGTTTGACAGGTATTCAGAATGAAATGGGTTAACAGTTATCTACTGTCACCCTGTTAGGGACAAGTGCTTTGGAAATCATATTTTTTTACATTATTAAATTTTTACTGTACCGCAGTGAAGTTTCTGGTGATGGTCAATTATTCTATTAACTAATAAAATCCGATGATATGCGACCTGCTTCACTGATGCTTGTATCAAACATCACTGGTCTGAAGATAAATTTCTCTTGGTATAAGCCGGGTGTGGAGCATGCAGTGATGACAAACCCTGATGGCTGCTTGCTTAACTGTACATGTCTGCCTCCATGATTGAGTGGTTACGGTCGCTGACTTGTATACCACTGTAACCTATCATCACTGATGGTCATGGGTTCGAGCCCCGCTCAGGCTGTGTCTCATTTATATGAAAAAGTTGGCAGTTTCTTACGGAGGTTGGTGCACCCAAGTACTGGTTAACCGCTGGAGCCTGCCCAGGAAAGGTGTTGTTAGGTAAACTGCCCGCCGGCGATATAGCCCGAAATGGTGCTGATGCAGGTGTAAAACCTGAAATATAACATAACATTAACTGTATCTGATGTCCACCTGTATAAGCTTGTGGTTGCTCAATTTGTTTGATCGTGTAATAATCACCTCCTGTGGCCTTGTGGATGAACCATCCACATACAGATGTGGAGGTCGAAGGTTCGAACCTCATGAACCATCCACATACAGATGTGGAAGTCGAAGGTTCGAACCACTTCAGGGTTCATTCTGATAACGGGTAATCGCCAGCTAGTTAAATAATGGTTACTGATTTTGTATCGGCTTGGTGCTAAGCCTGCAATGATAGGGTTCTGGAAGTACCGATGTAGTCAGAAATGGTTGGGCCTTTCTATGACACTATTGTAATCAAACATTTACTATGCAGCATATAGCTCTGTGGCCTAGTGGTTAAGGCGTCGGTCTATGGAGTGCGAGGTTGATTGTTCGAACCTCGTCCGGGGTTTCGTTCTGATATGGCCGGTTGGTGAGCCGCCAGCTAGTTAAATAATGGCATACAAGCATAGGATTCGGGAAGTACTGATGTTCATAAAAAGAGGTGTCTCGTAAGTCAGAAATGGCTGGCCCTTTAAATAGGGGTGACACTATAATAAACAAACACTTTACTTTTATAGTCCAGCCATCAATTGCCCAGCTGTATTAGCTGTGATTACACTACTATATATGATTGTGTAAATACTGTAAATCTATCATCACTGATGGCTTCTAGCCCCACTCAGGCCGTGTCTATTTATATGGAACAGTTGGCAGTTTCTTACGCAGGTTGGTGCACTAAGTACTGGTTAACCGCTGGAGCTTGCCCAGGAAATGTGTTGGGTAAGCTGCCCAAAAATGGTGCTGATGAAGACGTAAAACCCGAACGAACAAACACGAAAATAGTGTGAGAAATAGTGTAAATAGTTAGTTTATACAAATTTATTTTAGCTCAATTGCGAAACAAGTTCCTACAACTTATATTAATCAGTCTTGAGACCTCATTCCTGAGTAGTACAAATAGTTAAATTTAGTATAAAAAACGAAACCGGGTGAAAGTACTGTAGTACTGTTAATTTTCGATGTATATATTTTGGTCCATATCTAGCACAGTTTAAAAGTTTGGGGACCCTTAATTGTATCTCTCCGCGTGAACTTGATTAATACTCGTTTTAATGTTCTCTAAAGCCCATAATACTCTTTTAGTCATACACGTGTTTTGTGTATTCCATTACAGGCTTAATGGAATCGTTATTATTTAAATTCTGTATTCAGATGCAGGTGTAGCATGTGAGGCTAGCACGTGCCTCACGTGCATCAGCGATCACCGTTATTAAAGCGACAGTTGTTTCCATCAATTATGACACAAATTATAAGAATACATTGTCAGCGCATGAGCGATTTTGAAAGCGAAAGATTGTGTTGAATATTGATTTTTTAGCGAATACATTGGATTGGATTGTGATTTCAGCGGTTGCATTAGAAGATGATAGGATTTAGATGAAAATGAGATGCTTTGCTAGGAAATGCTTCATTTACTTCGGATTGAAACATTTGGACATTTGACTGATTAGACAAATTTTAACAAATAATAGATAGGTAATTACATATTGAATTCATCGCCAATCGCATGCAGTTAAAGAGAAAACGCCCTATGCAAACCGATGCAACATTATTGGCTTTCATTGAACAGTTAATTGCTACAATTTGCATTCGCTTTCAAATATAATACTCCGTGCTTTACCACAAATACAAATTCTTGGTAATTTGTATTAGCTTTTTAATGTAGGCCGTGTTAATGAAGTATTTGGCGGCTTATGATGGAAGTTATTGGTAAACTGTAATCGTCTTGGACGACACCTTAATCACTAGGCCATGGAGACGGGTCAGAGATTTTAATTCTGTGAAATGTTGTACGACACGCCGATAACACAATAGTCAATGTTGTACGACACACCGATAACACAATAATCAATGTTGTACAACACGCCGATAACACAATAATCAATGTTGTACAACACGCCGATAACACAATAATCAATGTTGTACAACACGCCGATAACACAATAATCAATGTTGTACGACACGCCGATAACACAATAATCAATGTTGTACGACACGCCGATAACACAATAATCAATGTTGTACGACACGCCGATAACACAATAATCAATGTTGTATGACACGCCAATAACACAATAATCAATGTTGTACGACACGCCGATAACACAATAATCAATGTTGTACGACATGCCGATAACACATAATCAATACCACAAATATCGCATCAAATTGTTGTTTTTGTGCATAACAAGTAAATGTTTGAATACAGGCTACACTTATAAAAGTTCTGTCCTGTTTTCTATTTCGATGGTTATACAAAAAGCCCCTTTTTTATGATGAATGAACTCGAAATAAATAGGTGAACCAATTCAGAACTCCAAATTCATAGGTGAACCAATTCAGAACTCCAAATTCATAGGTGAACCAATTCAGAACTCCAAATTCAAAGGTGAATCATTCCATTCTGAGAAATTCAGCAGGACAAGGGTGAAGTGTTTGCCAGACTCTAGAGGTTGGCATCATGGTGTATTGATTATTTCCGGTGCATCCTGGTTGACCTCCTACTATGTCAGAGCATATTAAAAATTGATAATGGAAATAATTTTGTAATTCAGAAAATCCACAATTTAGCAGCAATTATCACCCACTGTCTAGTGAATCAATAGACAGGTGGTGTGTTTCTCTAGTAATTTGTCTTGACTAGATTTAACAAAATTTCTGCCAATTTGCATGAATAAACATTCCTGATTTGTCATTCTGCATCAAACATTGTCAGTTATTATTTTCATTAGTAACCGGGATTTTATTTTGCTTTTCATTGTTAATCAATACGATGAATAATGGAGGTATCGACTTCACATCATTTCAGAACTATGTCAATGAATTAAAAATGATGTTCCACGGCTTGGGGTGATTTGGGAGAAATTATATATAATTCCAACACGGTTTCCTTACCTCTCACAAGCGAATCTAGTATAGGTTCAATACGCCACGATACGCTCTCGGGGAAGCGTTTATTATGTTACAATTTGGCAATATTTTAAGACTCCCACCACTCGCTAGTTTAATACAATGTAAAAACAAGAATTTCCATCTGTACAGTATACAGGTATTATTAGAATCTATACTTACGGACAAAAGTTTTGCACTTGTGGAAGTCGTGATAGCGCAGTGGTGGCGTTCGCTTCAGGTGCGAAAGGTCCGGAGTTCGAGCCCCACTGGAGCCGTTACGATTGTGCCCTTAGGCAAGGCATTTAAATTCCACGTTGCCTCTTCTCTCCCTCGTGGCGATGGATTCCATCAGGAATGAGGTCTCGAGAGTGATTTATATAAGTTGAAATAACTTGTTTCGCAATCGAGCTAAAATAAATTTGTATAAATTAAAAGTTTTGCACAGGTATTTTTTTATATCAGCAATTAAAGTTAATAACAAGCAGTACCACACTTTAAATATTATGTAATCTAAATTGATTTTGACCAACTTTTTAGGGAATGTGTATATGATGCATTGACAAGTTAGATTACATAATATTTAATGTGGTACTGTTTGCTATTGACTTTAATTGCTGATGTACAAAACGTTTGTCCGTAAGTATTTACCTAACACCTTTCCTGGGCAGGCTCTAGCGCTTAGCCAGTACTTGGTGCACCAATCTCCATAAAAACTTGTAATAACTGTCAACTTTTTCATATAAATTAAAATAGACACGGTCTGAGTGGGGCTCGAACCTGTGACCATCAGTAATGATAGATTATAGTGGTATACAAGTCGCCGACCGTAACCTCTCCACCAAAGAGCCAGTCTATGCTTTCTCTATAGTAATTACATGCATGTATATTTCTAAAGTAGTTTTATCAAGTGTTGCAGAATCATTTTATTAACCCATTCACCACCAAGTAACTCACACGGACTGGTGCATATGATATTTTTAGACCAATAAATTAATAAGAAAATTACAATCTGGACCAGTTCATTTGATCAAAATGGGTAATTTTCTCTAAAAATAGTAATATTACTGGCAAAAAGTGCAGATCCTGATGAGACGGCTCGTGTCGAATGGGTTAATATGTAAATGGAGGAGAAAATGGTTGCAAAGAAAGATTGTGTACATTAACCCTTTCAACACTACAGGCCTTTAAATAGACTTACAAAAAATGTAGATCCAGATGAGCTGGCTCATGAAGAGCCGTCTCATCAGGATCTGCACTTTTTGCCAGTAATAATTATTACTATTTTTAGATAAAATCACCAATTTTGATAAATGAAATGGTCCAAAGGTCTTATTAACCCATTCAACCCCAAGTAACTGACATGGACTGGTGTGTGATATTTTCAGACCAATAAATTAATAAGAAAATTACCTTTGGACCAGTTCATTTATCAAAATGGGTAATTTTATCTAAAAATAGTAATAATTATTACTGGCAAAAAAGTGCAGATCCTGATGAGACGGCTTGTCACGAGCCGGCTCATCTGGATCTACACTTTTCATAAGCCTATTTAGAGGCCTGTGGGGTTGAAAGGGTTAATTTATTGGTCTAAAAATATCATGTACCAGTCCAGGTCTGTTACTTGGGGTTGAATGTGTTAAGATGGACTCTAATGGGAAGGTTTGTAGGAGGTATCTACATACTTCTATTCTGCACAATTCTATATTTCAGAACAAAGAAGGCGACAATTCAAGTTCATTGGTATTCTATTAGCATGGTGTATAAAAGTACAATGGTGTCATGTCATAGCAATCCAAGGACAGCAATGAAGTTAGTCGGTGAACAGAAGACATATAGCACAACAGCTGGTAGGTGGTTGGCTTGTTATTATCACGATCTGTTCACGTCCTGAAGATCGGGGGGTGGGGGGTAACTGGGGATTGGGACTAGGTTGTGAACCTTGGTTGATTATATTAGGGGTGTGCCAGGGGAGGTAACTGGGGATTGGGACTAGGTTAACCATGGTTGATTATATTAGGGGTGTGTCAGGGGAGGTAACTGACGATTGGGACTAGGTTGTAGAACCTTGGTTGATCATATTAGGGTGTGCCAGGGAGGTAACTGGGGAGTGGGACTAGGTTTAGACCTTGGTTGATCATATTAGGGTGTGCCAGGGGGGTAACTGGGGATTGGGACTAGGTTGTAGAACCTTGGTTGATCATATTAGGGGTGTGCCAGGGGAGGTAACTGGGGATTGGGACTAGGTTGTAGAACCTTGGTTGATCATATTAGGGGTGTGCCAGGGGAGGTAACTGGGGATTGGGACTAGGTTGTAGAACATTGGTTGATCATATCAGGGGTGTGCCAGGGGAGGTAACTGGGGATTGGGACTAGGTTAACCATGGTTGATTATATTAGGGGTGTGCCAGGGGAGGTAACTGGGGATTGGGACTAGGTTGTAGAACTTTGGTTGATCATATTAGTGGTGTGCCAGGGGAGGTAACTGGGGATTGGGACTAGGCTGTAGAACCTTGGTTGATCATATTAGGGGTGTGCCAGGAGAGGTAACTGGTGATTGGGGCTAGGTTGTAGAACCTTGGTTGATCATATTAGGGGTCACAGTTTTTCGCAAGAAACCTATATTAACCCTATCCTACATAGAGGCCCCTCTGTACACCATTACCACATACAGTCAAACATTTCTTAAGCAGCCAGCCAAGGGAGTCCAAAAAAGTGGCTGCTTAGCGCATGTGGCTGCTTAATAAAGGTTAAATGTATAATTAAACAACATATTGGGAATATGTAAACTGGCTGCTTAATACAGGTTGGCTGCTTAATGGAGGTGACCACTAACATAGGTTTGACTGTACATTGACAATGCAGTAGCCAAACCAACATTCTTAACAAATGATGGGCTTCCGTTGCCGAGTGGCTTAGAACTCTGACTTCAAATTACTTGTCCCTCACAGTTGTAGGTTCGAATCCCACTTGGGGTGTCCAACTGGCTTGTGATAGGTCAGTGGTTCTACAAGGGTGTCCATCAGTGCCTGCAATACACCGCCTCCGTGGTCGAGTGGTTACGGTCCCCGACTTGTATACCACTGTAACCTATCATCACTGATGGTCACGGGTATGAGCCCTGCTTAGGTGGTGTCTTATATAAATGAAAAAGGAGGTTGGTGCACCAAGTACTGTTTAACCGCTGGAGCCTGCCCAGGAAATGTGTTGTTAGGTAAACTGCCCACTGGCGATATATCCCAAAATGGTGCTGATGCAGGCATAAAGCCCGAAGAAACAAACAAACAGTGCCTGCAATACAGCCTGGAGGGCCATTCGGGGTCGCCATATGACCTCAGCTGTTTATGCGTCCAAGATCTAATTAAAAAACTAACTATGGCCAGAAGTGCCAGTAATATCTATGGAGGGGGGGGGGTAGATATGCTGACTGATTATCCAGCTAAATGGCTGTCGTATGTATTTGGATATAATAGTGCATCAGCCCCGCCTAAATCTCTATGTGGGAAAGCGTTGAATAGCAAGTTTCCAGTTTCACAATATATATTTGGCCTCTGTTTAGCATCTACCTGTGTTGAGCCACATTCAGTTATTCTCTTGGCTGGCTGCTTAGCCGTTTTCTCCACAACAGAAGGGCCCAACTAGTCCTCTCCATGTTGCTGCAATACTACAATGTACATAATACTAGTCCTCTCCATGTTGCTGCAATACTACAATGTACATAATTATATAATAATCAAATAATAATTTTTTTAAAACTTTATTTATTTTACAACGATTGCGAAGCAAGTTTTAACAACTTATTTTAATCACTCTCGTTGGCGCGGGTGAAAGCATAAATGTGGGAGAAAACCCACCTGTCTGATCTGGCGACCACCATACCATATCACATACTTCCCGGTCCGAGGATCGAACCCGGGTTGCATTGGTGAGAAGCGAGCGCGCTAACCACCACCGCGCTAATTGGACAGCCAAATCAAATAACGGTGTGGAATGGCAGCTCTATATACATATGGGAAGTGATAAAGGTATTGTATGGCGTTTATGTGGAGTAATGGGTTACAGCAAGTGTGACTGTAGTTTCCCTAACAGGTTTGGTTTAGCTATTAATTTGTTAGCCAAATTTAAATAATTTCCACCTGTCCACTTGACAGAGTCTGTTTCTCGTGGTATTGACACTGTGGTTATTGTATTGCAATACACAAATTGTAGGACATGCGCCAGACCGGAATCATTGCCGACATCATGGCGTGTCACCTTTTGCCCAAACACAAGCTGTTGTATTTGAAACACCATCCCATAATGCCCCAGCAGATGGCAGAATTCACGGTTTCGTCCATTATTGTTAACTATTTCTACCAAGTGATTAGTGCCTATCTATACATTTGTACATACAAATATATTTCTATATCGCTTTTATTTGATCAAGTAATTGAATGTAACACATTTTATGGGTAATAGAATTGACTGTTAGCTTATGGAAGAATAGTTTTATTTATCATTGTTTGTTTATTACAGGGATGCCACAAGACCGTTAAATTTGTAATTGTAAACATTCGTTGACTGTTGATGTAACATTCAAACTAGACATTTTGAGGTCTGATGGATAAGTAAATATACCTGCAGAGACTGGGGGGAGGGGGGTAATTGAATGAGAAATATAATTGCTCATGAGAGACCCCTCTTAAGGTGAAGGCATGCTAATGTTATCTTTGCAGGGTGCTTTATATTGTATACCTATTTTTGCACATTTTATTTAAGAATTTGGAAAATGTAAATGAAACGTTAATTTGGAACGAATTCAATGTTATGTGGAACGACTATGAGCAAAGACTGCCGATGTTGCAATTGGTTTACTCTTTCCACTGTCTGTGATGAATTAGTTTAGCTTATAATAACTTTTAACGCGTCCGCCTCTGTGATCGAGTGGTTACGGTCGCTGACTTGTATATCACTGTAACCTATCATCATTGATGGTCACGGGTTTGAACCCCACTCAGGTCGTGTCTCATTTATATGAAAAAGTTGGCAGTTTCTTGCGGAGGTTGGTGCACCCAATTACTGGTTAACCGCTGGAGCCTGCCCAGGAAAGGTGTTGTTAAGTAAACTGCCCACCGGCGATATAGCCCAAAATGGTGCTGATGCAGGCGTAAAACCCGAAATATAACATATAATATAAGTTTATAATAGCTTTTAACAAAATAAGAAATGAACTAGTTGCTGTAAATCACAATCACCTTACACCCGCAAGAAACCTTAACTATTTAATCCCACAGTCAAAAACCCAATACCATGCCAAATCATTTTTCCCAAGAACAATCGGGCTATGGAACTGTCTACCGACATATATACTGTCGAGTCCCAGTCTGCTGACCTTTGTTAGCAGACTGGACTCGAACTCTCTCTAATCCTTGTACTGTCTGCTTTTAACTATAGCTTTGTAGATCCTTTTATCTTTTTAATTTGCACATAACATTTTAGATTAACTAACTATTCTAGACCGGGCAGTATGAAGTTGAAGTTATACAAACTTATTTGAAATCGATTGAGAAATAAGTTCTTACAACTTAAATATTAATCACTCTCGAAACCCCCATTCCTGATGGAATCCATCGCCACGAGGAGAGAAGTTATCATGGAATTTGAAATGCATTGTGATGAGTTGAAAAGTGAATTCACAGTTTAGATTTGATCCATTTTCTGTTACTTACCGCCAACTTTTTTACCATTTCTGATGTAGATACTGATCCAGGCCCATTTGTAGCTTGATATGAGATAAATGTTTATCCCCCCCGCGAGTGTTATGGCTTCATCCGTACGTCCGGAGCTAGTTAATAGTGGAATTTAATGAAACTTAGTGCATATAGAGTGTAGTGTTACAAGTGCATATTTTATCGGGACCAGAGTTATTGCCCATTCATTGAAATGTGTCCGTCCAAAGCCACAGAATGATATGAATTCATTGAAATTTGTCCGTCCAAAGCCATGGAATGATATGAATTCATTGAAATTTGTCCGTCCAAAGCCACAGAATGATATGAATTCATTGAAATTTGTCCGTCCAAAGCCACAGAATGATATGAATTCATTGAAATTTGTCCGTCCAAAGCCACGGAATGATATGAATTCATTGAAATTTGTCCGTCCAAAGCCACGGAATGATATGAATTCATTGAAATTTGTCCGTCCAAAGCCACAGAATGATATGAATTCATTGACATTTGCTTGTTTATATTTCTTCTGGTTTATGGACCACGAGATCCATTTCCCAAAGAGACCCCCACCCTTCCACCATGAAATCCTTTCTTTTCCAATCTGGATGTGGGGGTGGTTGTTGTTTCATATTTCAGAATTTCGTACTCCTGCTCATCTCAGGTGGGGTCTAAAAAGATCTAAAAATTGCTGGGGACTGTAAAAGAATTAAGATGTAATGTGTATATTTGTACACCGTTGAGCTTAGCGGGTACAATACGGTTGGTTATTATTCTACAATAAAAATACTGCATACAATTATCTTACGAATAATACCATGTTATACTCGAGTACTTCATTGCATCTATTCTTATACGACATGAATGATCGGACCTTTGCGGCCTTTTACACATTTCCCTGAATGGTTATTAAAGTTGAATTCTGAAATAACTGATGTTTAAACGAAAGTTGATCTCTTTTGAAGCTTATATGGTAAATTATATGTGTTTATTTACTTATATTTAACTGGGTAAGAGTTTGTAAAATAATCTTGATTGTTCTACCCTCGCTCTAGGGAAGGTATATAATTAGGTTTGAATATTCAATCAAAAGATGAAAATGATGATGTGTAGATGACTTGCCGATCGATGACTTGCCGATGACTTGACAAATTCTTCATGTAGATAATATGTCGTAAAACATGAAATTTGGTTACCAGTAAATAATTCAACAGCACTAAATAATAGTAGAATTTTTAATATATTATGTCCTCAATAACATTTGTCGGGGTAACCAGCAGTTATATCACAGGAAGGGCAGACGAAACAGCAGCGCGTGAGTCACGCGAGTGCTGAAAAATATAATAAAAAATATTTTTATTGAAGACATAGGTCTAATTATGTGCTTTGATAATTTGGCTAAAGTTTTATATCGATAACAATATTTATGTGCTTTGAAACAGACGGAAATGTAGTCCAGTGGTTAACACGATGGACTGGGAATCCAGGGATCGCAGGTTCTATCCCCCCGTCTCGCCCTAATAAAATTGGGACTTTAAACCGAGGTCATGTGTCGTTGCTGTACAGCCTGCATGTAAAAGAACCAGAGGAGACTCTGGAATGGGTCTCTCTCTCTGTATCATTGCACTATCCTCCAAAAATCTAAAATGACTAATCTCTTTAGGAGTCGTTGCTCATATGGGCAACCGGTAGTGACGATAAATAAACACTGAATGTGCTTTGAATTGGGTTAAATAAATGTATTTTTTTAGCACCCATTATACTGTCAAACTCACAAAACTGATACAATATTTGTATAAACAATTATGTTTTAGCTTCAATAATTGATCACCATTTTATAGTGCTTACTGTGGGTAGCTTTAGTATGAATCTAGTCATATAAATCATTGTATGTATTAATTGATCTAGGGATTTTGGTTGAGTCACACAGCCATTTAATTAAATGGTGTGGTTAGCTGTGTTTAACATTTGAAATAGACAATTATTTCCTATTGTAATGAGAAATATTTGGCAACCAACTGCTGAGAGGGCATTATCCGTGGTTACGGTCGCTGACTTCAAATCATTTGCCCCTTACCTCTGTAGGCTGAAACCCCACCGGAAGTGTCTAATTCATTCATGTGAGTAAAGCTATCCAACTGGCTTTCAGAAGTCGATGGTTCTACCCGGGTTCCAGGCCTGTCCGTGCCTAAAATGCTGGGGTCTTCATCCACCAATAATAGCTGGAGAGTCGCCATATTACCAAAGGATGTCGGTGCGACCTTGAGCCTAAACAAAACCAATCAACTCAATCAACTGTACACTATATAGTCAATAGGAAACTTCTAGGAGAAGTGAGACGACCAATGGGTCTATTTCTCTCTGGACCCCCTCTAGTTTCTCACCAATACAACGCGGGATTGATATGTATGTAAGATGGTACTGTGGTCGCTAGATCGGACAGGTGTCTTTTCTCCAGGGTACTCTTGTTTTCCTCCCATACAAATGTTTTCCTCCCACACAAATGTTTTCCTCCCACACAAATGTTTTCCTCCCACATAAATATTTTCCTCCCACATAAATGTTTTCCTCCCACATAAATGTTTTCCTCCCACACAAATGTTTTCCTCCCACATAAATGTTTTCCTCCACATACAATCTCCCACACAAATATTTTCCTCCCACATAAATGTTTTCCTCCCACACAAATGTTTGCCTCCCACATAAATGTTTTCCTCATATAAATGTTTTCCTCCAACACAAATGTTTTCCTCCCATACAAATGTTCTCCTCCCACATAAATGTTGGCCTCCCATACAAATGTTTTCCTCACACACAAATGTTTTCCTCCCATATAAATGTTTTCCTCCAACACAAATGTTTTCCTCCAACACAAATGTTTTCCTCCAACACAAATGTTTTCCTCCCATACAAATGTTTTCCTCCCACATAAATGTTTTCCTCCCATACAAATGCTTTCCTCCCACACAAATATTTCCCTCCCACATAAATGTTTTCCTCCAACACAAATGTTTTCCTCCACACACAAATGACTATACAGTCAAACCTGCCTTAAGCAGCCAACCAAGGGAATCACAGAATGTGGCTGCTTAGCACAGGTGGCTGCTTAATAGAGGTCAAATGTATAATAAAACAACATATTGGGAATTGGAAACTGGCTGCTTAATGCAGGTTGGCTGCTAAATAGAGGTGACCACTAACACAGGTTTGACTGTATATATATGCTATACATGCTTTCATCTGCACCAACAAGAGTGATGAATGTAAGTTGTTGAAGCTTGTTTCACAATCGTTTCGGGGCAGCCCTGATAAAATACAATACAATGTTTAATAATGTACAAGCACTGAATCTAGCTGTATAATACAGGACTGAGCATAAAACATTCAGCTATATAAAATGGCTCAATCCATAGCCCATTGAATCTGTGGGGGGGGGGGGGAGATGTGTGCTCTCCCTCAAGTCTCCCTCAAATAATGTAATTTTTTTTCATGATGTATAAATTTGACAAGAAAAGTGCAACATTTTTTTTTACTTTGTGGGCGGTCAGACTTAATATATGTGTTTTTGAAACTTCGCAGATTCCGCTATAGATGTCATTTGCCCATAATTGGATGAAGTGATGTAGAAATTACCCCCGTTTGTAGTATATTGATACTAAACCAAGATATTAAATCTGATCTTTATCATGCTTTATGACCATTGCATGTCAGCTGAAGTTGTATGCCACAATCACAATTAGGACCATCTGCCGTGCTTTTTTATCTGTCAAGTAATTTTTGCCAACGTTTCATCGTGGGCACTGGGGCATAGTTAATAATCATATTACATACACGCGACAACTGAACAGTCTGAACCAATGGGCAGCCTCGGGGCTAAAGGCTTTGATAAAACGTGCATAATTAATTCGGTAACCTTTTTCTTGTTAAAGGAGCAAAATCGCTTTTTGATAATTTTTATCAGTTTTATCAAAACCAATGGCTGATGATTAAACCTACTATTAATATTGTTATGGGATGTATTTCGATGCAGAACAAGTTTATCATATACTATTAAGTACGTTCTCCTCAATTAAAGCCCTCCTTGATGTTTTCTACTGCTCATATCTGATTGAATTGAATATTTTAAAGGATGGGACATTTCCTTGTACCATTAGAAGTTGGTTGCAGTTGTTTCGCTTTGATTGTAGTGTAGTGATTTGTCTTTTTAAACTTTGTTTATTTTTACAACGATTGCAAGTTTTAACAACTTATATTATTAATCACAGTGATTTGTCTCTTAGGCTTGTCGCTACAGTTACTCTTAACTGTTCATGCTGCTTAAAAGAAATGGTTTGAATAGTTTTAGGTATTTTTTCTTATTTGGAAATATGTCCTGTTGTTTCGACACAACTCTAAATGAAATTGCATGACAACATATTTGAAGAGAAGAGAAGAGTGCTAGAGTGCAAAGATGTTGAAGAAATCGGGCCTTGCCTATCATTTTGCCCGGTGTCGTCCTGATCCCAGTTCAGGAATTCAGTGCCCTAATCCTTTTCTTCCCATGATGCTTTCAAGTGGTTTTGCGATCTCTTTGATGACTACCCAGGGATGTTTTCTCTCTTGTTCCCATAGGATTTTCCCTTGTTGCACAAGAATCATCTCTGGTTCCCCGTGACACTTTTGTGGTTCTACTCGCTTATTTCCCAATGACACTTTCCTTGTTCCCATTATTTCAAGATCATTGTCACATTTATTTCAAGGTCATTGTCACATATATTTCAAGATCATTGTCACATATATTTCAAGATCATTGTCACATTTATTTCAAGGTCATTGTCACATTTATTTCAAGATCATTGTCACATTTATTTCAAGATCATTGTCACATTTATTTCAAGGTCATTGTCACATTTATTTCAAGGTCATTGTCACATTTATTTCAAGGTCATTGTCACATTTGGAAACTCGTAGGTTAAATTACAGGAATCATATCCCAGTCACAACTATTTGAGCATTAATTTAATTTAAACCGTATACAGAAGTTGGTTACAACTTGAATGTAGGGGCCAGGGCCAGCGTGGCCGAGTGGTTAGTCGTTGGCTTCAAATCACTTGCCCCTCACCGCTGCAGGTTCAAATCCCACTAGGGTGTCGCATTCATTCGTTTGAGGAAGCTATCCAGCTGGCTTGCAGAAGGTCTGTGATTCTACCCATGTGCCCGCCCGTCTGCCTGAAATACTGCAAGGATGGGCATCCGGGATCTTCCTCCACCTAATAGCTGGAGAGACACCATATGACCCAAGCTGTTCGTGCAACGTTAAAACACCCAACGTATACAAACAACAACTTATGTATTAACAATGTATGTTGCATCCAGAATTCTGCTCCACACTGAAGGTCAAGGTCAGAAGATAAATCTGTGACAAACCCTTTCCTTCATAACGATTTAGTTAATATATAGCTATCATGCAGTGGATAAGTAGTCGCCATATCTATCCCACCTCCATAGATATTACTGGGACTACATAGAGATTTAGGTTAATATACTATTATATCTCCATACAAACGACAGCCATTTAACCCTTTCCTTCATAGAGATTTATGTTAATATACTATTATATCTCCATACAAACGACAGCCATTTAGCTATCATGCAGTGGATAAGTAGTCGCCATAGCTATCCCACCTCCATAGATATTACTGGGACTTCATAGAGATTTAGGTTAATATACTATTATATCTCCATACAAACGACAGCCATTTAGCTATCATGCAGTGGATAAGTAGTCGCCATATCTATCCCACCTCCATAGATATTACTGGGACTACATAGAGATTTAGGTTAATATACTATTATATCTCCATACAAACGACAGCCATTTAACCTTTCCTTCATAGAGATTTATGTTAATATACTATTATATCTCCATACAAACGACAGCCATTTAGCTATCATGCAGTGGATAAGTAGTCGCCATATCTATCCCACCTCCATAGATATTACTGGGACTTCATAGAGATTTAGGTTAATATACTATTATATCTCCATACAAACGACAGCCATTTAGCTATCATGCAGTGGATAAGTAGTCGCCATATCTATCCCACCTCCATAGATATTACTGGGACTTCATAGAGATTTAGGTTAATATACTATTATATCTCCATACAAACGACAGCCATTTAGCTATCATGCAGTGGATAAGTAGTCGCCATATCTATCCCATCTCCATAGATATTATTGGGACAACATGAGATTCTGACCTTTATTATGAACATTGGTTTGGCTACTACATTGTCAATGTATGTCGTATTGGTAATGGCGTCAAGCGGTGCTTCTATGAGGGAAAGGGTTTATGAACATTGGTTTGGCTACTACATTGTCAATGTATGTCGTATTGGTAATGGCGTCAAGAGGTGCTTCTATGAGGGAAAGGGTTTATGAACATTCGTTTGGCTACTACATTGTCAATGTATGTCGTATTGGTAATGGCGTCAAGAGGTGCTTCTATGAGGGAAAGGGTTTATGAACATTCGTTTGGCTACTACATTGTCAATGTATGTCGTATTGGTAATGGCGTCAAGAGGTGATTCTATGAGGGAAAGGGTTTATGAACATTCGTTTGGCTACTACATTGTCAATGTATGTCGTATTGGTAATGGCGTCAAGAGGTGCTTCTATGAGGGAAAGGGTTTATGAACATTCGTTTGGCTACTACATTGTCAATGTATGTCGTATTGGTAATGGCGTCAAGAGGTGCTTCTATGAGGGAAAGGGTTTATGAACATTCGTTTGGCTACTACATTGTCAATGTATGTCGTATTGGTAATGGCGTCAAGAGGTGCTTCTATGAGGGAAAGGGTTAAACTGTTAATTGAAAAATAAGTGGGAATGGTCCTGCTTGTACATGATATATATTGTTTCTAATGTCACCTGATATTCCATGTTTTCACCAACTATCCTGAAATCTTTGTGAGCAGACATTTCCGGACCAATCTGCGTTGATTGGAGGGTAAGGTTACTGAACCAGTCACTGTTGATTGGAGGAAGGATAAGGTTACTGAACCAGTCACTGTTGATTGGAGGGTAAGGTTACTGAACCAGTCACTGAACTATCCTAGGAGTGGACTGGCACCAGTCTTAACCCACTAAAACGTTTGATGTTAACCCATTTAACACCGAGTAACTGACATGGACTGGTCCATGATATTTTTAGACCAATAAATTAATAACAAAATTACATTTGGATCAGTTCATTTATCAAAATGGGTAATTGTTTTTCTAAAAATAGTTATATTACTTGAAAAAAGTGCAGATCCTGATGAGACGGCTCATCACGAGTCGGCTCATCTGGATCTACACTTTTTTGTAAGCCAATTTAGAGGTCTGTGGTGTTGAAAGGGTTAATTTTTGTTTTCAGTTCCATTAACATTTGGGATAACTATAAGGGCTCCTTCTAGGTCAGAATGTTTGGGAGAAGAGAGAAAGCACACGTGTTCACCATTTAATAAATGTCAACAAAATATGGTTAAAATGCACAGTATGACCATTAAATACAAAAACATTTGAATACAAGTGCTCTCTAATGTGCCAGTGTATCTTACTGGACAAAATTTTGTATGAAAATTGTAAAAACATTTTTAGGGAGAAGTGGGGCCCCCGAGGGGGCGAAGTCAGCGTCCCTAGGGCGACTATTATATTTGGTCATAGTCAGCCTCTAGAAAGAGTCCTGACTATATACTGCATTTGAGATAACTCATAGAAGATAACGGGTGTATTGTTAGTTCTGTAACATGGTACCAGGCTATACTGTGATGACTGTAAAATATACTTTTACAAAGTCAGTCGAGAAAAATATTTCTTGTAACTAGGTAATTGTGAAAAGGTTGAGTGATGTAGAATAGTCGATTGTGGAATTTATCTCTGTGGGCAGGATCGATCCTAACACAAAGACATTCCCATCTTGTTTGTAATGGTACTAGATACTGGGTCGAGAATGAAGAAAAATAAAATATGATCCTAGTGTTTTCTCCTTTAACAAGCCGTAATCCGGTAAAGCGACATAGCTTCTTGTCGTCGGACTTACGCCACTATGAATGGTGTCAAAAAGGTGTAAGTGTTTTTATTGTTAAATTGCGGTCTAACTGTGGCAGTATGTACCTGTGTTAGTAAAGATCGTAATCTATTTCGATAACATCTCGTTTCCTGTCCTGGCTACAAGTTTAATGTCCTTTTGATGTCCAATGCAGATTAAACAAGCACTGCCGAAGATGACATTTTATTCATTTCGTATATATAATAATTAGATTGATATTTTATTTAGTATTTGCCCCAATACCACAAATGTAAGCAATGATTAATTGACAATTTCCTGTTATAGTTAGAGATGTCAGCATGTCTGCCGGTTACTTACTGTGGTTACTTATACAGGCTATAGAAGATTTGCGTTATCGATATGCCTGAAACCTTGGTCTACCTTATATTGAATGCTATAAAGTTACATGTGATATTACTGATTTAAGGGTATTAAAGTATAGGTCATGTTGGTCAAATTGTTTAATTCTACCTGAATGTTTATATTTGATGATGATGATGTAGGAAAGAGAATTGTTCAGCATCGATGAATTTAAGTATTACCTATTGCTCTTGCTGTTCGTCAATGTTCAGAAATCTTTTCTCTCTGTTTTTTTGAATTTTGATGCTGATGATGATGATGATGATGATGTAGGAAAGAGAATTGTTCAGCATCAATGAATTTAAATATTACCTATTGCTCTTACTGTTCGCCAATGTTCGGAAATCTTTTTTCGCCGTTTTTTTATGATGATGATGATGATGGATGATGATGATGATGATGATAATGATGATGTAGAAAAGAGAATTTTTTAGCATCAGTAAATTTAAGTATTACCTAATGCCATGAGGTCTGGTTGAGGCTGTTAATATTTACCACAAACACTAGGTACGTACCACATAGCATGCTCCCAATCAAATCCACATCACCAAATGTGTTCCAATCAGTGCAGTCCATCTGAACACTAGGTCAAATCCACATCACCAAATGTGTTCCAATCAGTGCAGTCCATCTGAACACTAGGTCAAATCCACATCACCAAATGTGTTCCAATCAGTGCAGTCCATCTGAACACTAGGTCAAATTAACCCTTTCAACACCACAGACCTCTATCTATAGGCTTACAAAAAGTGTAGATCCAGATGAGCCGGCTCGTGACGAGCCGTCTCATCAGGATCTGCACTTTTTGCAAGTAGTATTACTAATTTTAGACAAAATTACCCATCTTGATAAATGAACTGGTCCGAATGTAATTTTCTTATTCATTTATTGGTCTAAGAATATCATGGACCAGTCCATGTCAGTTACTTGGTGTTGAAAGAGTTAAAGAAAACGCGTTGTAAACATTGAAATTATTATTTGGCCCATTTTTAATCGGACTTCATCACAGTGTTTCTATATAATGTTTAATAGACTCAGTAGAGCAACTGAGGCCCATCTGGATGTCTAGTTTATAATAATAATATATATTATAATAGTTTATATTACCACACTACCCTACCATAATTACAATAAGTACTTTGTATTATATATGTGGAAGTCGTGATAGCGCAGTGGAAGCGTGTTCGCTTAATGTGCGAAATGCCCAGAGTTCGAGCCCCGCTGGACCCATTACGATTGTGCCCTTAGGCAAGGCATTTAAATTCCACATGCCTCTTCTCTCTGCTTCATGGCGATGGATTCCATCAGGAATGAGGTCCCGAGAGTGATTAATATAAGTTGAAAGAACTTGTTTCGCAATCGAGCTAAAATAAATTTGTATAAACTAATAAGTACTTTATTATATGAGAATGCCTCTTTAAGCTATAGCTTGCGTTTCTTACCCATTTTTACATTTTATTATTTTTTTTATTTAAGTTTATTTAACGTCGCTACCGGTTTCCCATTTGAGCGACGGGCAGTTTACCTAACAATACGTTTCCTGGGCAGGCTCCAGCGGTTAACCAGTACTTGGTGCACCAACCTCCGTATGAAACTGCCAACTTTTTCATATAAATGAGACACGGTCTGAGCGGGGCTCGAACCCGTGACCATCAGTGATGATAGGTTACAGTGGTATACAAGTCAGCGACCGTAACCACTCGACCACATGCATGTGTAAGTTGTATATTGTATATGTATCATTGTTTGACACATAAACTGTTTAACCCATTCAACACCAAGTAACTGACATGGACTGGTCCATGATATTCATAAACCAATAAATGAATCAGAAAATCACATTTGGACAAGTTCATTTATCAAAATGGGTAATTATGTCTAAAAATAGTCATATCACTGGAGCCGTCTCATCAGGATCTGCACTTTTTGTAAGCCTATTTAGAGGTCTGTGGTGTTGAAAGGGTTAAACAGGAAACTATTTTATAATACTTTATCATTTCAAATCTACCAAAGCAGGCAAATTTTAGTTATTTTAAATATAATTCATCATTGACATAAATCAGAAAAGAACGCGTCTCTTGAATAGCAGGTTGCAAATATAACTGAATTATTTCCCTTGGACCACTTTGTGTTAGGATAGGGGAGGAAAGATAATTGATGAATTGCAGCTGTGACACTAAGCTAGTCTTCATCGACAAAATAAATATAGCCAAAAAAATGATATGCAAATTATGAGAAGATATTCATGCAGCGGTATATGTTTTAATTAACAGATGTTCTAAACAAACAAATCAGCAGAATAACACTGAGGACATTAAATTTTCATCATTTATTTCAGTTAACCCTTTCCTTCATAGAGATTTAGGTTAATATACTATTATATCTCCATACAAACGACAGCCATTTAGCTATCATACAGTGGATCAGTAATCGCCATATCTATCCCACCTCCATAGATATTACTGGGACTACAACAGATTCTGGCCTTTATTATGAACATTGGTTTGGCTACTACATTGTGAATGTATGTTGTATTGGTAATGGCGTCAAGAGGTGCTTCTATGAGGGAAAGGGTTAATGTATGTGGTATTGGTAATGGCGTCAAGAGGTGCTTCTATGAGGGAAAGGGTTAATGTATGTGGTATTGGTAATGGCATGAAGAGGTGCTTCTATGAGGGAAAGGGTTAATGTATGTGGTATTGGTAATGGCATGAAGAGGTGCTTCTATGAGGGAAAGGGTTAATGTATGTGGTATTGGTAATGGCGTCAAGAGGTGCTTCTATGAGGGAAAGGGTTAATGTATGTGGTATTGGTAATGGCGTCAAGAGGTGCTTCTATGAGGGAAAGGGTTAATGTATGTGGTATTGGTAATGGCATGAAGAGGTGCTTCTATGAGGGAAAGGGTTAATGTATGTGGTATTGGTAATGGCGTGAAGAGGTGCTTCTATGAGGGAAAGGGTTAATGTATGTGGTATTGGTAATGGCGTGAAGAGGTGCTTCTATGAGGGAAAGGGTTATTAATACATTCTTTTAGCCTATTCCCACCTAACTGTCTTTCAGTTGGGACTTTAAACCGAGGTCTTGTATCGGTGCTGTATACTGTGCACGTAAAAGATCCAGTCTGTATCATTGCACTATCCTCCAAAAATCTAAAATGACTAATCTCTTTAGGAGACGTCGCTCATATGGGCAACCGGTTATTTTATTATGTTTTATTATACATTTGACCTATTAAGCAACCACCCACCTGTGCTAAGCAGCTACTTTCTGTGATTCCCTTGGCTGGCTGCTTAATACAGGTTTGACTGTATATTAGCTGTAGTTGAAACATTAATCAATTCAAGAAATATACGTAATTAGACGATGCACTAATTTATTTACCTCGGCAATCCAATTCCAGAAATTAAAAAATTACTATCCATATTCCCCAGATTGTCTCTGAGAGGCTTGGGTTCCAGTTTTTCCCATGAAACCTGTTAAAACAATGCTCACTTAAATATTCAATTGATTCCCGTAATTCAATTACCTTTCCAAAGCTTTTACTCTTTTCAACATCATCCGTCTTGTTAAGGAAAAGATATTTCATGGCAAGAAGCTGTTAAATGATTTGTTCTCCAAGTGGAAGTGTTGTTATAATTTACGAATAATTAGCTTACAAGTTAATAAACTGTGGAGTATTTCGTGGGCCTCTTAACACCTTACTACGGTGGGAACCTGCCGGTTGTGGGAAAACTCTCCGCGAGCTTCCCTTAATGAAGTTATTCATGACATGAAATGTTAATTAGTAGAACTAGTTTGATAATGTGTTGCGTATTATGTGATCTCTGTGCAATTTGTCGGGTAGTTAGCATTACCCAACGCCTTTGAAGATGCACCTTCATTCGATTTTTCAGAATTGCAACTGTTTTTGTAATATTGGATTAGGTTTTTGGGCTTTGGGCACAAGTTTAGAAATGTAAAGAATGTTTGTTATTATGCTCAAGATTAGAACATTTATGTGGACCCAAAAAAACGTGTTTATGAGCATGTTAGAGTAATGCAAAAACGTGCAATTTTGATATTCGATATATAAGAATTAACTGAGCTAGCTACATGTATGTGCCCACATACTTATGTGTCAGGGCTGTCCTGTTTTAGCTTTTCTTTTGAATCGAGCATTCAATGTGAGATATTGAGTTATAGCCCTTGAATTACAGGTTCAGTCGTTTAATACTATATTTCACATTGTGGGCAGGTCATTGACACCCCCAAAACAAACAAACAAACAAAAACGAAAAATTACATTCACATTTACTGTACATGTATGTATATAGTGCTGTCCAGCCTAATTATTTTGACTCTCCGATTAGCACAGTGGTTAGTACGCTCACCTCTCAAAAGTGTTACTCTACTTTGATCCTCGGACCAGGAAGTATACGAGATGGTATGGTGATCGTCAGATGGGTTTTCTCCGGGTCGTCCGGTTTCCTGCCACACGTATTACCACATATATACCTTCATCCAGGCTTCGCTGACGAGAGTGATTAAGATAAGTTGTTAAAGCTAATGCTTTATAATTGTTGCTGACTAAATAAAAGTTTTTACTTTAAGCATAAGCTCTATTCATCTCGGACACCAGGCAGGCAGAGTATAATCTAGCATACATGATGTTTGTGGAGTTTCTATGCTATAATTATAAGTACCCAAAACCTACCGAGTTTGAGTTCCATGCTATACAAGTATACAAAACCTACCAGCGAGTTCAATGCTATATAAGTACACAAAACCTACCAATGAGTTCCATGCTATACAAGTACACAAAACCTACCAACAAGTTCCATGCTATACAAGTACACAAAACCTACCAACGAGTTCCATGCTATACAAGTACACAACACCTACCAACGAGTTCCATGCTATACAAGTACACAAAACCTACCAACGAGTTCCATGCTATACAAGTACACAAAACCTACCAACAAGTTCCATGCTATACAAGTACACAACACCTACCAACGAGTTCCATGCTATACAAGTACACAAAACCTACCAACAAGTTCCATGCTATACAAGTACACAAAACCTAACGAGTTCCATGCTATACAAGTACACAAAACCTAACGAGTTCCATGGTATACAAGTACACAAAACCTAACGAGTTCCATGCTATACAAGTACACAAAACCTAACGAGTTCCATGCTATACAAGTACACAAGACCTACCAACAAGTTCCATGCTATACAAGTACACAAAACCTAACGAGTTCCATGCTATACAAGTACACAAAACCTACCAACAAGTTCCATGCTATACAAGTACACAAAACCTACCAACAAGTTCCATGCTATACAAGTACACAAAACCTAACGAGTTCCATGCTATACAAGTACACAAGACCTACCAACGAGTTCCATGCTATACAAGTACACAACACCTACCAACAAGTTCCATGCTATACAAGTACACAACACCTACCAACAAGTTCCATGCTATACAAGTACACAAAACCTACCAACAAGTTCCATGCTATACAAGTACACAAAACCTAACGAGTTCCATGCTATACAAGTACACAAAACCTAACGAGTTCCATGCTATACAAGTACACAAAACCTAACGAGTTCCATGCTATACAAGTACACAAAACCTAACGAGTTCCATGCTATACAAGTACACAAGACCTACCAACGAGTTCCATGCTATACAAGTACACAAGACCTACCAACGAGTTCCATGCTATACAAGTACACAAGACCTACCAACGAGTTCCATGCTATACAAGTACACAAGATCTACCAACGAGTTCCATGCTATACAAGTACACAAGACCTACCAACAAGTTCCATGCTATACAAGTACACAAGACCTACCAACAAGTTCCATGCTATACAAGTACACAACACCTACCAACAAGTTCCAGTTCCATGCTATACAAGTACACAAAACCTACCAACAAGTTCGCATTTACTGTTGTTGTTGAACATGTTTTGAACGTAAACTATTTATCTACTTGATTAGTATAAATGTAAGTGGTTTGTCATGTCGTGCATAAAACAGGTCAGCTAGTTTGAAACTGAAATGTTTATCGGTAAAATTTAATATATACTACTGTGATATCAGCCAATTTACAGGTGCGTTTAAGATTACCTGTACTTACGGTTTTGTCAAGCACCTTTTCATACTTGTTCACGTATTATTAACAACTTCCTGTAGGTGGGTCATGAGTATTAACCTATTTCTTACACATCGACAATTTACGGCGCGCCTCCCCCGCCTGTTCAAATGATATAAGTAAATAAGTATTGTTATCAGTGTTTGTATGTTTGAAGGGAGTGGGGTAATAGGCTAGTCTGATTCAAATAAAGCTTACAGTCAGTCGGAAACATGATTGTAGATTGTGTGCCAGTCACCAGCTTACAGTCAGTCAGAAACATGATTGTAGATTGTGTGCCAGTCACCAGTTTAGATGCCAAAATAAACATAAAAGGGACGACGAATTTATCAATGAAAGACAGAAATCAACCACGAATATAACAATGAAAGACAGAAATCACCCAGATCATTGCTTATTATCTACAAACAGGTGTATTTACGAAACGTAAATAATTATTGCTAGTTATGGTGATTAAGCCCAATTTTTTTTTAAATGTTCGTAAAAATCGCCGTTTTAAGAATAAGTGGTTTAGTCACATTTGGTCAGAACGTGGGCGAAGTTTGGTCAGAACGTGGGCGAAGTTTTTGTTGAATTAGAACATACTATTTTGTTGAATTAAATTAATGTTTAGGTAGAAAGGAATGATAGTAAAATACTAGTGTCATCTTAAGTGGGTCTAATAAGAGCTACGTGACTGGTCTCGGAGAAAGGGGAACGAACGGTATGATTAAAAGTGATGTTAGAAGATAGCTCAGATAGCTTGAATTTTGTTTCGGCTAAAATGGGATGTTAAAAACCTGAATGGAGCTGTCGGACAGTAGATTGTAAGCCTCCGGGATGCACATAAAACAGAATTAAGCTATTTTGTCATTTTGAATGTCTGTCAATTAGGGTGATTTTGTGTCGTATCTCTGTGACCCGTGTGTTCAGCACTGATTGGGGTTCGGTCAGCAGCGGGTAGGGACCTGGTCAGGATGACTTGTGGCCCGGAGGTCATGGCCTATGAATGAAGTAATCATCTTAGATAATCCGACTAGGGATAAAAGAGCATGATAAAGTCAAAGTTGACAGTTTGTTAGAAGACTAATCAGGCCCGTAGCCACACTGGGGCAAATAAGGCACTCGCCTCGGTTCTTGGTTAGATTTTGGCAAGTAACGACAGGTATAGGAACACTCTCATAAAACTGCCTTCAGAATGCACAGACAAGCATCCACAAAATATTTTGGTGGTTGGGGGGGGTTGCCTCGTTTACTTTGAGATTCTGGCTACGGCACTGCTAATGGTAAAATAAATTCACATGGATATTTGTAATGTAACATATTGAAATCCTTCCTTTACTCACCAACTTGTTAATATTTGCTTCTCCGAATATATGAGTTACCTTTAACCCATTCAACACCAAGTAACTCACATGGACTGGTCCATGATATTCATAAACCAATAAATGAATCAGAAAATCACATTTGGACAAGTTCATTTATCAAAATGGGTAATTATGTCTAAAAATAGTCATATCACTGGCAAAAAGTGCAGATCCTGATGAGACGGCTCGTCACGAGCCGGCTCATCTGGATCTACACTTTTTGTAAGCCTATTTAGAGGTCTGTGGTGTTGAAAGGGTTAATTCTAACATTATTTATTTGAACGATACATAAAGGGAAAATGGGATGCCCCCTTGTATGAAGCATAGACAAACCATATCATTAAATACATCATCAGCATCGACATCAGTTTCTTCTACCGTAATTGCCTACATATTAAAGAGTATACTTGCAATAGTGTGCAATCTTGCTTCAAAGGGGCTAGGATCTGGGAGCTAGCAGTCGGCTGTCGCATATGTGTGTAGCTTTCCTTTACTAATGGGCTAGCTAGGGTCTGGGGATAGTGGTCGGCTGTCGGTTGTGTGCAGCTACAATTTGTTTTATAACTAAAATGATCTATTTATTACCCATTTACTCGACATACACCTACCAGATTATCTAATGTCTACATAGATCTACCAGATTATCTAATATCTACATATATATAGACCTACCAGATTATCTAATGTCTACATAGATATAGGCCTACATAGACCTACCAGATTATCTAATGTCTACATATATATAGACCTACCAGATTATCTAATGTCTACATAGATATAGACCTACCAGATTATCTAATGTCTACATATATATAGGCCTACCAGATTATCTAATGTCTACATATATATAGGCCTACCAGATTATCTAATGTCTACATATATATAGACCTACCAGATTATCTAATGTCTACATATATATAGGCCTACCAGATTATCTAATGTCTACATATATATAGGCCTACCAGATTATCTAATGTCTACATATATATAGGCCTACATAGACCTACCAGATTATCTAATGTCTACATATATATAGGCCTACCAGATTATTTAATGTCTACATATATATAGGCCTACCAGATTATCTAATGTCTACATAGATATATACCTACCAGATTATCTAATGTCTACATATATATACCAGATTATTTAATGTCTACATATATATAGACCTACCAGATTATCTAATGTCTACATAGATATATACCTACCAGATTATCTAATGTCTACATATATATACCAGATTATTTAATGTCTACATATATATAGACCTACCAGATTATCTAATGTCTACATAGATATAGACCTACCAGATTATCTAATGTCTACATAGATATATACCTACCAGATTATCTAATGTCTACATATATATAGGCCTACCAGATTATCTAATGTCTACATATATATAGGCCTACCAGATTATCTAATGTCTACATAGATATAGACCTACCAGATTATCTAATGTCTACATATATATAGACCTACCAGATTATCTAATGTCTACATAGATATAGACCTACCAGATTATCTAATGTCTATGTAATACACTAAACTTACTTAGTACAGTAGCCAGAGGTAAATATCAACCGCCATTAAATTTGTTTGGGTATAGATTTCCTGCATTTTCTGATTTAATGAGTTTAGACGTATAATTATGTACTGACCTTTCAGCTCTCTAGCAGTCAACATTTTGTACAGCAAAGGGATATTTTTGTATTTTATTTATTTAATCTTTCATTTATTTTTTGGTTCCTTTGGAAATTTTAACCTCGGTGTGCCTTAGTGTGGCGACGGGCCTGTTACTTATAGCGGGGCCTGTTACTTATAGCAGGGCCTGTTACTTATAGCGATACATCTCCATATAGGGGAAATAATTCAACTCTTCACCAATCTTATTCTAGGCAAAATTAATAGTATGAAGCATTACTTTTACCATTTTCTGATGCATATAAAGTATTTCAAGAATGTTCACTAAAATTTAGTTTTTAATGATCCTTGTCGCTTTCAGAATGCAAACACTAGAATGAGAAGAACTGGCTATTCCCAGAAGAAATAGTACACGCTATAAGGCTGACACGCTATAGCTGACACAAATAAATGCATAAATTACGTTTGATATTTAGTTTAAAAATATATGGCAAAATTAATAGTAATTAGCGGTGAAAATAACTGCCAAATGCCATTGGATTTCATTAGAATTGTTGGCAGTTTCTTACGGAGGTTGGTGCACCCAAGTACTGGTTAACCGCTGGAGTCTGCCCAGGAAAGGTGTTGTTAAGTAAACTGCCCGCCGGCGATATAGCCCGAAATGGTGCTGATGCAGGCGTATAACCCGAAATATAACATAACATAATTCATTAGAATTGTGTCGTTACCATGACATATTTCCCAAGTTTTCAGTTACAAATATTATTGAATTGTTGTCGTCATTAATATTTTTCAGCATTTATCTTAGAAACAAATTAATAATAAATATGCATACTATTACCATTGATTCTAATTGTGTAGCTGTTGCCCATTATTTTGTTATATAGTCGGTTCAAAAGCTCACTCAGAACTTGTGTTGTACTGTTGCTATCTTGTCGACTCAAAATAAAATTGATCTTATCTTATCTTGTCTTAACATTCAATTTAGGTAATTTCAAATTTTAAACATATATGAGAAGTTGGCAATAATTATGGAATATGCCTCGAATAATACCACTACACCCCTTCACCACCAAACCACTACACCCCTTCACCACTACACCCCTTCACCACTACACCCTTCACCACTACACCCCTTCACCACTACACCCTTCACCACTACAGCCTTCACCACTACACCCCTTCACCACTACATAGTATAGTTTGGAAGATTCTATGATGTAAAAATGTAGGCAAGACTTAGTGAATTTACATGAATAATAATTTATTGGTTAGAATGATTTATCAACGGAGGCTTTATAATGCCACATGTAGAAGATGCCCCCATATGTCAGACCACTGCTTGGCCTGGTCAGAGAACCCTTTGGCCTGGTCAGAGAACCCTTTGGCCTGGTCAGAGAACCCTTTGGCCTGGTCAGGGATAGTGGACCAATACACTTGTCAAGAGTAGATGACCCCAGGAGGTCAGATTGTAAATGATTCACATCAGAATTGCCCATCATCATTCAGCAGTAATTGCTGGTCACTCACTGGTCAGTTTGGACAGGTCACCATGTAAAGGGGTCAGTATTTTCATTGATAAAATGTCTGGGGTTTGTCCGATTCAGAGATATGGATTTTGTGTCTCAGGCCAGGCATATCTTTATTTGTGTTTTCATGCGTGGTTAATACATACATGTTTATATCTTTATTATCCTCCAAATATGAAGAGCTTTTAACACTATAAAGTTTATACCGGACATTATGTTATTAAATTGTGAAATCCAGAATTATAAGTGGGTGACCGATTGGTGACGGTTGTTCACTACAAATCACTTGCCTCATAAAACAACATATTTACCAGGTAACTCTGTATTCAAAACAGGACAGAAGTGCTTCGGCACGGTCTCTATGCCATAATTATATGAAGAACAACATGCAGATGCGAAAGGCCCGGGGTTCGAGCCGCACTGGAGCTGTTACGAGTGTGCCCTTAGGCAAGCAAGGCATTTAAATTCCACGTTGCCTCTTCTCTCTCCCTCGTGGCGATCGATTCCATCAGGAATGAGGTCTTGAGAGTGATTAATATAAGTTGAAAGAATTTGTTTAATTAATACAAATTTATTTTCGTTTGATTGCGAAACAAGTTCTTACAAGAGTGTGATTAATATAAGTTGCAAGAGCTTGTTTCGCAATCGAGCTAAAATAAATTTGTAGAAACTAAGAAATATTCACATCTGCACAACCTGAACATCTTGTAAAGAAACAAATTTATTTTTACTGTTTCCTTAAATTTTGTATCAATCTCTTTAATTGTCAGTTTTCTTGATGGAGAAAGTGTATTCTTGGGGTTAGGGAAATGTTTAGCAAGTTGAATGAACATCTTGTAAAGAAACAAATTTATTTTTACTGTTTCCTTGAATTTTGTATCAATCTCTTTAATTGTCAGTTTTTTGAATGGAGAAAGTGTATTCCTGGGGTTAGTGAAATGTTTAGCAAGTTGAAATTGTGGAGAAATTGTAATGAAAACAAACCTTAATTTATCACTTACTGACACACTAGGAGACCTGTCCAAATGTTCATATAATTTAGTTGTAAATTTAAAACTGGGTAGGATGTTAACTAGTTGGGTCATTGGTGAAGACATAAATCATGTGACCTCTTTCACAGCCAATCACAGTGGTCACTAATTGACAGTGGACACTGTGACAGTAATGGAGGAATTGTAATAGTTTTAATGAGCATGGACCGGGAATCCCAATTAATCACATTCTCAGCAGTGATTGATTAATGGCCTCCGCCATGACAGAAGGAAAGATTCTGCAAGACTTTATTAACTGCATTCAAGTTGCATTTTTCACTCCGAGAATTATGAATTTTAGTCAAAGAAGATATGCCTATTTTACTATTTTAAGAATCAGTTGGAACACGCAAGGGATACAGGAGCGCTCATTTAATTACACCGGAGATTTTTTTGGCGAAGTAGATACTGCTATTTCTAGTTATTAGATCATTTATATGAACCGTCTCTGTGGCATAGTGGTTTAAAGGCAGCCTATGGAGTGGGAGGTCAAAGGTTCGAATCTAGTCGGGGGGGGGGGAAGGGGGGTTCATTCTGATATGGCAGGTTGTCCTTCAAGGATAGGATTCGGGAAGTACTAATGTTCATAAGAGGTGTTTCATAAGTCAGTAATGGCTGGCCCTTTAAATAGGGGTGATATTATAATAAACAAACACTTTTATTTTTTATATGAATATAAGTCATATTTTTTAATTTAGCAAATTATTATGCTTGATATTTGCTATAAGTTGTATTCATATTTAATCCAGAGTATATCGTTATGCGATTTAAATGTCCGGAAGGCTATTGACATACACTCTATTGACAATGCATGAAACACTCGTTCCCTCGGCTTCAATGTCAAGGTTACCAGCATCATAACTGTAAGTGAAGAGAATTTGAATTACCTTGGTACGAGTAATGGACACGTTGATTATCACCTTATCACCTATCGGCGATATTTGAACAATCATTTGGGGGGTGAAGGTGGGGGGTGTTGAGGCCGTGGCAGAGGATATTGTTGTAAGATTTATAAGTGCTAGGCAACATCAACATGGCAGTGTGGGTTCGAAGCTTGACTTTTACCCATTTAATTTCCAATACCGGATGTTATAGTCATAAACAAATTTGAGTTATCTCCATTTGTATGCTGCCATCATTCAAAAAGTTCTCAAATGGAAACCAAATGTTTGTGGTAACCCTGTCGTGTGGAAACATTTCTAGTTTTTGTATCGCCCACTTTAGTTGAAAGAGAGACATGCAGTAATGTTTACGGGTGCGACGGCTGCAACGGCACCATCAACGGTTTCATACAATATTGTGTGGATCATAAGTCAGAAATGGCTGGTCCTTGTAATAGGGGTGACACTATAATAAACAAACACTTCGCTCTAATGATATAAGGATAAGTTGAAAACTGTTTCTATGCTGGTTCCCTAATCCCCCCCCCCCAGCAAGTCCGACCGACAATCGTGATCTTGAACTTAAATGTGGTTCTCGAGAATATTTGACTTGTAAAAAAAATCTCAAACATAATTTCTCCTTCAAAAGTATTGCTTTGAAACTAAGCAAGCACACCCATTATCATGTCCTAGTCCCACACAGGGTGCCTGTGGCACATACCAAAGCTGACCAGTACCTCTCCAGAAATGGTGGGGAGTCGTGCATTTATCTATTTATGGTTGTTTATTATATTCAAGATTAGAAGTATTTAATTTATTTTGGGAGTTTCTTATGAGGCACCTTTATTTGACACATTCAGACAGCTGCCCTTGTAGACTTCATTAAATCACCATGGATCAGCAGCTCCTCCCAGTAGGTTGATTATGCAGAGCAGTTAATAGTGGTCAGTGCTTCCTGTCTCATGCCCATTCAAGTCCAGTGTTTATGGCAGCCTGTATCAGTGAAAGTGACACTTTACCTCCACAGGGATCCATGACACTGATTTGACCAGTGACAGATTATATAGTCTCTCCCATGATCCAATCATTAGGGCAGTAAGGTGTAAAATATTTGTTTATGTATATATAATTATAATGTGTGCCAGTGGGATGGTTTATTAGACATGCCAGTCAGTGGTTTTAGAAAACAGTAGGTTGCAAGCAATCATCGGAAACATTTGCCCCTGACAAGGTTGGTTTGCATTCTTGAAGAATATTTGTGAGTGTTTTGCGGTTCCTGGAGCGTGGTCTCCTGCAGAGATTTAATCATTCTGGAGGATAATGCAATGATACATAGACCTATTCCAGAGTTAACTGTTCTGGTTCTTTTACGTGCACAGTATAAAGAGCGTGGTCCCCTGCAGAGATTTAATCATTCTGGAGGATAATGCAATGATACAGAGACCCATTCCAGAGTTCTGGTTCTTTTACGTGCACAGTGTAAAGCACCAACACGAGATCTCAGATCAAGGTCTCACCCGTAAGACTATGACATTAGTAATTTTAGTTTGGAATAGCAGAGCATGAAACCTGCGAGCCAGCCCTATATTACTATTCCAGCAAGCTGACCGTTGTCATCTTCAGTTTCGGCTCCTTCACTGAGTGGGTAGCATTGGGCAATGTCATTTGTTCTTCTCATATAGCTGTGGGTTCGGAACCATGTGCAGTTATGATCTTTCATATTACCCACAAGACTTGAAGAAGGTTAATGGTTCTACTAAGGTATCTGTCCATATTTGAAACAATGCCGAGTGAGGCACCTGGAATCTTCCCGTAAAAAGTTCTAAACTTTATTTATTTTGCAACGATTGCGAAGCAAGTTCTAACGTCTTATATTAATCACTCTCATTGGCACGGATGAAAGCGTAAATGTGGTCATTCGTGTGGAAGGAAACCGGAGTACCCGGAGAAAACCCACCTGTCCGATCTGGCGACCACCGTACCATCTCGCATACTTCCCGGTCCGAGGATTGAACCCGGGTTGCATTAGTGAGAAGCGAGCGCGCTAACCACTGCGCTAATCGAACAGCCAATCTTCCCATACCAAATGAAGCTAAGGAGATGACGTAGTGACCCGTTTGCAGTTTGAGCAATTCCAGAATACAAAGTTTGTCTCTGAAGTTACATAATGTTGATGTACTCGGAGAGGAAGCAATTCCAGAATACAAACTGTCTCTGAAGTTACATAATGTTGATGTACTCGGAGAGGAAGCAATTCCAGAATACAAACTGTCTCTGAAGTTACATAATGTTGATGTACTCGGAGAGGAAGCAATTCCAGAATACAAACTCTGTCTCTGAAGTTACATAATGTTGATGTACTCGGAGAGGAAGCAATTCCAGAATACAAACTTTGTCTCTGAAGTTACATAATGTTGATGTACTCGGATAGGAAGCAATTCCAGAATACAAACTCTGTCTCTGAAGTTACATAATGTTGATGTACTCGGATAGGAAGCAATTCCAGAATACAAACTTTGTCTCTGAAGTTACATAATGTTGATGTACTCGGAGAGGAAGCAATTCCAGAAAACAAACTTTGTCTCTGAAGTTACATAATGTTGATGTACTCGGATAGGAAGCAATTCCAGAATACAAACTTTGTCTCTGCAGTTACATAATGTTGATGTACTCAGAGAGGAAGCAATTCCAGAATACAAACTGTCTCTGCAGTTACATAATGTTGATGTACTCGGAGATTCAGCTGTGATCTTCCTCCACCCATTAGTGTCACACACTAGATGCCTCACTGTGTGACAGCTTTTGTGCAACTCTAAATCCAATGAACAAACTAAAACTGAACTTTTTTACTTCAAAATTGACATTTTACATTTTGCTATGCCTGGTTGGTCTCTCGAGGGGCATGTGTAGGGACTGAAGACTGGTTGTATCTCCCTAGAGATGTGGCCTTGTGTTGCAAGGCATTCAGCCAGATCAATGATTATTTAGCAATCATGACTGGCAAAGGAAACAATTTTTACACTAGCAGACAGTCACACCAGGGAGCTCGTAATTGTTCACACTGGGATCTTGTTTGCATAATTTTTAGATAAATTTCTAGGGATTCATGTAAAATATTGATGTTTGTGACATTCTTATCAGATCGGGCTTGTAAAGAGTGAACATTTTAATAGGGGATATTGTCTTCAACATCTTTTCAGGGGACAAAATGTGGCCAATAGAATGTAATTACTGAAGTCTGTGATAAACTGAGGATAAAGTAATTACTGAAGCCCAAGACAAACTGAGGATAAAGTAATTACTGAAGCCTGGGACAAACTGAGGATAAAGTAATTACTGAAGCCTGTGACAAAACTGAGGATAAAGTAATTACTGAAGCCTGGAACAAACTGAGGATAAAGTAATTACTGAAGCCTGGGACTAACTGAGGACAACGGGAATGTAGTTACTGAAGCCTGGGACAAACTGAGGATAAAGTAATTACTGAAGCCTGGGACAAACTGAGGACACTATAAAGTAATTACTGAAGTTTGGGACAAATTTAGGCCAATACAATGTAATTACTGAAGCCTGGACAAACTGAGAACAATAGAAAGTAATTACAAACTGAGGACAATATAAAATACATACTGAATCCTAGTATAAACTGAGGCCAATAAAAAGTAATTAGTGCAGCCAGGGACAAATTGAGTACAATCTAAGCTACTTACTGAAGCCTGACAATCCAGGTGTCACAGGTTCGACCCCCTGCTAATCCGTACTAAAATGACTCGTCTAGTATGAGACTTTAAGCCGTAAACGAACCGGTTGAGACTCTGAAATGGGTCTTTGTCTGTATCATTGCACTATCCTCCAAAATCTAAAGTGACTAATCTATTCAGGAGACGGCGCTCATATGGGCAACCCGTAGCGACGCAAAGTTTGTTGACAACACGTTGTCCTGACAACTTGAGACTAATCTCTGTGGAGATCTCATTACTGAAGGAATCCATCAATTGGAGGTCTCATTCCTGAAGGAATCCATCAAGTGGAGTTCTCATTCCTGAAGGAATCCATCCAGTGGAGGTCTCATTCCTGACGGAATCCATCAATTGGAGGTCTCATTCCTGAAGGAATCCATCAAGCGGAGATCTCATTCCTGACGGAATCCATCAAGTGGAGATCTCATTCCTGAAGGAATCCATCAAGCAGAGTTCTCATTCCTGAAGGAATCCATCAAGTGGAGATCTCATTTCTGAAGGAATCCATCAAGTGGAGGTCTCATTCCTGAAGGAATTCATCAACCATGCAATGTGGATACTTGGTGCCGTGTCTAAGGACACCATACCAACACCAGTTGTTTCTCCTAATATCGTGAGCAGATTTCATTTGTGGTTTGTAGATGCTATTTCTTCCTGAACTAATAAACTTCATCCGATGAGCTAGCTGGCCCGGTCACTAAATCAGAAACCGACTTGTCAGTTCTTTCGGTACAACACATATATAGATATACCACATGCTATTTTATGCTTCATAATTCGTTACATCTGTTACAACTTGACAGATTGGCTTTGATGTTACATTGGTTTTCCAGTCAGGAAAGTCGTTAAAAATGAAGTAAAGTTATATAAAAATAGTCCAGTCACTATAAATATGGACCGCTGTAAATCTGTGATCTTTAATATTCATAAAGGGCCATTTGTAGTATATCAATTTTCAGCCGTTTTGCGGTATAACATACAACCTTAGATAGACTATAAGGCGTTTGATGACAATTAAGGTAGTTTTGTCATTTATTTATTGATTCAATTAAGGCTTAAACACTGTTTTATGATGTATGTACAGCCATTAAAATGTGTTATTTCCGAATGGGATTGAAACTTAAGTTTGGAATATATAGATTTTAAAAGCAATAAAATAGATGGGAGATTTTATATTACGTGCCATTTTATATAAACCGTACTGCATATCGTCACCAGGAACATGCCCCTGAAATGTTTGTTTGTCATCGTTACAGTCATCATCATCGGCGACAGCATTGTAATCATCATCATCATTGGCAGCAATGCCATCACCTGCAGTGATATTTTATTCCCCCCTGGTGATGATGATACAGAACTACTTGTGCATTTTATGCCAAGGATCAAGTCATCGAGTTATCAGCAGCATCAGCACCACCAACAACAAAACCATCATCATCATCAAATAATAAATAACCAATAGGAATAAAATTGAGATGAAGAAATATTCAAAACAGCCAGATCATTTTCCATCACCATTTTGGCTATCATCATCATCTTAATCTTCAGCATCAGCAGCAGTAATTTATTTTGTGTGCACTCCATATATCTCCAGCAGGTCAATGTTACACTTACAGGTAAAGGTTACACTTACAGGTCAAGGTTACACTTACAGGTCAAGGTTACACTTACAGGTAAAGGTTACACTTACAGGTCAAGGTTACACTTACAGGTCAAGGTTACACTTGCAGGTCAAGGTTACACTTACAGGTCTGGTGACAGTTACACTTGCAGGTCAAGGTTACACTTACAGGTCTGGTGACAGTTACACTTGCAGGTCAAGGTTACACTTGCAAGTGAAGGTTACACTTGCAGGTGAAGGTTACACTTGCAGGTGAAGGTTACACTTGCAGGTCAAGGTTAGGTTACACTTGCAGGTGAAGGTTACACTTACAGGTCTGGTGAAGGTTACACTTGCAGGTGAAGGTTACACTTGCAGGTGAAGGTTACACTTGCAGGTGAAGGTTACACTTGCATGTCAAAGTTACACTTACAGGTCTGGTGAAGGTTACACTTGCAGGTGAAGGTTACACTTGCAGGTGAAGGTTACACTTGCAGGTGAAGGTTACACTTGCAGGTCAAAGTTACACTTGCAGGTCAAAGTTACACTTACAGGTCAAGGTTAGGTTACACTTGCAGGTCAACGTTACACTTACAGGTCTGGTTAAGGTTACACTTGCAGGTGAAGGTTACACTTGCAGGCGAAGGTTACACTTGCAGGTGAAGGTTACACTTGCAGGTCAAGGTTACACTTGCAGGTGAAGGTTACACTTGCAGGTGAAGGTTACACTTGCAGGTCAAAGTTACACTTACAGGTCAAGGTTAGGTTTCACTTACATGTCTGGTGAAGGTTACACTTGCAGGTGAAGGTTACACTTGCAGGTGAAGGTTACACTTATAGGTCTGGTGAAGGTTACACTTGCAGGTGAAGGTTACACTTGCAGGTGAAGGTTACACTTGCAGGTGAAGGTTACACTTGCAGGTGAAGGTTACACTTGCAGGTGAAGGTTACACTTGCAGGTGAAGGTTACACTTGCAGGTCTTGTGAAGGTTACACTTGCAGGTGAAGGTTACACTTGCAGGTCTTGTGAATGTTACACTTGCAGGTGAAGGTTACACTTGCAGGTGAAGGTTACACTTGCAGGTGAAGGTTACACTTGCAGGTGAAGGTTACACTTGCAGGTCAAAGTTACACTTGCAGGTCAAAGTTACACTTACAGGTCTGGTGAAGGTTACACTTGCAGGTCAAGGTTACACTTACAGGTGAAGGTTACACTTATAGGTCTGGTGAATGTTACACTTGCAGGTGAATGTTACACTTGCAGGTGAATGTTACACTTGCAGGTGAATGTTACACTTGCAGGTGAATGTTACACTTGCAGGTGAAGGTTACACTTGCAGGTGAAGGTTACACTTGCAGATGAATGTTACACTTGCAGGTCAAGGTTACACTTGCAGGTCAAGGCTACACGTGCAGGTCAAGGTTACACTTGCAGGTGAAGGTTACACTTGCAGGTCAAGGTTACACTTGCAGGTCAAGGTTACACTTGCAGGTGAAGGTTACACTTATAGGTCTGGTGAATGTTACACTTGCAGGTGAATGTTACACTTGCAGGTGAATGTTACACTTGCAGGTGAATGTTACACTTGCAGGTGAAGGTTACACTTGCATGTGAAGGTTACACCTGCAGGTGAAGGTTACACTTGCAGGTGAAGGTTACACTTGCAGGTGAATGTTACACTTGCAGGTCAAGGTTACACTTGCAGGTCTTGTGAATGTTACACTTGCAGGTGAAGGTTACACTTGTAGGTGAAGGTTACACTTGCAGGTCAAGGTTACACTTGCAGGTCAAGGTTACACTTGCAGGTCAAGGTTACAATGGAGAGTGTCGACATATAATCTGAACTGTTGGTGAGAGATATATTAAAACAACAGTTTTATTCCCCACTTATACAGTATAACTGCTTTAGGGGGATGGACTTCCGTAGCCGAGTGGTTATGGTTGTTGACTTCAAATCACTTGCCCCCCACTGCTGTAGGTTCGAATTCCACTGGAGGTATCGAATTATTTCCCGTTAGGAAGCTATTCAACATGCTTGCTGTAGGTCAGTGGTTGTACCCGGAAGCTATTCAACATGCTTGCTGTAGGTCAGTGGTTGTACCCGGAAGCTATTCAACAGGCTCGCTGTAGGTCAGTGGTACTACCCGGAAGCTATTATTCAACATGCTTGCTGTAGGTCAGTGGTTGTGCCCAGCCGTGTCTGAAATACTGCTCGAGGGGAGGTGGTACCACCACTTCTTCCACCTATAATAGCTGTAGATGGAGTCACCATAGTGACATACGCTGTTGATGCGACGTTAACCCCCCCCCCCCCAAACTGCTTTCATTAAACAAACTACTTTCGACGGGATAATATAACCTTCGTTTAGGCTGTTTCCAGGTAAATATCCAGTTATAGTACACCAGTTTCATGTCTATCGTCGCCATAATGACATAAGCTGTTGATGAGACGTTAAACCCCCCCCCCAAAAAAAACAGTAACTGCTTTCGTTAAATGAACTACTTTCGACTGGATTATATAACCATCGTTTAGGCTGTTTCCAGGTAAATCTGCAAAATCTCCAGTTATAGTACACCAGTTTCATGTCTTATCACGCACAAAGTGACTCCCTACATTTATATTATTTTACTAAAGTAGGTATTTAACTAATACGCCATGCCATTCGTGTTAATTTACAATTACAAACAGGAAAATAATTGTGAAGAGCTGTTATTGTGGTGTAGTGTTTCATTAGTATAAAACTGGTTCTGTTATATGATAACAGTCCATGGTATGATTATCTTGGGCTATCTGGGTGTCACGACGTGAGTCACATTTGCAATGTTATCAACATGCTATTGTATTTCATCTGTGACTTTGAATATATAAGTCTCTGTCAAAGAGTTTTATATTTTTTTCTTTCTGTCAAAATCCTTCTGTCAGCAGTCAAAGATTTAATTTATGGTTTTGAGTGGGTTGTAAAGAAATTGGCTGCAAAATCGTATCTTAATCTGGCTGATGTCATGATTGGGCTTGGGCTCGGTCATTCGCTGATGTCACCTGAAATACACATTGTATTCATGGAATAGTAGTCTCAATTGAGATAAATGATTTTTTTTTATGTTGATACAGTGTTAATGATGATGTTGCTTAACCCATTTGATTCTGGATACCGTTCAAACAGTATTTGCAAAGAACATAGAGCCAGATCAACCACCACGGAGGGTGCCGTCTGTTTGCTATTCAGATGATCTTGCTAAGACAATTGGCTGTGTAGCAAGCAACATAGATCCTGATCAGCACGCAGCATCACGCTGCAGCTGATCTGGATCTATGTTGTTTGCAAAAGCCTTTAAATATATCCAGAATGAAATGGGTTAATTATGTTTGTTGCCGGCTGTATTATTTTACAGAGAGATTATATACTATATTAGTGAAGAAAAAAGTTATGTATTATTATTTGGCCATAAGTATTCAGGGTTCGCGATGTTGGTCGCCAATGGCGCCAATTGCGATAAAAAATAAATACTGGTGCTAAATGTTGAGAATTGGCGAAAATATTTGGCGGAACTTTTTTTTTGTCAATTCGCTCCAGTTTTTTTTCAAATTCGCTCCAGTTTTTTTTTCAATTGGCGACAGAAGTGGCGCAGACAAAAATTCAGACAGAGGGGACCCTGCCTGGTATTGTAGCCAAATGTTTTTGTACTTATTTCGAATCAAGCTCATAACCTCATCTCAAGTGAACACAGCGTATTAACCATTAAAACCTTAACACAGTATCAATGGTTTGTCAATTGGGATAAAATGCCTCCTCATTATCAAATACAAGCATTTGCTGTAATTTTGCCGAGTTGACAAAAAATACACCTGCCGTTTATAGTTATTGAACCTTGCAAAGTATTATGTTCCAAAGACCCATTTATGCCCTAATTTGAATAACAATGAATTCGGGGGTTTAAAAAGGGACCGTCTCAGGTCAAACACAGGCAATCGTGAATATAGAATAAGGTAGCTTATTCATATGAATCGGCGACGGCAGATGTCCCGTCACAAATGATGAAAATTGATAGGCTGTTCATGAACATTTGATACTGGTCAACAAATATTTATTCAAATATGATTTCTTTCCAATTCCTAAGCTTTGATGAGATCAAAGTGGTGCTGAATTAGAACAAATATCTGATTATTAAGTGTCTGGGTTCATTTGTTTCTGTTTATAGCCATAATGTTTGTTTCTGTTTATAGCCATAATGTTTGTTTCTGTTTATAGCCATAATGTGTGTGTTTCTGTTTATAGCCATAATGTGTGTGTTTCTGTTTATAGCCATAATGTGTGTGTTTCTGTTTATAGCCATAATGTTTGTTTCTGTTTATAGACATAATGTGTGTGTTTCTGTTTATAGACATAATGTTTGTTTCTGTTTATAGCCATAATGTTTGTTTCTGTTTATAGCCATAATGTGTGTGTTTCTGTTTATAGCCATAATGTGTGTGTTTCTGTTTATAGACATAATGTGTGTGTTTCTGTTTATAGACATAATGTTTGTTTCTGTTTATAGCCATAATGTTTGTTTCTGTTTATAGCCATAATGTGTGTGTTTCTGTTTATAGCCATAATGTGTGTGTTTCTGTTTATAGCCATAATGTTTGTTTCTGTTTATAGCCATAATGTGTGTGTTTCTGTTTATAGCCATAATGTGTGTGTTTCTGTTTATAGCCATAATGTTTGTTTCTGTTTATAGCCATAATGTTTGTTTCTGTTTATAGCCATAATGTGTGTGTTTCTGTTTATAGCCATAATGTGTGTGTTTCTGTTTATAGCCATAATGTGTGTGTTTCTGTTTATAGCCATAATGTGTGTGTTTCTGTTTATAGCCATAATGTGTGTGTTTCTGTTTATAGCCATAATGTTGTGTTTCTGTTTATAGCCATAATGTGTGTGTTTCTGTTTATAGCCATAATGTTTGTTTCTGTTTATAGCCATAATGTTTGTTTCTGTTTATAGCCATAATGTGTGTGTTTCTGTTTATAGCCATAATGTGTGTGTTTCTGTTTATAGCCATAATGTGTGTGTTTCTGTTTATAGCCATAATGTGTGTGTTTCTGTTTATAGCCATAATGTTTGTTTCTGTTTATAGCCATAATGTTTGTTTCTGTTTATAGCCATAATGTTTGTTTCTGTTTATAGCCATACTGTTTGTTTCTGTTTATAGCCATAATGTGTGTGTTTCTGTTTATAGCCATAATGTGTGTGTTTCTGTTTATAGCCATACTGTTTGTTTCTGTTTATAGCCATAATGTGTGTGTTTCTGTTTATAGCCATAATGTGTGTGTTTCTGTTTATAGCCATAATGTGTGTGTTTCTGTTTATAGCCATACTGTTTGTTTCTGTTTATAGACATAATGTGTGTGTTTCTGTTTATAGCCATACTGTTTGTTTCTGTTTATAGCCATAATGTGTGTGTTTCTGTTTATAGCCATAATGTGTGTGTTTCTGTTTATAGCCATACTGTTTGTTTCTGTTTATAGCCATAATGTGTGTGTTTCTGTTTATAGCCATAATGTGTGTGTTTCTGTTTATAGCCATAATGTTTGTTTCTGTTTATAGCCATACTGTTTGTTTCTGTTTATAGCCATAATGTTTGTTTCTGTTTATAGCCATAATGTGTTTGTTTCTGTTTATAGACATAATGTGTGTTTCTGTTTATAGACATAATGTTTGTTTCTGTTTATAGACATACTGTTTGTTTCTGTTTATAGCCATAATGTGTGTGTTTCTGTTTATAGCCATAATGTGTGTGTTTCTGTTTATAGCCATACTGTTTGTTTCTGTTTATAGCCATAATGTGTGTTTCTGTTTATAGCCATAATGTGTGTGTTTCTGTTTATAGCCATAATGTGTGTGTTTCTGTTTATAGACATACTGTTTGTTTCTGTTTATAGCCATAATGTGTGTGTTTCTGTTTATAGACATAATGTTTGTTTCTGTTTATAGCCATAATGTTTGTTTCTGTTTATAGCCATAATGTTTGTTTCTGTTTATAGCCATACTGTTTGTTTCTGTTTATAGCCATAATGTTTGTTTCTGTTTATAGCCATAATGTTTGTTTCTGTTTATAGACATAATGTTTGTTTCTGTTTATAGCCATAATGTTTGTTTCTGTTTATAGCCATAATGTTTGTTTCTGTTTATAGCCATAATGTGTGTGTTTCTGTTTATAGCCATAATGTGTGTGTTTCTGTTTATAGCCATAATGTTTGTTTCTGTTTATAGCCATAATGTGTGTGTTTCTGTTTATAGCCATAATGTGTGTGTTTCTGTTTATAGCCATAATGTTTGTTTCTGTTTATAGCCATAATGTTTGTTTCTGTTTATAGCCATAATGTGTGTGTTTCTGTTTATAGCCATAATGTGTGTGTTTCTGTTTATAGCCATAATGTGTGTGTTTCTGTTTATAGCCATAATGTTTGTTTCTGTTTATAGCCATAATGTGTGTGTTTCTGTTTATAGCCATAATGTGTGTTTCTGTTTATAGCCATAATGTGTGTGTTTCTGTTTATAGACATAATGTTTGTTTCTGTTTATAGCCATAATGTTTGTTTCTGTTTATAGCCATAATGTGTGTGTTTCTGTTTATAGCCATAATGTGTGTGTTTCTGTTTATAGCCATAATGTGTGTGTTTCTGTTTATAGCCATAATGTGTGTGTTTCTGTTTATAGCCATAATGTGTGTGTTTCTGTTTATAGCCATACTGTTTGTTTCTGTTTATAGCCATAATGTGTGTGTTTCTGTTTATAGCCATACTGTTTGTTTCTGTTTATAGCCATACTGTTTGTTTCTGTTTATAGCCATAATGTGTGTGTTTCTGTTTATAGCCATGTTTGTTTCTGTTTATAGCCATAATGTTTGTTTCTGTTTATAGCCATACTGTGTGTTTCTGTTTATAGCCATAATGTGTGTGTTTCTGTTTATAGCCATAATGTGTGTGTTTCTGTTTATAGCCATAATGTGTGTGTTTCTGTTTATAGCCATAATGTGTGTGTTTCTGTTTATAGCCATACTGTTTGTTTCTGTTTATAGACATAATGTTTGTTTCTGTTTATAGCCATAATGTTTGTTTCTGTTTATAGCCATAATGTGTGTGTTTCTGTTTATAGACATACTGTTTGTTTCTGTTTATAGACATAATGTGTGTGTTTCTGTTTATAGACATACTGTTTGTTTCTGTTTATAGACATAATGTGTGTGTTTCTGTTTATAGACATACTGTTTGTTTCTGTTTATAGCCATAATGTGTGTGTTTCTGTTTATAGCCATAATGTGTGTGTTTCTGTTTATAGCCATAATGTGTGTGTTTCTGTTTATAGCCATAATGTGTGTGTTTCTGTTTATAGCCATAATGTTTGTTTCTGTTTATAGCCATAATGTTTGTTTCTGTTTATAGCCATAATGTGTGTGTTTCTGTTTATAGCCATAATGTGTGTGTTTCTGTTTATAGCCATACTGTTTGTTTCTGTTTATAGCCATAATGTGTGTGTTTCTGTTTATAGCCATAATGTTTGTTTCTGTTTATAGCCATAATGTTTGTGTTTCTGTTTATAGCCATAATGTGTGTGTTTCTGTTTATAGCCATAATGTGTGTGTTTCTGTTTATAGACATACTGTTTGTTTCTGTTTATAGCCATAATGTTTGTTTCTGTTTATAGCCATAATGTGTGTGTTTCTGTTTATAGACATACTGTTTGTTTCTGTTTATAGCCATACTGTTTGTTTCTGTTTATAGCCATAATGTGTGTGTTTCTGTTTATAGCCATAATGTGTGTGTTTCTGTTTATAGACATAATGTTTGTTTCTGTTTATAGCCATACTGTTTGTTTCTGTTTATAGCCATACTGTTTGTTTCTGTTTATAGCCATAATGTGTTTGTTTCTGTTTATAGACATAATGTGTGTTTCTGTTTATAGACATAATGTTTGTTTCTGTTTATAGACATACTGTTTGTTTCTGTTTATAGCCATAATGTGTGTGTTTCTGTTTATAGCCATACTGTTTGTTTCTGTTTATAGCCATACTGTTTGTTTCTGTTTATAGCCATAATGTTTGTTTCTGTTTATAGCCATAATGTGTGTGTTTCTGTTTATAGCCATACTGTTTGTTTCTGTTTATAGCCATACTGTGTGTTTCTGTTTATAGCCATAATGTGTGTGTTTCTGTTTATAGCCATAATGTGTGTGTTTCTGTTTATAGCCATAATGTGTGTGTTTCTGTTTATAGCCATAATGTTTGTTTCTGTTTATAGCCATAATGTGTGTGTTTCTGTTTATAGCCATAATGTTTGTTTCTGTTTATAGCCATACTGTTCGTTTCTGTTTATAGCCATAATGTGTGTGTTTCTGTTTATAGCCATAATGTTTGTTTCTGTTTATAGACATAATGTGTGTGTTTCTGTTTATAGACATAATGTTTGTTTCTGTTTATAGCCATAATGTTTGTTTCTGTTTATAGCCATAATGTGTGTGTTTCTGTTTATAGCCATAATGTGTGTGTTTCTGTTTATAGCCATAATGTGTGTGTTTCTGTTTATAGCCATAATGTTTGTTTCTGTTTATAGCCATAATGTGTGTGTTCTGTTTATAGCCATAATGTGTGTGTTTCTGTTTATAGCCATAATGTTTGTTTCTGTTTATAGCCATAATGTTTGTTTCTGTTTATAGCCATAATGTGTGTGTTTCTGTTTATAGCCATAATGTGTGTGTTTCTGTTTATAGCCATAATGTGTGTGTTTCTGTTTATAGCCATAATGTGTGTTTTCTGTTTATAGCCATAATGTGTGTGTTTCTGTTTATAGCCATAATGTTTGTTTCTGTTTATAGCCATAATGTTTGTTTCTGTTTATAGACATAATGTTTGTTTCTGTTTATAGCCATAATGTGTGTGTTTCTGTTTATAGCCATAATGTGTGTGTTTCTGTTTATAGCCATAATGTGTGTGTTTCTGTTTATAGCCATAATGTGTGTGTTTCTGTTTATAGCCATACTGTTTGTTTCTGTTTATAGCCATAATGTGTGTGTTTCTGTTTATAGCCATACTGTTTGTTTCTGTTTATAGCCATACTGTTTGTTTCTGTTTATAGCCATAATGTGTGTGTTTCTGTTTATAGCCATAATGTGTGTGTTTCTGTTTATAGCCATAATGTTTGTTTCTGTTTATAGCCATAATGTGGTGTTTCTGTTTATAGCCATAATGTGTGTGTTTCTGTTTATAGCCATAATGTGTGTGTTTCTGTTTATAGCCATAATGTGTGTGTTTCTGTTTATAGCCATACTGTTTGTTTCTGTTTATAGACATATGTTGTTTCTGTTTATAGCCATAATGTTTGTTTCTGTTTATAGCCATAATGTGTGTGTTTCTGTTTATAGACATACTGTTTGTTTCTGTTTATAGACATAATGTGTGTGTTTCTGTTTATAGACATACTGTTTGTTTCTGTTTATAGACATAATGTGTGTGTTTCTGTTTATAGACATACTGTTTGTTTCTGTTTATAGCCATAATGTGTGTGTTTCTGTTTATAGCCATAATGTGTGTGTTTCTGTTTATAGCCATAATGTTTGTTTCTGTTTATAGCCATAATGTTTGTTTCTGTTTATAGCCATAATGTGTGTGTTTCTGTTTATAGCCATAATGTGTGTGTTTCTGTTTATAGCCATAATGTGTGTGTTTCTGTTTATAGACATAATGTTTGTTTCTGTTTATAGCCATAATGTGTGTGTTTCTGTTTATAGCCATAATGTGTGTGTTTCTGTTTATAGCCATAATGTTTGTTTCTGTTTATAGCCATAATGTGTGTGTTTCTGTTTATAGCCATAATTGTGTGTTTCTGTTTATAGCCATAATGTGTGTGTTTCTGTTTATAGACATAATGTTTGTTTCTGTTTATAGCCATAATGTGTGTGTTTCTGTTTATAGCCATAATGTGTGTGTTTCTGTTTATAGCCATAATGTGTGTGTTTCTGTTTATAGCCATAATGTGTGTGTTTCTGTTTATAGCCATAATGTGTGTGTTTCTGTTTATAGACATAATGTTTGTTTCTGTTTATAGCCATAATGTTTGTTTCTGTTTATAGCCATAATGTGTGTGTTTCTGTTTATAGCCATAATGTGTGTGTTTCTGTTTATAGCCATACTGTTTGTTTCTGTTTATAGCCATAATGTGTGTGTTTCTGTTTATAGCCATAATGTTTGTGTTTCTGTTTATAGCCATAATGTGTGTGTTTCTGTTTATAGCCATAATGTGTGTGTTTCTGTTTATAGACATACTGTTTGTTTCTGTTTATAGCCATAATGTTTGTTTCTGTTTATAGCCATAATGTGTGTGTTTCTGTTTATAGACATACTGTTTGTTTCTGTTTATAGCCATACTGTTTGTTTCTGTTTATAGCCATAATGTGTGTGTTTCTGTTTATAGCCATAATGTGTGTGTTTCTGTTTATAGACATAATGTTTGTTTCTGTTTATAGCCATACTGTTTGTTTCTGTTTATAGCCATACTGTTTGTTTCTGTTTATAGCCATAATGTGTTTGTTTCTGTTTATAGACATAATGTGTGTTTCTGTTTATAGACATAATGTTTGTTTCTGTTTATAGACATACTGTTTGTTTCTGTTTATATACATAATGTGTGTGTTTCTGTTTATAGACATAATGTTTGTTTCTGTTTATAGCCATAATGTTTGTTTCTGTTTATAGACATAACGTTTGTTTCTGTTTATAGACATACTGTTTGTTTCTGTTTATAGACATAATGTTTGTTTCTGTTTATAGACATACTGTTTGTTTCTGTTTATAGACATAATGTTTGTTTCTGTTTATAGACATACTGTTTGTTTCTGTTTATAGCCATAATGTTTGTTTCTGTTTATAGCCATAATGTGTGTGTTTCTGTTTATAGCCATAATGTTTGTTTCTGTTTATAGCCATAATGTGTGTGTTTCTGTTTATAGCCATAATGTTTGTTTCTGTTTATAGCCATACTGTTTGTTTCTGTTTATAGCCATAATGTGTGTGTTTCTGTTTATAGCCATAATGTTTGTTTCTGTTTATAGACATAATGTGTGTGTTTCTGTTTATAGACATAATGTTTGTTTCTGTTTATAGCCATAATGTTTGTTTCTGTTTATAGCCATAATGTGTGTGTTTCTGTTTATAGCCATAATGTGTGTGTTTCTGTTTATAGCCATAATGTGTGTGTTTCTGTTTATAGCCATAATGTTTGTTTCTGTTTATAGCCATAATGTTGTGTTTCTGTTTATAGCCATAATGTGTGTTTTCTGTTTATAGCCATATGTTTGTTTCTGTTTATAGCCATACTGTTTGTTTCTGTTTATAGCCATAATGTGTGTGTTTCTGTTTATAGCCATAATGTGTGTGTTTCTGTTTATAGCCATAATGTTTGTTTCTGTTTATAGCCATAATGTGTGTTTCTGTTTATAGCCATAATGTGTGTGTTTCTGTTTATAGCCATAATGTGTGTGTTTCTGTTTATAGCCATAATGTGTGTGTTTCTGTTTATAGCCATACTGTTTGTTTCTGTTTATAGCCATAATGTTTGTTTCTGTTTATAGCCATAATGTTTGTTTCTGTTTATAGCCATAATGTGTGTGTTTCTGTTTATAGACATACTGTTTGTTTCTGTTTATAGACATAATGTGTGTGTTTCTGTTTATAGACATACTGTTTGTTTCTGTTTATAGACATAATGTGTGTGTTTCTGTTTATAGACATACTGTTTGTTTCTGTTTATAGACATAATGTGTGTGTTTCTGTTTATAGACATACTGTTTGTTTCTGTTTATAGCCATAATGTTTGTTTCTGTTTATAGCCATAATGTGTGTGTTTCTGTTTATAGCCATAATGTGTGTGTTTCTGTTTATAGCCATAATGTGTGTGTTTCTGTTTATAGCCATAATGTGTGTGTTTCTGTTTATAGCCATAATGTGTGTGTTTCTGTTTATAGCCATAATGTGTGTGTTTCTGTTTATAGACATAATGTTTGTTTCTGTTTATAGCCATAATGTTTGTTTCTGTTTATAGCCATAATGTGTGTGTTTCTGTTTATAGCCATAATGTGTGTGTGTTTCTGTTTATAGCCATACTGTTTGTTTCTGTTTATAGCCATAATGTGTGTGTTTCTGTTTATAGCCATAATGTGTGTGTTTCTGTTTATAGACATACTGTTTGTTTCTGTTTATAGCCATAATGTGTGTGTTTCTGTTTATAGCCATAATGTTGTGTTTCTGTTTATAGCCATAATGTTTGTTTCTGTTTATAGCCATAATGTTGTTTCTGTTTATAGCCATAATGTTTGTTTCTGTTTATAGACATACTGTTTGTTTCTGTTTATAGCCATAATGTTGTTTCTGTTTATAGCCATAATGTTTGTTTCTGTTTATAGCCATAATGTGTGTGTTCTGTTTATAGACATAATGTTTGTTTCTGTTTATAGACATACTGTTTGTTTCTGTTTATAGACATAATGTTTGTTTCTGTTTATAGACATACTGTTTGTTTCTGTTTATAGACATAATGTTTGTTTCTGTTTATAGACATACTGTTTGTTTCTGTTTATAGCCATAATGTTTGTTTCTGTTTATAGCCATAATGTGTGTGTTTCTGTTTATAGCCATAATGTGTGTGTTTCTGTTTATAGCCATACTGTTTGTTTCTGTTTATAGCCATAATGTGTGTGTTTCTGTTTATAGCCATACTGTTTGTTTCTGTTTATAGCCATAATGTGTTTGTTTCTGTTTATAGACATAATGTTTGTTTCTGTTTATAGACATAATGTTTGTTTCTGTTTATAGACATAATGTTTGTTTCTGTTTATAGCCATAATGTCTTTTTATCACCATGTTTGTTTCTGTTTATAGGCACATGTAAGTAATATTTTTTCATCTGCTGTAAAACAGACTAGTCACAAGTTATTCACCGACAAACCTTTAGATGTCCAAAATTCGATACTGGCATGATATAATTGATAATAGATAGGTATCTTTATTTCCTCCACAGTAGGAGAGCAATAAACTGTTATTAAATTCTAAAATTTAATCTTTTACCCCAAATACGAAAAACAACATTGCCATCCATAATTATATGTTAAAAATAGCATATGTTCAATGTATGTATTATTAAAATGAATTTAGACGCATTTTTAAAGGGTTAATCATCCAATTTCATGGTATTTCAGACAGTTAAAAGAAGTCAAATACGTTTGTCACCTGTCTGTATAGCATGTTTCTGAGCTGTTGCATTATGTCTCTACTTTTGAGGGAATGTAAATGTATTTTTTTTTCCTGTTTTTTTCCCTCACTTCGACCTTATGTTGTTTTTTTATATTTTGGACAGAAATTTGACTTTGAAAAAAAGAGTAAGGTATTGTCGTGTGTCAGCTGTCTTTTACATTGTATCGAGTGGCAAAGACTGATTATGGCAATAAAATGTTACATTTTGATACGTTTCTAGATTTTTATAGTTTGATAAAAATAAATGGTTAGGGCAGGCTGTTATGCAAATTCTGGCCCATAAGGTTAGCGATATGCCACTTTATTAGACATATAATATCACCAGGCAGAAAAATGGGAAGATTTTCCTTTTTTCACCCTTTTTCTAGCCATTTTAGGTATCTATCATTGCTAATAATAAGCCAGCCTCCTGTGGTGGAATGGATATGGTGCCTGCGTTGTAACCGAGCATTTGTGTGTGAGTTTGAATCCCTCAAAGCATCTGACTGGTTCAATGGGTCCTTAGGCAAGTCATTTAATAAATCCACATTGCCCTCTTCTCTCTCCGTCATGGCGATGAATGCCATCAGAAATGACGTCTCATGAGCGATTAATATAATGTTGCAAAACCTTGTTTCGCAATCGAGCTTAAATAAATTTTAAAATGTTTTTTTTTAGTTTTTAAATATTTCAATATTTTATGTGTCTTGCCTAAGAACTCTACCACCATGGTTCTAACGGGGCTCAAGCTTAACTCATTCAACCCCAAGTAACTGACATGGACTGGTGCGTGATATTTTCAGACCAATAAATTAATAAGAAAATTACCTTTGGATTTATCAAAATGGGTAATTTTATCTAAAAATAGTAATAATTATTACTGGCAAAAAAGTGCAGATCCTGATGAGACGGCTCGTCACGAGCCGGCTCATCTGGATATACACTTTTCATAAGCCTATTTAGAGGCCTGTGGGGTTGAAAGGGTTAAACTGGTAGGTGGACACCGTGTATACATTACACCCCAGATGCTTCACATATCAGCTAATACAGTGCGTTTTACGTTTATTTATCGTTGCCACCGGTTGCCCATATGAGCGATGCCTCTTGAAGAGATTAGTCATTTTAGATTTTTGGAGCATAGTGCAATGATACAGACAGAGACCCATTCCAGAGTCTCCTCTTGTTCTTTTACGTGCACGGTGTAAAGCACCAACACGAGACATCGGTTTAAATTCCCATCTGAAAGACTTAATTTTATTAGGGTCAAACGAGGGATCGAACCTGCGATCCCTGGATTATCAATCCAGCGTGTTACCACTGGACTTCAGATCCGCCTTCATTTCTTAGCTGCAAGTTTTACCCCTTTTTTTGGTAATATTTGTTTAACTACAATCAATCAATCTATTTTCACTGTATACCTTAGTAATATATTTTAAATGACAGTAAAGAACAGATATGAATGCTATTAAAGAGATACGTTCGTTATGTTTAAAATGTATTGAAATGTTGATGATCGTCACCAGACACCTCTATATTTATATGCTAATTAGGTAACATTTGGTATATAAAGTTTTATCCATCAAACAGATTTACTGATACAGTTGATATACCATGTAGTATCGCCGTGGAAACACCGCTAACGAATAACGGCTGTTTACGGCGGCTCCTTTTGTACCGGCAGAAGTGTTCACGTAAATTTGATATGCAATTGGTTTTTGATGTCACATTTGGCTCGTGCCAGCCTGTATCTTGGGACAAATCAAATATATTAAAATCCATGGCGATAAAATCAGAATATTTAAATGGTAAGTAAAGATTTGTGGCGCACGTCAAACTAGTTTGTTTGCCTTGGATCAACATGACTAAGTAATTTGGTGTAATTTGTTAGAAAAAATGCGATAATTTATTTGTCATCAAAATGTTAAAGTATAAAGGGAATGAGTTTTGAGTAAAATTGTGATCGTATGAAAGGGGACCGAAATAAACCTGCATTTGATAATATGCAAATAGGGACAGCTGTAAAAGTGGATATAATTGCGAATGGTTGTGGCGATGTCGTTTAGAAGGCAGAGTTATAATATTTATTGAGTGGAAAGTGTAGCCGGGGCCGGGTCCTGTGGCTTAGATAAGAGGTTCAAACTCGATTGGCTTGCTCTAAGACGGCTGACAAAACAATACTTTGCATTTACATAATTAGATAGTGCTAAACACTATTGGACCATGTAAAATGTTTCATAACCGAGGCCTAAGTATTTAGTATTATCTAGTAATGTATAGGGTTTTTAAACTTTATTTATTTTACAACGATTGCGAACCAAGTTCTAACAACTTATATTAATCACTCTCGTTGGCGCGAATGAAAGCGTATTTGTGGTCATTCGTGTGTGGGGAAACCGGAGTACCCAGAGAAAACCCACGTGTCCGATCTGGCGACCATCATACCATCTCATATACTTCCCGGTCTGAGGATCGAACCCGGGTTGCATTGGTGATAAGCAAGCGCGCTAATCAGACTATGTATAGTATTGTGTAACCCTGAATAATAATCATTAATTAATTGTGAGATGGGAAACCGTGTCTCCTTACCCATGACACCGTGTCTCCTTACCCATGAAACCCTGTCACCTTACCCATGACACCGTGTCTCCTTACCCATGAAACCCTGTCTCCTTACCCATGAAACCCTGTCTCCTTACCCATGAAACCCTGTCACCTTACCCATGACACCGTGTCTCCTTACCCATGACACCGTGTCTCCTTACCCATGACACCGTGTCTCCTTACCCATGAAACCCTGTCACCTTACCCATGACACCGTGTCTCCTTACCCATGACACCGTGTCTCCTTACCCATGAAACCCTGTCTCCTTACCCATGAAACCCTGTCACCTTACCCATGAAACCCTGTCACCTTACCCATGAAACCCTGTCACCTTACCCATGAAACCCTGTCACCTTACCCATGAAACCCTGTCACCTTACCCATGAAACCCTGTCACCTTACCCATGAAACCCTGTCACCTTACCCATGAAACCCTGTCACCTTACCCATGAAACCCTGTCACCTTACCCATGAAACCCTGTCACCTTACCCATGAAACCCTGTCACTGTTTCAGTAGTCTATGTATACAGTAGCCACAGTAAGCCTGCTGTATCTTGCTATTTACAGCAGCAGCTTGCTGTAGCTACAGATGTTAGCCGACTTGTTAACCTTTAGCAATGTGTGATATTTTTCAAGAAATTCCATTCAAATCGATTCTTTAAAAAAATAAAATTAAAAACAAAAACTAATGTTAATCTCATTTCACCTACAGCGTGCTAATGGTTTGGGAAGATGCTGTCCATACATATCCGGAAAGTATGAATGCAAAAATACAGTAGATGTGTCGTCAAGTCTGGTCTGAAATCTGGCTGCAAAATGTAAATGGATACATTAGAAATACAGTAGATGTGTCGTCAAGTCTGGTCTGAAATCTGGCGACAAAATGTAAATGGTTACATTAGAACTTGATTAATGTGTTGGAGAAGAATAGAATAATGTTGACAGTAAAATGCATTTTGTATGATAAATTATTAATGCTAATAGAGTTATTGATTGGCCTATATTACACCTGATACTGTAGGCTGCCATGTTTTGTAGTATTTTTAATTTTACATTGATCCAGTTAAAATGATGAAGCTGCTAATAGCTAAAAATAGATTTATCCTGCAGACAGGTAATCCAGCTGGCTTGTAGTAGGCTGGTTGTTCTACCCAGGTAATCCAGCTGTATTGTAGAAGGTTGTTCTACCCAGGTAATCCAGCTGGCCTGTAGTAGGTTGGTTGTTCTACCCAGGTAATCCAGCTGGCCTGTAGAAGGTTGTTCTGCCCAGGTAATCCAGCTGGCTTGTAGAAGGTTGGTTGTACTACCCAGGTAATCCAGCTGGCCTGTAGTAGGTTGGTTGTTCTACCCAGGTAATCCAGCTGGTCTGTAGAAGGTTGTTCTGCCCAGGTAATCCAGCTGGCTTGTAGAAGGTTGTTCTACCCAGGTAATCCAGCTGGCTTGTAGAAGGTTGTTCTACCCAGGTAATCCAGCTGGTCTGTAGTAGGTTGGTTGTTCTACCCAGGTAATCCAGCTGGCTTGTAGAAGGTTGTTCTACCCAGGTAATCCAGCTGGCTTGTAGAAGGTTGTTCTACCCAGGTAATCCAGCTGGTCTGTAGTAGGTTGGTTGTTCTACCCAGGTAATCCAGCTGGCTTGGAGTAGGCTGGTTGTTCTACCCAGGTAATCCAGCTGTATTGTAGAAGGTTGTACTACCCAGGTAATCCAGCTGGCTTGTAGTAGGCTGGTTGTTCTACCCAGGTAATCCAGCTGTATTGTAGAAGGTTGTTCTACCCAGGTAATCCAGCTGGCTTGTAGAAGGTTGTTCTACCCAGGTAATCCAGCTGTATTGTAGTAGGTTGGTTGTACTACCCAGGTAATCCAGCTGGCTTGTAGTAGGTTGTTCTACCCAGGTAATCCAGCTGTCTTGTAGTAGGTTGGTTGTTCTACCCAGGTAATCCAGCTGGTCTGTAGAATGTTGGTTGTTCTACCCAGGTAATCCAGCTGGCTTGTAGTAGGTTGGTTGTTCTGCCCAGGTAATCCAGCTGGCTTGTAGTAGGTTGGTTGTTCTACCCAGGTAATCCAGCTGGCTTGTAGAAGGCTGGTTGTTCTACCCAGGTAATCCAGCTGGCCTGTAGAAGGTTGGTTGTTCTACCCAGGTAATCCAGCTGTCTTGTAGAAGGTTGGTTGTTCTGCCCAGGTAATCCAGCTGGCTTGTAGTGGGTTGAATGTTCTACCCCCCCCCCAGGTAATCCAGCTGGCCTGTAGTAGGTTGGTTGTTCTGCCCAGGTAATCCAGCTGGCTTGTAGTAGGTTGGTTGTTCTGCCCAGGTAATCCAGCTGGCCTGTAGTAGGTTGGTTGTTCTGCCCAGGTAATCCAGCTGTCCTGTAGTAAGTTGGTTGTTCTACCCAGACAATCCAGCTGGCTTGTAGTGGGTTGAATGTTCTACCCCCCCCCAGGTAATCCAGCTGTCTTGTAGTAGGTTGAATGTTCTACCCCCCAGGTAATCCAGCTGTCTTGTAGTAGGTTGAATGTTCTACCCCCCCAGGTAATCCAGCTGTCTTGTAGTAGGTTGAATGTTCTACCCCCCAGGTAATCCAGCTGTCTTGTAGTAGGTTGAATGTTCTACCCCCCAGGTAATCCAGCTGTCTTGTAGTAGGTTGGATGTTCTACCCAAGTAATCCAGCTGGTTGTTCTACCCAGGTAATCCAGCTGGTTGTTCTGCCCAGGTAATCCAGCTGGCCTGTAGTAGGTTGGTTGTTCTGCCCAGGTAATCCAGCTGGCCTGTAGTAGGTTGGTTCTGCCCAGGTAATCCAGCTGGCCTGTAGTAGGTTGGTTGTTCTGCCCAGGTAATCCAGCTGGCCTGTAGTAGGTTGGTTGTTCTGCCCAGGTAATCCAGCTGGCCTGTAGTAGGTTGGTTGTTCTGCCCAGGTAATCCAGCTGGCATGTAGTAGGTTGGTTGTACTACCCAGGTAATCCAGCTGTATTGTAGTAGGTTGGTTGTACTACCCAGGTAATCCAGCTGTATTGTAGAAGGTTGGTTGTTCTGCCCAGGTAATCCAGCTGGTCTGTAGTAGGTTGGTTGTTCTGCCCAGGTAATCCAGCTGGCTTGTAGTAGGTTGGTTGTTCTGCCCAGGTAATCCAGCTGTATTGTAGTAGGTTGGTTGTTCTACCCAGGTAATCCAGCTGGCCTGTAGTAGGTTGGTTGTTCTACCCCCCAGGTAATCCAGCTGTCTTGTAGTAGGTTGAATGTTCTACCCCCCGGGTAATCCAGCTGTCTTGTAGTAGGTTGAATGTTCTACTACCCCCCCAGGTAATCCAGCTGTCTTGTAGTAGGTTGAATGTTCTACTACCCCCCCCAGGTAATCCAGCTGTCTTGTAGTAGGTTGAATGTTCTACCCCCAGGTAATCCAGCTGGCTTGTAGTAGGTTGGATGTTCTACCCAGGTAATCCAGCTGGTTGTTCTACCCAGGTAATCCAGCTGTCCTGTAGTAGGTTGTTCTACCCAGGTAATCCAGCTGGCCTGTAGTAGGTTGTTCTACCCAGGTAATCCAGCTGTCCTGTAGTAGGTTGTTCTACCCAGGTAATCCAGCTGTCCTGTAGTAGGTTGTTCTACCCAGGTAATCCAGCTGGCCTGTAGTAGGTTGTTCTACCCAGGTAATCCAGCTGTCCTGTAGTAGGTTGTTCTACCCAGGTAATCCAGCTGGCATGTAGTAGGTTGGCTGTTCTGCCCAGGTAATCCAGCTGGTCTGTAGTAGGTTGGTTGTTCTGCCCAGGTAATCCAGCTGGCTTGTAGTAGGTTGGTTGTTCTGCCCAAGTAATCCAGCTGGCTTGTAGTAGGTTGGTTGTTCTGCCCAGGTAATCCAGCTGGCCTGTAGTAGGTTGGTTGTTCTGCCCAGGTAATCCAGCTGGCCTGTAGTAGGTTGGTTGTTCTGCCCAGGTAATCCAGCTGGCCTGTAGTAGGTTGGTTGTTCTGCCCAGGTAATCCAGCTGGCTTGTAGTAGGTTGGTTGTTCTGCCCAGGTAATCCAGCTGGCCTGTAGTAGGTTGGTTGTTCTGCCCAGGCAATCCAGCTGGCTTGTAGTGGGTTGAATGTTCTACCCCCCCCAGGCAATCCAGCTGGCTTGTAGTAGGTTGGTTGTTCTACCCCCCAGGTAATCCAGCTGTCTTGTAGTAGGTTGAATGTTCTACCCCCCGGGTAATCCAGCTGTCTTGTAGTAGGTTGAATGTTCTACTACCCCCCCAGGTAATCCAGCTGTCTTGTAGTAGGTTGAATGTTCTACTACCCCCCCAGGTAATCCAGCTGTCTTGTAGTAGGTTGAATGTTCTACCCCCCAGGTAATCCAGCTGGCTTGTAGTAGGTTGGATGTTCTACCCAGGTAATCCAGCTGGTTGTTCTACCCAGGTAATCCAGCTGGTTGTCCTGCCCAGGTAATCCAGCTGGCCTGTAGTAGGTTGGTTGTTCTGCCCAGGTAATCCAGCTGGTCTGTAGTAGGTTGGTTGTTCTGCCCAGGTAATCCAGCTGGCCTGTAGTAGGTTGGTTGTTCTGCCCAAGTAATCCAGCTGGCCTGTAGAAGGTTGGTTGTACTACCCAGGTAATCCAGCTGGCTTGTAGTAGGTTGGTTGTTCTACCCAGGTAATCCAGCTGGCTTGTAGAAGGTTGTACTACCCAGGTAATCCAGCTGGCTTGTAGAAGGTTGGTTGTTCTGCCCAGGTAATCCAGCTGGCCTGTTGTAGGTTGGTTGTTCTGCCCAGGTAATCCAGCTGGCCTGTTGTAGGTTGGTTGTTCTGCCCAGGTAATCCAGCTGGTCTGTAGAAGGTTGGTTGTTCTGCCCAGGTAATCCAGCTGTATTGTAGTAGGTTGGTTGTTCTACCCAGGTAATCCAGCTGGTCTGTAGTAGGTTGGTTGTACTATCCAGGTAATCCAGCTGGCTTGTAGTAGGTTGGTTGTTCTACCCAGGTAATCCAGCTGGCTTGTAGTAGGTTGGTTGTTCTGCCCAGGTAATCCAGCTGGCTTGTAGTAGGTTGGTTCTGCCCAGGTAATCCAGCTGGCCTGTAGTAGGTTGGTTGTTCTGCCCAGGTAATCCAGCTGGCCTGTAGTAGGTTGGTTGTTCTACCCAGGTAATCCAGCTGGCCTGTAGTAGGTTGGTTGTTCTGCCCAGGTAATCCAGCTGGCTTGTAGTAGGTTGGTTGTTCTGCCCAGGTAATCCAGCTGGCTTGTAGAAGGTTGTTCTGCCCAGGTAATCCAGCTGGCTTGTAGAAGGTTGTTCTGCCCAGGTAATCCAGCTGGCTTGTAGAAGGTTGTTCTGCCCAGGTAATCCAGCTGGCTTGTAGAAGGTTGTTCTGCTCAGGTAATCCAGTTGGCCTGTAGTAGGTTGGTTGTTCTGCCCAGGTAATCCAGCTGGCCTGTAGTAGGTTGGTTGTTCTACCCAGGTAATCCAGCTGGTCTGTAGTAGGTTGGTTGTTCTACCCAGGTAATCCAGCTGGCTTGTAGAAGGTTGTTCTGCCCAGGTAATCCAGCTGGCTTGTAGAAGGTTGAATGTTTTACCCCCCCCAGGTAATCCAGCTGGCCTGTAGTAGGTTGAATGTTCTACCCCCCAGGTAATCCAGCTGGCCTGTAGTGGGTTGAATGTTCTACCCACCCCAGGTAATCCAGCTGGCTTGTAGTGGGTTGAATGTTCAACCCCCCGGTAATCCAGCTGGCTTGTAGTGGGTTGAATGTTCTACCCCCCCAGGTAATCCAGCTGGCTTGCAGTGGGTTGAATGTTCTACCCCCCAGGTAATCCAGCTGGCTTGTAGTGGGTTGAATGTTCTACCCCCCCCCCAGGTAATACAGCTGGCTTGTAGTGGGTTGAATGTTCTACCCCCCCCAGGTAATCCAGCTGGCTTGTAGTGGGTTGAATGTTCTACCCCCAGGTAATCCAGCTGTCTTGCAGGCCCTGTGCCTGATGTCTCACCGGCCCACCTGTTGTTGTTTTTCACTACTTAAAGCATGAAAGCTGTTATATGACCGTCTGGTCACAGGTGAAAGGAACATATTGGAGACGCACATAATGTATCTGAAGTAAAAAATAGGGTTATATAACCTTATTAGTGTTGACAGCTGTTCAACGACAGCTCACGTATATGAACTTTGAAGTACATGTTGGTTTGAATATATTTATATATCAATGGGTCATGTATTCTACATATATTATAATATATTTAGGATCTTGCACGCATTGTGATTTCGTACCATGTTTTATTAAATGAGTGTTTGAATTTTGTTATCAATCAAGACTTTTGGCGAACTTAAATTGAAAAATTCCAAAACTAGTTTCATAAAATATGGTATGAAATCATCACAAGTGTAAGACCCTATATATATATACAAGTATAAGACCCTATATATATACAAGTGTAAGATCCTATATATATATACAAGTATAAGACCCTATATATATACAAGTGTAAGATCCTATATATATACAAGTGTAAGATCCTATATATATACAAGTGTAAGATCCTATATATATATACAAGTATAAGATCCTATATATATATACAAGTGTAAGACCCTATATATATATACAAGTGTAAGATCCTATATATATATACAAGTGTAAGATCCTATATATATATACAAGTGTAAGATCCTATATATATATACAAGTGTAAGATCCTATATATATATACAAGTGTAAGATCCTATATATATATACAAGTGTAAGATCCTATATATATATACATGTGTTTTTTTAGTGTAAGATCCTATATATATACAATTAAGACCCTATATATATATACAAGTATAAGACCCTTTATATATATACAGTGTAAGATCCTATATATATTACAAGTGTAAGATCCTATTATATATACAAGTGTAATCCTATATATATATACAAGTATAAGACCCTATATATATATACAAGTATAAGACCCTTATATATATATACAAGTGTAAGATCCTATATATATTACAAGTGTAAGACCCTATATATATATACAAGTGTAAGATCCTATATATATATACAAGTGTAGTTTTTTGTGTGTTTTTTGTGTAGATCCTATATAATATACAAGTGTAAGATCCTATATATATATACAAGTGTAAGATCCTATATATATACAAGTGTAAGATCCTATATATATATACAAGTGTAAGATCCTTTATATATATACAAGTATAAGATCCTATATATATATACAAGTATAAGACCCTTTATATATATACAAGTATAAGACCCTATATATATATACAAGTATAA
>CM026397.1:61543620-61590662 GCA_014843695.1 Archivesica marissinica | reverse complement strand
TTCCTTCATAGAGATTTAGTTTAATATACTATTATATCTCCATACAAACGACAGCCATTTAACCCTTTCCTTCATAGAGATTTAGGTTAATATTCCTTTATATATCCATACAAACGACAGCTATTTAGCTATCATGCAGTGGACAAGTAGTCCCCATATCTATCCCACCTCCATACTGGGACTACATGAGATTCTAGACTTTATTATGACCATTGGTTTGGCTACTACATTGTCAATGTGTGTCATATTGGTAATGGTGTCAAGAGGTGCTTCTATGAGGGAAAGGGTTAAGACATTTCCATATTGGGTTTTAATCGCACAAAAGAATGCTGCTACTTTCATTTTGGCGCCAACATGAAATTCGTGGAGTGACAGAACTATGAGCATCTTGCACCCGACGTGCAAAATGAAGCACTCGGACATTCTTTTTCGAAGTAAAGTGAAGAAGACATTAAAATTAATGATTTGAACGCTCGCGGCTGATAAAATCACTTTTGCAAACAGTATAGACCCTGATCAGACGGCACAGAACGTGCCCATATCAGGCTCTATGCCGTTTGCTATTCGGATAGTGGAGCTAAATCATTTGGCTGAATAGCAAACAACATAGATCCTGATCAGATGCGCTGTTACACCACTGCTGATCTGGATCTATGTTGTTTGCAAATGTGATTTTTATTTACTCAGCATGCAAAGGATTAAACATATTTATTTGTTCATAATGTACGCTACATATATACTGTATGCAAAACGAAAATGGATTTAATCGAAAGCTTAATAATAGACTTGTTAACTCTTTGCAGGCTAGCGGTGAAAACAACAGTCAAATATGTCGTGGAATTACATGTACATTAAATTGAGATGTAACGACACAATTCTAATGAAATTCCATGACGTTCAGTCTTCACGAAAAACTTTTTCGGGCAAGTGGCTTGAAAAATTGACTTGCCCGAATGAACTTCTAGGTGCCCATATATTTGCAGAATTTTACCCGCTTATTGGCGGTTAAATGTATAGTAGTATATGTAACATAATGTGGCATATCATGCATTTATTAGTAATACTTATAATATGGCCATATGAGTAAACAATGTATAAAGACAAACTAATGTTTTATTATTATTAATATTTTACGATTGTTCAATCATTGCGGCTGGAAGCTACGTTTTCTTTTTGCTTCATACTCTGTTTTTGATGACGCCTGTCGTTCAGATGGCCGTGTCTTCCCCAGCTTTGCGCCCTCGACATATCGCAAGAAACCCGACATGTTTCCATGCAGTTGTTTTCATTTGTTAACAGGAAATGACCTAAGCGGTATCGGATCGTTTCGCCCTAATTCCCGTTCGCACTGGGTTGTTTCGCCATAAACATAGATATCGGGCAGAATATGTTTCACCCCAGAATTATAGATTTCGTACTGAGCGACACGACACGTGATTTTTTTTTACCAAATTTGATGATATAATGCATCGATCGGCCGATTCGCCATAGGGCCGAGATGTCAGTAAGCGAAAACGCGAATTTACACCTGTCCGCTTCTAGACGACTTTCAATTCCGGTGTAAACAATTCGTAATTGTAAATAATTTAGAAAAACATTTCTACTGTCCAGTTTATTACAGGGGCCTCCGTGGTCTAAAGCGCTGGCTGTGAGATCACTAACCTCTCACCGCGGTGGTTTGAGTCCCGGGTAAAACCCCAATTAATTAAAAAAAAAAAAATTTTAAAAAATATTTTTAAAAAAACAACAAAAAAACAGGTGCCCGTCGGGCATGTGAGATTGCAAAATTTACACGTCCGTCCTGATTTCTACACGTCTCGGGCATGGGGCACCCGGCTAATTTCGCAGACTGGTATTTCATTTCGAGTGCTTTCAGTTACTACTAAGAAACTATTTATAGACTTTTACCCAGCATGCAAAGAGTTAATGGTTAAAGCTATGTTGTTTAAATTTTCATAACAGTGCCTGCAGTGTCATTATCTTGTATTGGACATATTTTCATAAAACTACCATCAATTGTTTTGACTCATCAAAGCACTGTACAGAGTGCAGGTTTCGGCCGCATAGATTCTAAGTCGATGTCGCACAGGTTAAAGGCCAAATAAATCGCTACATATTGTCAAAATATTTTCAAAAATCGCCATTATTTATTAATTTATTTATTTTTATATATGGCTTCAGAGATTCATGAAATTATTAACTCTTAACCTGCTAATCGCTGCTTTTGCAAACAGCAGAGAGCCAGAACAGATGGCACAGAATAGCAAACAACATAGATCCTGATCAGCTGCACATTGCTTTCAATGTATTGTTAAGACTCGGCAGAGTTGAGCATGAAGAAGGTTTATAACCTCCGGCTCTGATCTTTGTATACGTTATAGACTGCTTCCAATATTATTATGTTTTATGCAAATTTACTTAAGCTCAATTGCGAAACAAGTTTCTACAAATTATATTAATCACTCTCTCATTCCTGATGGAATCCATCGCTAGAGGAAGAGAGAAGAGGCAATTTGGATTTTAAATCCCTGTACAATTGTAATGACACAGTTGGCCATGAACTCTGGGCCCTTCACACCTGAAGTAAAAGTGCAACCACTGTGATATCATGTCCATTATTATTAACTTTATCAGCAGCACATGTCAATTTATGATCAACAAACCATCATCACACAATGTCCAACATTTTATCTTTCTTGTATCAAAGCTGTGTCTTGGGTATTCACCATATTCAGTTATAAGTCTACAGTCAAACCTGTTTTAGTTGCCACCTCCATTAAGCAGCCAACCTGTATTGCAGCCAGTTTCCAGATTCCCAATCTATTGTTTTTATTATACAGTCTGCTCTATTAAGCAGCCACCTGTGCTAATCGGCCACTTTCTGTGATTCCCTTGGCTGGCAGGATTGACTGTAGTTTAAAATTTATAATGGCCTTGTGTTCTATTGATGAAATTCATGAATAAGTTGCTTAACAAAGCTACCGGCGTTTACAATGCTTAGTTTGAAAGCTTGCTGCACTTGTATTAACTATAGAAATCATTAAAAGCAGAAATGTCTTATCTTTAGATTATCACTTCAAAGCATTCTCATATTCAGTGGATTTAATTTGCTAATAGAAATCAATTCTCTAGCGGGGAGAAGAGAGCATGAAATTTACATAAATGTTGCTAATGTAAAACTATCGTGACGGACCATCCATTGAGATTACTACAGTAGTCCATGGCATAAGATGCGCCAGCCCGGAAATTAAAAAAATATTAATAGTACCCAATTAATCATTGACTGCTTCTTTACGCTCTTTTGCTCTTTAATGACGTTGACACATGAAATGCTTACACGATTGCCTTTGACTCAATAATTATATTTGTTTTTCAGATAAAAAATGTTTTAAGTGCCAGCTTTAATGCTCGCTGAGTCAAAAATAGGATGAAGTCATGTGGATAGAAAAATCGGAAAAATGTGTCAGCAGCAGAAAAATAGCTTGCATTTATTGATAGCTAGTTTGTTTGCAAGGTGCATTTTGTTAAATTGGTCTCCTGTGTTATAATTAAGCATTACAGTGATATTTTTAAAAGTGAAATTAAGTATTCGCTCTGGATTCAAGCCACTGTCCCTGGTGAATTTTAGCCCATAAACCCTGTGGATTAGTACCCTTACCTCTGGGTTTAGGACTCTGATCTTTGTGGGTTTGAGCCTATTATCTCTGTTGGTGTGAGCCTCTAACTGCTATGAATTCAAAACAACCTTGCGTCTGTGTGTTTGAGTGACTGATCTATATTGGTTCTAGTCCGTAACCTCTGTGTGTTTGAGTGACTGATCTATATTGGTTCTAGTCCGTAACCTCTGTGTATTTGAGTGACTGATCTATATTTGTTCTAGTAAACCTCTGTGTGTTTGAGTGACTGATCTATAGTGATTCTAGTAAACCTCTGTGTGTTTGAGTGACTGATCTATATTTGTTCTAGTCCGTAACCTCTGTGTTTGAGTGACTGATCTATAGTTGTTCTAGTAAACCTCTGTGTGTTTGAGTGACTGATCTATAGTGGTTCTAGTCCTTTGACCCTATGTCTGGTTTTGAGCCTCTCACCTTTGTGGATTCTAGCCACATGTGGTTGGATTCTTTCTCGTGAGTGGCACTATTCAGCTTGCTGAATTCTGAGAGAGATATAAAAATTAGTATTGGTGTTTAACCCATAACCATAATCATAACTATAGTCGCTTTAGCAAACGGCATAGAGCCAGCTCAGATGGCACAGAATGTGCATAGAACATGCCGTCATGAGGTTCTATGCTTTTTGCTATTCGGATAGTCGATCTAAAACACTTGTCTGAATGGAAAACAGCAGCATAGAGCCAGATCAGACTGCACAGAATGTGCACAGAACGTGCCGTCTAATCAGGTTCTATGCTGTTTGCTATTCGGATAGTGGAGCTGAAACACTTGTCTGAATAGCAAACAACATAGATCTAGATAGTGGAGCTTTAAACGCTTGTCTGAATAGCAAACAACATAGATCTAGATAGTGGAGCTTTAAACGTTTGTCTGAATAGCAAACAACATAGATCTAGATAGTGGAGCTTTAAACACTTGGCTGAATAGCAAACAACATAGATAGTGGAGCTTTAAGCGCTTGTCTGAATAGCAAGCAACATAGATCTAGATAGTGGAGCTTTAAATGCTTGTCTGAATAGCAAACAACATAGATCTAGATAGTGGAGCTTTAAATGCTTGTCTGAATAGCAAACAACATAGATCCAGATAGTGGAGCTTTAAACGCTTGGCTGAATAGCAAACAACATAGATAGTGGAGCTTTAAGCGCTTGTCTGAATAGCAAGCAACATAGATCTAGATAGTGGAGCTTTAAATGCTTGTCTGAATAGCAAGCAACATAGATCTAGATAGTGGAGCTTTAAACGCTTGTCTGAATAGCAAACAACATAGATCTAGATAGTGGAGCTTTAAATGCTTGTCTGAATAGCAAACAACATAGATCCAGATAGTGGAGCTTTAAACGCTTGGCTGAATAGCAAACAACATAGATAGTGGAGCTTTAAGCGCTTGTCTGAATAGCAAACAACATAGATCCAGATAGTGGAGCTTTAAACGCTTGTCTGAATAGCAAACAACATAGATCTAGATAGTGGAGCTTTAAACGCTTGGCTGAATAGCAAACAACATAGATCTAGATAGTGGAGCTTTAAGCGCTTGTCTGAATAGCAAACAACATAGATCCAGATAGTGGAGCTTTAAACGCTTGTCTGAATAGCAAACAACATAGATCTAGATAGTGGAGCTTTAAACGCTTGGCTGAATAGCAAACAACATAGATCTAGATAGTGGAGCTTTAAGCGCTTGTCTGAATAGCAAACAACATAGATCCAGATAGTGGAGCTTTAAACGCTTGTCTGAATAGCAAACAACATAGATCTAGATAGTGGAGCTTTAAACGCTTGGCTGAATAGCAAACAACATAGATCTAGATAGTGGAGCTTTAAGCGCTTGTCTGAATAGCAAACAACATAGATCCAGATAGTGGAGCTTTAAACGCTTGTCTGAATAGCAAACAACATAGATCTAGATAGTGGAGCTTTAAACGCTTGGCTGAATAGCAAACAACATAGATCTAGATAGTGGAGCTTTAAACGCTTGGCTGAATAGCAAACAACATAGATCTAGATAGTGGAGCTTTAAACGCTTGTCTGAATAGCAAACAACATAGATCCTGATCAGATGTGGCGATATATGCCACTGCAGATCTTGATCTATGTTTGCACAATCCTTCCAATTTATTCATCATTTTAAGGGTTTAAGCCCAACTCTACCTGTATTTATTCAGCATTTTAAGGGTTTATGCCCAACTCTACCTGTATTTATTCAGCATTTTAAGGGTTTCAGCCCAACTCTACCTGTATTTATTCAGCATTTCAAGGGTTTAAGCCCAACTCTTCCTGTATTCGACTCGATCACACCTTATTTGCACTCTGGTATTATTAATTATTCTATTGATGTCTGATAACTTCGGCGAGAGCTGCTGGTGGTACCGCTGAAACACATCTCATGTGTTATACATTTTGTATGCTGGTTTTTCTTTTTAAATGCACCCTAATTCAATTAATGTAATTAGTTTTGATAACATAAATGATCAAATGTGAATTAATGAAGGGCTTTCAATTGATTATTGGAAACGCCATCATGTTTCCGGAATTCTATAATAAGCAGGTGCTACTGCCATATTTGCCGATTGAACGACTTCGGGTGAATTTAATCCATATCTGTGCTTAGAGACTGATTCTGCGAGCTTTTCAGCCATACTCTTCCTAATATGGAATAATTGGATTAAAAAGGTCGCAAATGCCAGCTCAGCATTATTTCTCTAAGCCCGCAGGCATGATCGGTCGTAAAGGCTGCCATTTGAAGAGGGTGACTCACCGTTTATCTTGAAACAGCCCGCTGTGATGCGCCATCTCTAATATGGGTAGCCCTGAAATCCAATCTTCACAAACCCATTTTGTGAGGAAATTGAATGACATTGTCAACAATAGCTGCCATGGAAACCTTATTATCTGATGTACAAATTCTCCAATTAAGAATGGCAGAATTCACTTAAATCACTGAACAGTTTTCTTTCCAGGAACAATTCCTTCTTTCTTGATGCAACTATCTGTTAATTAATGTTAACGGCATAATGCATGCGATGTCCCCAGAGAACAAGAGTCCCCTCTGATAAATTAACAGAAATAAGGGCTGTTAGAACCCGGTTTATTGGCTTAATATCAGTGCAAACATTTCAGTTGGCATCTGAGGAATTCTCGTGGACGAATAGTATAATTATGAAAATATGCACTTGAGAAATATTTCCTAGGGGATATTAAGAAGTGTCATGCTTCTTAGCAAAAAACAAGCTACGCCTGGATTGCTGTGCTTTATTGTAATTAAACAGCAGTCAGTTTTTTACTCCAGAAATTACAGTGATTTCTTGCCCTGAGGGGTGTGAATTCTGTACTTTAGCTATAATAAATATCAACAATCTAATCTGTCTCTGTGAGCAGTGCCATACTTCTTGCATGTAAAATCTGCTGAGCACATGTAAAAGCCCACACCTCAACTTACTCAGCCCAGGTTATGGGAGGGGGTGTTAAGAGGAGGTGGGGTTCTGTTACAAATGAGAGAGTAAGAATAGTTAATCCTGGGCTGGAGGATGGTTACACAATTTTTTCCTGAGCTATCCAGCGATATTTGTTTGAATCTGAGATTTTCACACTGGTCGAACCAATCGAAAAATGGCATTACAGTAACTGCTTGCACTGTACTATTTCTATGTATTGGATGACCAGTCTGCCAATAGCTATACTCTCTCCGGGTTACAGACAACAGTCAGTACCTATAGGCTTTTTAGCACAAATATTATGTAACTATTGGTAATCACAAGTACATTAACCTTTGAAATGCTGAATAAATTGGAAGTAATGTGCAAACAACATACAGTGAAACCTCTATTAAGCAGCCAACCTGTATTAAGCAGCCAACCTGTGTTAAGCAGCCAACCTGTATTAAGCAGCCAACCTGTGTTAAGCAGCCAACCTGTATTAAGCAGCCAACCTGTGTTAAGCAGCCAACCTGTATTAAACAGCCATATCTATTAAGCAGCCAACCTCTATTAAACAGCCAACCTGTATTAAGCAGCCAATGTCCAGATTCCCAATATATTGTTTTATTATACATTTGACAGCTATTAAGCAGTCACCTGCGCTAAGCAGCCACTTTCTGTTATTCCCTTGGCTGACTACATAATATAGGTTTGACTGTAGATCCAGATCAGCTGCGACGTAACACTGTGGCAACTGATCATGATCTATGTTGTTTGCTATTCAGCCAAGTGCTCTAGTTCCATTATCCGAAGAGCACACAGAATAGAGCCTGATCAGACGGCATATTCTGTATGCTGTTTGCAAAAGCAATTTTGTTGTGATTAGAATTTTAAGGGTTAATTTGACCATTGACTAAATAATTGAAGAATTCATTTAAAGCGACACTACATCGGTGAAAAAACCTAAATTTCTGCAGAATTTAATTTCCTGTTACAGTCTAACTTGTATTAAGAGACCATTAAAGGGAAGGGCAAAAGTGGTCTCTAAGCAGGAATTGGTCTCTTAATACAGACTAATTTGTTCCTTAACAACACAAATGGTCTCTTAATAGACATTGCCATTCAAGCAAGTTTGACTGTATATGATGATGTTTTTTCCCCCAAAATATTTGCCACAGAATCTTCAGATTTTCAACTAATAAACAAATGTCATGCATATATATATGACATTTGTTGACTTAACAAAATAGTGTAAATAGGGTCGATAACCATGCGTAAGTCAATATGTGTATTCTGAATAACAATATTTACCGTTATATCTCACATTTGTGCTAGTGCATATTTAATTTTAGAACTAATCTGATTAAATTATCTCTAAAACGGTGTCACGCATACTATTGACTCCAATAATAAACACACGTCAATTCAGGAGCGTGGCTGATCGTTATATGAAATCCTATTTTTACTTTTGAGAGTTTGTTGGCTGCAGAAACACTGATTGAAAGTTAATTAGTGTTCGAATTATTTCGAAAGAATTTGTAGTATAACAATGCTATTTATATGTAAAAATGCATTTTTCTTGCATTTTGCGATGTAATGTCGCTTTAAATATTACAATAGCCAATCAATTATGCTTACATATACTGTTGTAAAGGGCCCATGTCTGGTCAACTTATTTTAAATTGTGGTAGATTTCAAAAGGGTCAGGGAGTCAAGCCCTGTACTTATGATGTAATTTCTTGTCATGCTGTATAGTTTAATGTTTGCACTATAATAGTGCCAAGTGATTGAAAGTTGACTTTTCACTGAACCTTGTAGTGTCCATAGTGTTTACACTAAAACTCAGTTCTAAAACTTCAGAAACAGTATGTATTCCATTTCATTAATTATAATGCGTGTCAACCGCCTACGTGGTCGAGTGGTTAAGGTCGCTGACTTGTATACCACTGCAACCTATCAGCACTGATGGTCACAGGTTCAAGCCCCGCTCAGGCCGTGTCTCATATATATGAAAAGGTTGGCAGTTTCTTACGGAGGTTGGTGCAAGTACTGGTTAATCGCTGGAGCCTGCCCAGGAAATGTGTTGTTAGGTAAACTGCCCAAAATGGTGCTGATGCGGCGTAAAACCTGAACTAACAAATTATAATGCGTGTACATAATTTTGACCTGTAAGTTATTGATTTACAGTACTCTGCAATGAATTGCCTGTGTCAACTTAATCCCTTCCCACAAAGAATTAGGCTAATATATTACTATATCTCCATATATAAGATAGCCAATTAGCTATTAATCTGTGGATAAGCAGTCAGCATATCTACCACCCACCTCCATTATATTACTGGGAATATGTGGATTCTGATGTTTAATATCTGTTTTGTTGGCTACTACATCGTTACGTATGTGATATGGGTAATGGCACCGAGAGGGAAAGCGTTAAAATCTATTAACTTAAACCATTTCCGCCTTAGAAGCGCCTCTCGATGCCAATGCCTATTGACATAGATTGACACATTAGTAGTCAAACAATATGAAAAAGTTGGCAGTTTCTTACGGAGGTTGGTGCACCCAAGTGCTGGTTAACCGCTGGAGCCTGCCCAGGAAAGGTGTTGTTAGGTAAACTGCCCGCCGGCGATATAGCCCACAATGGTGCTGATGCAGGCGTAAAACCCGAAATATAACATATAGTAGTCAAACAAGCTATAATAAAGATCGGAACAAAGTAGTGTATGCAAAACTTAATATTTCGTAGTAACCTCTATGAAGGTGGAGTAGGCAAATTCACAGCTTATCCTTTGCGTATGATTGGTAAATTACAGCCAAATGTATGAAATAAACCTACATTTCTATGGGGGGGAAGGGTTAACCCAGCTCGCCTGATCATCTGATTCTTTCAAGCGATGAAGCTGTCATGCGGAAGGTCGGTGGTTCTATCTGGGTCGCCGTCCGTGCCTGATATACTGCTCGGAGGGTAATGGGTAATTATGTCTAAAAATAGTCATATCACTGGCAAAAAGTGCAGATCCTGATGAGATGGCTCGTCACGAGCCGGCTCATCTGGATCTACACATTTTGTAAGCCTATTTAGAGGTCTGTGGTGTTGAAAGGGTTAATTGTACCAATTGCAAACCCCCTTCAGTATTTCAAGCAACTTTCCCGTTCTTTTTGTAGTGAATATCTTTATTTCGTTCGTTTAGCATATTTCATAAACATTATATATTTAACATACATTTTACATAATACATATTTATCAAATTTGTTTAAGCAACAAAACAGTTTAATTTGTCTATCATTCTCAATTCCCCCCTCTCCCTCCCCTAAACAGCCTCATACAGACCTTGATCATTCACCCCCCAAACACACACTCCCCTCCCCACATTCACTCACCAGCCAGTACATAAATATAGGATGTACCTATATTAATTTTCGTGTTCTGTTGTATCAATATATAGCTGTTGTATGACGTTACAGGAGGGTGGAGTAAACGTGTTGTATGAGGTTACAGGAGGGTGGAGTAGTCATGTTGTATGAGGTTACAGGAGGGTGGAGTAGTCATGTTGTATGAGGTTACAGGAGGGTGGAGTAATAGTGTTGTATGAGGTTACAGGAGGGTGGAGTAATAGTGTTGTATGAGGTTACAGGAGGGTGGAGTAATCGTGTTGTATGAGGTTACAGGAGGGTGGAGTAGTCATGTTGTATGAGGTTACAGGAGGGTGGAGTAGTCATGTTGTATGAGGTTACAGGAGGGTGGAGTAATAGTGTTGTATGAGGTTACAGGAGGGTGGAGTAATAGTGTTGTATGAGGTTACAGGAGGGTGGAGTAATCGTGTTGTATGAGGTTACAGGAGGGTGGAGTAATCGTGTTGTATGAGGTTACAGGAGGGTGGAGTAATCGTGTTGTATGAGGTTACAGGATGGTGGAGTAATCTTGTTGTATGAGGTTACAGGATGGTGGAGTAATCGTGTTGTATGAGGTTACAGGATGGTGGAGTATTCCTGTTGTATGAGGTTACAGGAGGGTGGAGTAGTCCTGTTGTATGAGGTTACAGGAGGGTGGAGTAGTCATGTTGTATGAGGTTACAGGAGGGTGGAGTATTCCTGTTGTATGAGGTTACAGGAGGGTGGAGTAGTCATGTTGTATGAGGTTACAGGAGGGTGGAGTAGTCATGTTGTATGAGGTTACAGGAGAGTGGAGTATTCCTGTTGTATGAGGTTACAGGAGGGTGGAGTAGTCCTGTTGTATGAGGTTACAGGAGGGTGGAGTAGTCATGTTGTATGAGGTTACAGGAGGGTGGAGTAATCGTGTTGTATGATGTTACAGGAGGGTGGAGTAATCGTGTTGTATGAGGTTACAGGAGGTTGGAGTAGTCGTGTTGTATGAGGTTACAGGAGGGTGGAGTAGTCATGTTGTATGAGGTTACAGGAGGGTGGAGTAATCGTGTTGTATGAGGTTACAGGAGGGTGGAGTAATCGTGTTGTATGAGGTTACAGGAGGTTGGAGTAGTCGTGTTGTATGAGGTTACAGGAGGGTGGAGTAGTCCTGTTGTATGAGGTTACAGGAGGGTGGAGTAGTCATGTTCTATGAGGTTACAGGAGGGTGGAGTAATCATGTTGTATGAGGTTACAGGAGGGTGGAGTAATCGTGTTGTATGATGTTACAGAAGGGTGGAGTAATCGTGTTGTATGAGGTTACAGGAGGGTGGAGTAATCGTGTTGTATGATGTTACAGGAGGGTGGAGTAATCGTGTTGTATGAGGTTACAGGAGGGTGGAGTAATCGTGTTGTATGAGGTTACAGGAGGGTGGAGTAATCGTGTTGTATGAGGTTACAGGTGGGTGGAGTAATCGTGTTGTATGAGGTTACAGGAGGGTGGAGTAGTCATGTTGTATGAGGTTACAGGAGGGTGGAGTAATCGTGTTGTATGATGTTACAGGAGGGTGGAGTAATCGTGTTGTATGAGGTTACAGGTGGGTGGAGTAATCGTGTTGTATGAGGTTACAGGAGGGTGGAGTAGTCATGTTGTATGAGGTTACAGGAGGGTGGAGTAGTCATGTTGTAGGAGGTTACAGGTGGGTGGAGTAATCGTGTTGTATGAGGTTACAGGTGGGTGGAGTAATCGTGTTGTATGAGGTTACAGGAGGGTGGAGTAGTCATGTTGTAGGAGGTTACAGGTGGGTGGAGTAATCGTGTTGTATGAGGTTACAGGAGGGTGGAGTAGTCATGTTGTATGAGGTTACAGGAGGGTGGAGTAATCGTGTTGTATGATGTTACAGGAGGGTGGAGTAATCGTGTTGTATGAGGTTACAGGTGGGTGGAGTAATCGTGTTGTATGAGGTTACAGGAGGGTGGAGTAGTCATGTTGTATGAGGTTACAGGAGGGTGGAGTAGTCATGTTGTAGGAGGTTACAGGTGGGTGGAGTAAGCGTGTTGTATGAGGTTACAGGTGGGTGGAGTAATCGTGTTGTATGAGGTTACAGTAGGGTGGAGTAGTCATGTTGTAGGAGGTTACAGGTGGGTGGAGTAATCGTGTTGTATGAGGTTACAGGTGGGTGGAGTAATCATGTTGTATGAGGTTACAGGAGGGTGGAGTAGTTGTGTTGTATGAGGTTACAGGAGGGTGGAGTAATCGTGTTGTATGATGTTACAGGAGGGTGGAGTAATTGTGTTGGTGGGTTGGTGGGTGTTCGTGTTGTATGAGGTTACAGGAGGGTGGAGTAGTCGTGTTGTATGAGGTTACAGGAGGGTGGAGTAGTCATGTTGTATGAGGTTACAGGAGGGTGGAGTAGTCGTGTTGTATGAGGTTACAGGAGGGTGGAGTAATCGTGTTGTATGAGGTTACAGGAGGGTGGAGTAATCGTGTGTATGAGGTTACAGGAGGTTGGAGTAGTCTGTTGTATGAGGTTACAGGAGGGTGGAGTAGTGGTATGTTGATGAGGTTACAGGTGGGGGTGGAGTAGTCGTGTTGTAGAGGTTACAGGTGGGTGGAGTAATCGTGTTGTATGAGGTTACAGGAGGGTGGAGTAGTCATGTTGTAGGAGGTTACAGGTGGGTGGAGTAATCGTGTTGTATGAGGTTACAGGTGGGTGGAGTAATCGTGTTGTATGAGGTTACAGGTGGGTGGAGTAATCGTGTTGTATGAGGTTACAGGAGGGTGGAGTAGTCATGTTGTATAAGGTTACAGGAGGGTGGAGTAGTTGTGTTGTATGAGGTTACAGGAGGGTGGAGTAATCGTGTTGTATGAGGTTACAGGAGGGTGGAGTAGTCATGTTGTATGAGGTTACAGGAGGGTGGAGTAGTCATGTTGTATGAGGTTACAGGAGGGTGGAGTAGTCATGTTGTATGAGGTTACAGGAGGGTGGAGTAGTCCCTTGTATGAGGTTACAGGAGGGTGGAGTAGTCATGTTGTATGAGGTTACAGGGGTGGAGTAGTCGTGTTGTATGAGGTTACAGGAGGGTGGAGTAATCGTGTTGTATGAGGTTACAGGAGGGTGGAGTTGTCCTGTTGTATGAGGTTACAGGAGGGTGGAGTTGTCCTGTTGTATGAGGTTACAGGAGGGTGGAGTTGTCCTGTTGTATGAGGTTACAGGAAGGTGGAGTAGTCGTGTTGTATGAGGTTACAGGAGGGTGGAGTAATCGTGTTGTATGAGGTTACAGGAGGGTGGAGTAGTCATGTTGTATGAGGTTACAGGTGGGTGGAGTAGTCATGTTGTATGAGGTTACAGGAGGGTGGAGTAGTCATGTTGTATGAGGTTAAAGGAGGGTGGAGTAGTCATGTTGTATGAGGTTACAGGAGGGTGGAGTAGTCATGTTGTATGAGGTTACAGGAGGGTGGAGTAATCGTGTTGTATGAGGTTACAGGAGGGTGGAGTAGTCGTGTTGTATGAGGTTACAGGAGGGTGGAGTAGTCCCTTGTATGAGGTTACAGGAGGGTGGAGTAGTCCTGTTGTATCAGGTTACAGGAGGGTGGAGTAGTAATGTTGTATGAGGTTACAGGAGGGTGGAGTATTCCTGTTGTATGAGGTTACAGGAGGGTGGAGTAGTCCTGTTGTATGAGGTTACAGGAGGGTGGAGTAGTCAGTTGTATGAGGTTACAGGAGGGTGGAGTGTGTTGTATGAGGTTACAGGAGGGTGGAGTAGTCGTGTTGTATGAGGTTACAGGAGGGTGGAGTAATCGTGTTGTATGAGGTTACAGGTGGGTGGAGTAATCGTGTTGTATGAGGTTACAGGAGGGTGGAGTAGTCATGTTGTATGAGGTTACAGGAGGGTGGAGTAGTCATGTTGTATGAGGTTACAGGAGGGTGGAGTATTCCTGTTGTATGAGGTTACAGGAGGGTGGAGTAGTCCTGTTGTATGAGGTTACAGGAGGGTGGAGTAGTCATGTTGTATGAGGTTACAGGAGGGTGGAGTAATCGTGTTGTATGATGTTACAGGAGGGTGGAGTAATCGTGTTGTATGAGGTTACAGGAGGGTGAAGTAGTCGTGTTGTATGAGGTTACAGGAGGGTGGAGTAGTCATCTTGTATGAGGTTACAGGAGGGTGGAGTAATCGTGTTGTATGAGGTTACAGGAGGGTGGAGTAATCGTGTTGTATGAGGTTACAGGAGGTTGGAGTAGTCGTGTTGTATGAGGTTACAGGAGGGTGGAGTAGTCCTGTTGTATGAGGTTACAGGAGGGTGGAGTAGTCATGTTGTATGAGGTTACAGGAGGGTGGAGTAATCATGTTGTATGAGGTTACAGGAGGGTGGAGTAATCGTGTTGTATGATGTTGCAGAAGGGTGGAGTAATCGTGTTGTATGAGATTACAGGAGGGTGGAGTAATCGTGTTGTATGATGTTACAGGAGGGTGGAGTAATCGTGTTGTATGAGGTTACAGGAGGGTGGAGTAATCGTGTTGTATGAGGTTACAGGAGGGTGGAGTAATCGTGTTGTATGAGGTTACAGGTGGGTGGAGTAATCGTGTTGTATGAGGTTACAGGAGGGTGGAGTAGTCATGTTGTATGAGGTTACAGGAGGGTGGAGTAATCGTGTTGTATGATGTTACAGGAGGGTGGAGTAATCGTGTTGTATGAGGTTACAGGTGGGTGGAGTAATCGTGTTGTATGAGGTTACAGGAGGGTGGAGTAGTCATGTTGTATGAGGTTACAGGAGGGTGGAGTAGTCATGTTGTAGGAGGTTACAGGTGGGTGGAGTAATCGTGTTGTATGAGGTTACAGGTGGGTGGAGTAATCGTGTTGTATGAGGTTACAGGAGGGTGGAGTAGTCATGTTGTAGGAGGTTACAGGTGGGTGGAGTAATCGTGTTGTATGAGGTTACAGGTGGGTGGAGTAATCATGTTGTATGAGGTTACAGGAGGGTGGAGTAATCGTGTTGTATGAGGTTACAGGAGGGTGGAGTAATCGTGTTGTATGAGGTTACAGGTGGGTGGAGTAATCGTGTTGTATGAGGTTACAGGAGGGTGGAGTAGTCATGTTGTATGAGGTTACAGGAGGGTGGAGTAGTTGTGTTGTATGAGGTTACAGGAGGGTGGAGTAATCGTGTTGTATGAGGTTACAGGAGGGTGGAGTAGTCATGTTGTATGAGGTTACAGGAGGGTGGAGTAGTCATGTTGTATGAGGTTACAGGAGGGTGGACTAGTCATGTTGTATGAGGTTACAGGAGGGTGGAGTAGTCCCTTGTATGAGGTTACAGGAGGGTGGAGTAGTCATGTTGTATGAGGTTACAGGTGGGTGGAGTAGTCATGTTGTATGAGGTTACAGGAAGGTGGAGTAGTCGTGTTGTATTAGGTTACAGGAGGGTGGAGTAATCGTGTTGTATGAGGTTACAGGAGGGTGGAGTTGTCCTGTTGTATGAGGTTACAGGAGGGTGGAGTTGTCCTGTTGTATGAGGTTACAGGAGGGTGGAGTTGTCCTGTTGTATGAGGTTACAGGAAGGTGGAGTAGTCGTGTTGTATGAGGTTACAGGAGGGTGGAGTAATCGTGTTGTATGAGGTTACAGGAGGGTGGAGTAGTCATGTTGTATGAGGTTACAGGTGGGTGAGTAGTCATGTTGTATGAGGTTACAGGAGGGTGGAGTAGTCATGTTGTATGAGGTTAAAGGAGGGTGGAGTAGTCGTGTTGTATGAGGTTACAGGAGGGTGGAGTAGTCATGTTGTATGAGGTTACAGGAGGGTGGAGTAGTCATGTTGTATGAGGTTACAGGAGGTGGAGTATTCCTGTTGTATGAGGTTACAGGAGGGTGGAGTAGTCCTGTTGTATGAGGTTACAGGAGGGTGGAGTAGTCATGTTGTATGAGGTTACAGGAGGGTGGAGTAATCGTGTTGTATGATGTTACAGGAGGGTGGAGTAATCGTGTTGTATGAGGTTACAGGAGGGTGGAGTAGTCGTGTTGTATGAGGTTACAGGAGGGTGGAGTAGTCATCTTGTATGAGGTTACAGGAGGGTGGAGTAATCGTGTTGTATGAGGTTACAGGAGGGTGGAGTAATCGTGTTGTATGAGGTTACAGGAGGTTGGAGTAGTCGTGTTGTATGAGGTTACAGGAGGGTGGAGTAGTCCTGTTGTATGAGGTTACAGGAGGGTGGAGTAGTCATGTTGTATGAGGTTACAGGAGGGTGGAGTAATCATGTTGTATGAGGTTACAGGAGGGTGGAGTAATCGTGTTGTATGATGTTACAGAAGGGTGGAGTAATCGTGTTGTATGAGGTTACAGGAGGGTGGAGTAATCGTGTTGTATGATGTTACAGGAGGGTGGAGTAATCGTGTTGTATGAGGTTACAGGAGGGTGGAGTAATCGTGTTGTATGAGGTTACAGGAGGGTGGAGTAATCGTGTTGTATGAGGTTACAGGTGGGTGGAGTAATCGTGTTGTATGAGGTTACAGGAGGGTGGAGTAGTCATGTTGTATGAGGTTACAGGAGGGTGGAGTAATCGTGTTGTATGATGTTACAGGAGGGTGGAGTAATCGTGTTGTATGAGGTTACAGGTGGGTGGAGTAATCGTGTTGTATGAGGTTACAGGAGGGTGGAGTAGTCATGTTGTATGAGGTTACAGGAGGGTGGAGTAGTCATGTTGTAGGAGGTTACAGGTGGGTGGAGTAATCGTGTTGTATGAGGTTACAGGTGGGTGGAGTAGTCCTGTTGTATGAGGTTACAGGAGGGTGGAGTAATCGTGTTGTATGAGGTTACAGGAGGGTGGAGTAATCGTGTTGTATGAGGTTACAGGAGGGTGGAGTAATCGTGTTGTAGGAGGTTACAGGAGGGTGGAGTAATCGTGTTGTATGAGGTTACAGGAGGGTGGAGTAATCGTGTTGTATGAGGTTACAGGATGGTGGAGTAATCGTGTTGTATGAGGTTACAGGAGGGTGGAGTAGTCGTGTTGTACATTTGGGTGACAAGCATTTTATTAGTTTCTATGTTTGACTTTGTTCATTATTGCTGCTTCCTTTACATTTATCAGAAGTATATTATTGTTATTAAATCTCTGTTTTATTGATTTATTAAATTTTTACATTACTCTGTTTTATTGATTTATTAAAAGTGGTTTACATTAGTTGTAATATAAAAGAAAGACTTGGGTGGTTAGCATAGGACTATATTTCATATATTGAGTTACTTCCCTTGTACTGTTGAGCTTGGAGCAAGTAGCACAGTGGATGATGTATCAAGCAAGTTGATTAGCTCTCTATGTACTATATTGGAGTGGGATGTAATCTAGTGGTATGAGTATCAAATACACTGGACTTGGTTATTCTCGGGTCGAGGGTTTGAACCACATCCCACCATATAAAACTGATGCAAATTATAGTTTAATAATAATAGATTGATAGTGTCGATTTAGCACTCATTCGTCCAAAATATTATACAGTTACGACAATGAAAAAGCTTTTTGACACAGTGGATTTTAAATACATCATTTTTAGAAAGAAATGCAACTCTTCCATAATTATAGAATTTTACTCATTTATATATTTTGTAAGTATTTTGAGTTATCCAACAAGTTGGCCTTTTCCTTTCGATACAGGTTAACTAAACTAGTGTTGGAACTAGATTTTGGAGTAATATTTCTATTATTTTATTTTATTTTATTCATTACAACATTGTAAATTTGCATGAAATTGTTTTCAATGTACAAAGGTAAAGGGTAAAAATAGATTAATTATTTGAAAATAATATTTATGTCATACTGTCTGAATATATCTCATGCATACATTATCCTCCTGGGCTTTTAGCCGGTCGATCTCCTCGACCGGTGCACATCCCGCAGCAGCAGCATAGGATACTGGGATCTTCTGGTCGTCGATCTTGTGAAGGGGGAGGCTTGCCAGCATGTGGATCCACGGCTACAGCACATCAGGACAGATCCACCAGCTCTTCTAGATAGTGGTATTAGTAAAGCACTATATCTTCGCCGGCTCGTTTCGACACTTTCTCTTCATTCTTCTACTTCTCCGGCGGATAGACGAGACGGCCGACCTGAGGGAGCGGCAACAGTCGTGGCATCCACGCTCCCCTGAGTGACAATCGATGACCAGATGTTTAACTGTCAGATCCGTATTAATGCTGCTGCGGGGTGACCAACAGTGAGGAGGGTGGCCCTACAGAGGACCCATTAGAAAGAGAAACCAGGACTTGTCACCCTGAAGAACGAGGATGCCTTCACAGCTTCGTCAACATAAACAACTTAGAGAGAAATCAACATAAACAACTTAGAAAGTTCAGTCGCCCAAATGCATTTATGCGGTGGCGACTTTAAACAAAACTACATCGTTCGTTCATGGGCTTTTAAGCCTAATGGAATTGAAAATAAACTATCTATCTATATTACTTTATAACTTAACTTTTTTTGTCATTACATTTTTATAACTTTATAAATGTTCTTGCAATTGAATTTTCATAATTACATACTTACTACATATATTTTCCAAATACATTTTTATTAATATTGTTTAGAATATTCTTAACCTGGCGCGATATAGCCTGAACTGTGCTGATGCACCGTTAAACCAAATACTCACAAACTCACTCACATGGTTTATAATGCACTCTTCATTTTATGGTATGAAAATTGGAGGTGTGGACTGAGTTCTGCTGTATAATTAAATATGCAGCTGAAAATGTCACCTCCACAAACAAATATTGCTCCCATTGATCAGCTACAATGTATTCTATGTATTTAAAATAAAATAGGCATGCAAACAAAGTGTGCGAGTTTAGGTGTTTCATTAGGAATATTTTGCACAAATACAAACTTGAGATGTAAATTGAGTGATATGGTAATAATTGTGAAATTTGACTGCTTGTCTGATGACAGCTGATGTTTGACCGTACTTCGCTGCTGGCTAATCTATGGCGTTGCATTTTATTGGTGAATTAGTTTATACAAATTTATTTTAGCTCGATTGCGAAACAAGTTTTTACAACTTATATTAATCACTCTCGAGACCTCATTCCTGATGGAATCCATCACCACAAGGGGCATGTGGAATTTAAATGCATTGCCTAAGGGCACAATCATAACGGCTACAGCTGAGCGCAAACTCTGGGCCTTTCGCAGCTGAAACGAACGTGCTGCCACTGCGCTATCACAACTAATATTGACTAGTTGATGATCATTCATTTCTAAAACAGTTCAACGTGCTTGAAGCTTCTCAACGTGTGTTCATGCATGCATTTCCTAACTTATAATGATCGGGTGCGAAAAGGCCCGGAGTTCGAGCCTGTATGCTTATGCTCTTGGGCAAGACATTCCAGTTTGCCTTTTCTCACTCCCTCATGGTGATGGATTCCATCAGGAATGAGGTCTTGAGAGCTATTAATATAAGTTGTATGAACTTGTCTCGTAATCGAGCTAAAATAAATATGCGTAGACTAATGATATATGTTCAGATTCACCGGGACAGATTGTGATCAGCGTTACAAACAGTTATTTCATGTGTACGCTATAAAACAAACAAAACAAAAATCTTCTTTAATCCTATCGTATTTTTAATCTACATCATCTCAATGTTTCAAATAAACTATGATTTCAACTTCTCTCTTATCTTACTAGTATAGATATGTCGGCTGTTTTGTACATTGTTTTATATGGGAAATAGACAATGAATAAAATCCTGATGTTACTGTGTGTTTTACGTTTATTTATCGTCGCTACCGGCTGCCCATATGAGCGACGCCTCCTGAAGAGATTAGTCATTTTAGATTTTTGGAGGATAGTGCATGATACAGACATAGACCCATTCCAGAATCTCCTCTGGTTCTTTTACGTGCACGGTGTATAACACCGCCACAAGACCTCGGTTTGAAGTCCCATCAGAAAGACTGTTAATTTTATTAGGGTCAGACGGGGGATCGAACCTGCGATGTTACTTCATCCATTCTATTTTTAGTTTTATGTTCATTTTCTATTTCAAAATAACATTTCACACACAGTCATTGGCTGAGTGGTTACTGTCGTTGAATGGTCAAATCACTTGCCTCTCACCTCTGTAGGTTCTGCCTCTCACCTCTGTAGATTCTGCCTCTCACCTCTGTAGGTTCAGCCTCTCACCTCTATAGGTTCCACCTCTCACTTCTGTAGGTTCTGCCTCTCACCTTTATAGGTTCTGCCTCTAACCTCTGTAGATTCAGCCTCTCACCTCTATAGGTTCCACCTCTCACCTCTGTAGGTTCTGCCTCTCACCTCTATAGGTTCTGCCTCTAACCTCTGTAGGTTCAGCCTCTCACCTCTATAGGTTCCACCTCTCACCTCTGTAGGTTCTGCCTCTAACCTCTGTAGGTTCAGCCTCTCACCTCTATAGGTTCCACCTCTCACCTCTGTAGGTTCTGCCTCTCACCTCTGTAGGTTCTGCCTCTCACCTCTATAGGTTCTGCCTCTAACCTCTGTAGGTTCCACCTCTCACCTCTGTAGGTTCAGCCTCTCACCTCTATAGGTTCCACCTCTCACCTCTGTAGGTTCTGCCTCTCACCTCTATAGGTTCTGCCTCTAACCTCTGTAGGTTCCACTTCTCACCTCTGTAGGTTCCGCCTCTCGCCTCTGTAGGTTCTGCCTCTCACCTCTGTAGGTTCTGCCTCTAACCTCTGTAGGTTCTGCCTCTAACCTCTGTAGGTTCTGCCTCTCACCTCTGTAGGTTCTGCCTCTAACCTCTGTAGGTTCGCATTTTCACCTCTGTAGGTTTAGCCTCTCACCTCTGTAGGTTCTGCTTCTCACCTCTGTAGGTTCAGCCTCTCACCTCTGTAGATTCAGCCTCTCACCTCTGTAGGTTATGCCTCTCACCTCTGTAGGTTCAGCCTCTCACCTCTGTAGGTTCTGCCTCTCACCTCTGTAGGTTCAGCCTCTCACTTCTGTAGGTTCTGCCTCTCACCTCTGTAGGTTCAGCCTCTAACCTCTGTAGGTTCGAATTTCTCCTCTGTAGGTTCAGCCTCTCACCTCTGTAGGTTCTGCCTCTCACCTCTGTAGGTTCAGCCTCTCACCTCTGTAGATTCAGCCTCTCACCTCTGTAGGTTCTGCCTCTCACCTCTGTAGGTTCAGCCTCTCACCTCTGTAGGTTCTGCCTCTCCTCTTTGTAGGTTCTGCCTCTCACCTCTGTAGGTTCTGCCTCTCACCTCTATAGGTTCAGCCTCTCACCTCTGTAGGTTCCGCCTCTCACCTCTGTAGGTACAGCCTCTCACCTATGTAGGTTCTGCCTCTAACCTCTGTAGATTCAGCCTCTAACCTCTGTAGATTCAGCCTCTCACCTCTAGGTTCAGCCTCTCACCTCTTTAGATTCAGCCTCTAACCTCTGTAGGTTCTGCCTCTAACCTCTGTAGGTTCTGCCTCTAACCTCTGTAGGTTATGCCTCTCACCTCTGTAGGTTCAGCCTCTCACCTCTGTAGGTTCTGCCTCTCACCTCTGTAGGTTCAGCCTCTCACTTCTGTAGGTTCTGCCTCTCACCTCTGTAGGTTCAGCCTCTAACCTCTGTAGGTTCGAATTTCTCCTCTGTAGGTTCAGCCTCTCACCTCTGTAGGTTCTGCCTCTCACCTCTGTAGGTTCAGCCTCTCACCTCTGTAGATTCAGCCTCTCACCTCTGTAGGTTCTGCCTCTCACCTCTGTAGGTTCCGCCTCTCACCTCTGTAGGTACAGCCTCTCACCTATGTAGGTTCTGCCTCTAACCTCTGTAGATTCAGCCTCTAACCTCTGTAGATTCAGCCTCTCACCTCTAGGTTCAGCCTCTCACCTCTTTAGATTCAGCCTCTAACCTCTGTAGGTTCTGCCTCTAACCTCTGTAGGTTCTGCCTCTAACCTCTGTAGGTTCTGCCTCTCACCTCTGTAGGTTCCGCCTCTCACCTCTGTCGGTTCAGCCTCTCACCTCTGTAGGTTCCGCCTCTCACCTCTGTAGGTTCTGCCTCTCACCTCTGTAGGTTCCGTCTCTCACCTCTGTAGGTTCCGCCTCTCACCTCTGTAGGTTCTGCCTCTCACCTCTGTAGGTTCTGCCTCTCACCTCTGTAGATTCTGCCTCTCACCTATGTAGGTTCAGCCTCTCACCTCTGTAGATTCTGCCTCTCACCTCTGTAGGTTCTGCCTCTCACCTCTGTAGGTTCTGCCTCTCACCTCTGTAGGTTCCGTCTCTCACCTCTGTAGGTTCCGCCTCTCACCTCTGTAGGTTCTGCCTCTCACCTCTGTAGGTTCTGCCTCTCACCTCTGTAGATTCTGCCTCTCACCATGTAGGTTCAGCCTCTCACCTCTGTAGATTCTGCCTCTCACCTCTGTAGGTTCTGCCTCTCACCTCTGTAGGTTCTGCCTCTCACCTGTAGGTTCTGCCTCTCACCTATGTAGGTTCAGCCTCTCACCTCTGTAGGTTCCGCCTCTCGCCTCTGTAGGTTCTGCCTCTCACCTCTGTAGGTTCTGCCTCTAACCTCTGTAGGTTCTGCCTCTAACCTCTGTAGGTTCTGCCTCTCACCTCTGTAGGTTCTGCCTCTAACCTCTGTAGGTTCGCATTTTCACCTCTGTAGGTTTAGCCTCTCACCTCTGTAGGTTCTGCTTCTCACCTCTGTAGGTTCAGCCTCTCACCTCTGTAGATTCAGCCTCTCACCTCTGTAGGTTATGCCTCTCACCTCTGTAGGTTCAGCCTCTCACCTCTGTAGGTTCTGCCTCTCACCTCTGTAGGTTCAGCCTCTCACTTCTGTAGGTTCTGCCTCTCACCTCTGTAGGTTCAGCCTCTAACCTCTGTAGGTTCGAATTTCTCCTCTGTAGGTTCAGCCTCTCACCTCTGTAGGTTCTGCCTCTCACCTCTGTAGGTTCAGCCTCTCACCTCTGTAGATTCAGCCTCTCACCTCTGTAGGTTCTGCCTCTCACCTCTGTAGGTTCAGCCTCTCACCTCTGTAGGTTCTGCCTCTCCTCTTTGTAGGTTCTGCCTCTCACCTCTGTAGGTTCTGCCTCTCACCTCTATAGGTTCAGCCTCTCACCTCTGTAGGTTCCACCTCTCACCTCTGTAGGTACAGCCTCTCACCTATGTAGGTTCTGCCTCTAACCTCTGTAGATTCAGCCTCTAACCTCTGTAGATTCAGCCTCTCACCTCTAGGTTCAGCCTCTCACCTCTTTAGATTCAGCCTCTAACCTCTGTAGGTTCTGCCTCTAACCTCTGTAGGTTCTGCCTCTAAGCTCTGTAGGTTCTGCCTCTCACCTCTGTCGGTTCAGCCTCTCACCTCTGTAGGTTCCGCCTCTCACCTCTGTAGGTTCTGCCTCTCACCTCTGTAGGTTCCGTCTCTCACCTCTGTAGGTTCCGCCTCTCACCTCTGTAGGTTCTGCCTCTCACCTCTGTAGGTTCTGCCTCTCACCTCTGTAGATTCTGCCTCTCACCTATGTAGGTTCAGCCTCTCACCTCTGTAGATTCTGCCTCTCACCTCTGTAGGTTCTGCCTCTCACCTCTGTAGGTTCTGCCTCTCACCTCTGTAGGTTCCGTCTCTCACCTCTGTAGGTTCCGCCTCTCACCTCTGTAGGTTCTGCCTCTCACCTCTGTAGGTTCTGCCTCTCACCTCTGTAGATTCTGCCTCTCATCTATGTAGGTTCAGCCTCTCACCTCTATAGATTCTGCCTCTCACCTCTGTAGGTTCTGCCTCTCACCTCTGTAGGTTCTGCCTCTCACCTGTAGGTTCTGCCTCTCACCTATGTAGGTTCAGCCTCTCACCTCTGTAGATTCTGCCTCTCACCTCTGTAGGTTCTGCCTCTAACCTCTGTAGATTCAGCCTCTCACCTCTAGGTTCAGCCTCTCACCTCTTTAGATTCAGCCTCTAACCTCTGTAGGTTCTGCCTCTAACCTCTGTAGGTTCTGCCTCTAACCTCTGTAGGTTCTGCCTCTCAACTCTGTAGGTTCCGCCTCTCAGCTCTGTAGGTTCAGCCTCTCACCTCTGTAGGTTCCGCCTCTCACCTCTGTAGGTTCTGCCTCTCACCTCTGTAGGTTCCGCCTCTCACCTCTGTAGGTTCCGCCTCTCACCTCTGTAGGTTCTGCCTCTCACCTCTGTAGATTCTGCCTCTCACCTATGTAGGTTCAGCCTCTCACCTCTGTAGATTCTGCCTCTCACCTCTGTAGGTTCTGCCTCTCACCTCTGTAGGTTCTTCCTCTCACCTGTAGGTTCTGCCTCTCGCCTATGTAGGTTCAGCCTCTCACCTCTGTAGATTCTGCCTCTCACCTCTGTAGGTTCTGCCTCTCACCTCTGTAGATTCGAATTTCACCAAGGGGTGTCGATATCTTTCCTGTGAGGAAGCTATCCAGCTGACATGCGGAAGTTTGTGGTTCTACCCGGGTGACTGTCTGAAGGACTGTTCGAGGGGGCGCCCCATACAGTGTCTTCATCCACCAATAACTGGAGAGTCGGCATATGACTTCAAACTCCAAAAACAAACAAGCGATGTCTTAAATGCCTTGATCAAATGTAAACATTTGTCTGCTGTAGTAAATATGCTGCACAAAATGTAAACATTGAAACATACATTGAAACATACATTGAAACATACATGACAATGCATGATGTTTTCTGTTATATGATGCATGAATCCACCTTAAGTCTTAGGGTTGTAGCAGATCATTTCGTAGATTATAATCCTTTTGACAATTCTGCACCATTATGTTCCTTCTTCTTTTATTGTTTACATGACAGAAGCTTGATTGTTTATTGTTGCATGTGAAAGAAGGATAAATGTTTCATTGAGAAGGTTGTTACGAATCAGATGTAACACTCAATAGGTGTTTAGTTGAATAGGAAGAATGGGGTAACCGGGCGTGCCCACATAATGTTAGGAGTATCAACAAAAATCTGTACATTGTTTTAAATATTCAGTATGTTTTCGTATTGTTAGTTTGTACTAGTGATGTGTGTGAATCGGTTTCAAAATCCATAATCGATTAATCGGAATAATCGGACGTGTAAACCGATTAGATAATTGATAATTAATCGGGCAATTGATATAGTTATAAATCAAAATTATTCCATCTAATTTGTGAGTTTAACAATCTATTTAGTACTAATAAATTAATTACTTACAAGTTACTAGTTTCGACAAATTAGTTACTCAGTTACATCTGATTAGGCCCTACTAGACTTTAAGTTAGTAGACTGCCACCTGATATAAAATTAGTTTTTAAGTTAATAGAGGACAGAACGCTTAGTGACATACTAGTGAAAAGTCTAGTACTAGATACAGTTAGAATTGTTGTTGCAAACGTGCAATGCTAATAAAATACAGCCAATAGTAAATCGTGGTTTTATTTGATGTATAAACAAACATAAAAGTAAGAGACAAAAATAAAGACTCGTTGATTATAATCGATTACACATTTTCACAATCGATTATCGCCGATGTCCATGCCGGCGAACGATTGTCGGCGACTTAGCGATAATCGCTTTATCACTAGTTTGTACAAATTTATTTTAGTTGGATTAATTGAGTTTTTGCAACATTATATTAATCACTGTGGAGACATCATTCCTGATGGAATTCATCGCCATTTTGACATGTTAAAGCATAGGACCATTTATGTTCATTAGTACTGATCTGTCCAGGTATTTCTGTTTGGGGTGGGGCTGAGTGAGAGGTGGTATTTATTGTATGCTTAGATTAATCTGTTGAACAACTTTACATGGGTGCCAATGTCTGTGGGTTGAAGGTTTGTGTGTAAATAATGAAACCCGTGTTCATATCGACTTAGATTCTCGATTTGCTGAAGTTAAATTGGTCAGCTATAATGGCTACCACTCTAAAAGACACTGCTTACTCTATTTGCCCATATTTCTAGATCTGTTGATGTAAGCATCCACTCGTCCTAATCGTTACAACCACTCATCCTAATCGTTAAAACCATTCATTCTAACCGTTCCAACCATTCATTCTAACCGTTACAACCACTCGTTCTAACCGTTACAACCACTCGTCCTAACCGTTACAACCACTCATTCTAACCGTTGCAACCACTCATTCTAACCGTTACAACCACTCGTCCTAACCGTTACAACCATTCATTCTAACCATTACAACCACTCATTCTAACCGTTACAACCACTCGTCCTAACCGTTACAACCACTCGACCTAACCGTTACAACCACACGTCCTAACCGTTACAACCACACATCCTAACCGATACAACCACTCGACCTAACCGTTACAACCACTCGTCCTAACCGATACAACCACTTGACCTAACCGATACAACCACTCGTCCTAACCGATACAATCACTCGTCCTAACCGATACAATCACTCGTCCTAACCGTTACAACCACTCGACCTAACCGATACATCCACTCGTCCTAACCGTTACAACCACACGGCCTAACCGATACAACCACACGTCCTAACCGATACAACCACTCGTCCTAACCATTACAACCACTCGTCCTTACCGATACAACCACACGTCCTAACCGTTACAACCACACGTCCTAACTGATACAACCACACATCCTAACCGGTACAACCACTCGTCCTAACCGTTACAACCACTCGTCCTAACCGGTACAACCACACGTCCTAACCGGTACAACCACTCGTCCTAACCGGTACAACCACTCGTCCTAACCGGTACAACCACTCGTCCTAACCGTTACAACCACTCGTCCTAACCGTTACAACCACTCGTCCTAACCATTACAACCACTCGTCCTAACCATTGCAACCACTCGTCCTAACCGTTGCAACCACTCGTCCTAACCGTTACAACCACTCGTCCTAACCGTTACAACCACTCATTCTAACCGTTGCAACCACTCATTCTAACCGTTACAACCACTCGTCCTAACCGTTACAACCATTCATTCTAACCATTACAACCACTCATTCTAACCGTTACAACCACTCGTCCTAACCGTTACAACCACTCGACCTAACCGTTACAACCACACGTCCTAACCGTTACAACCACACATCCTAACCGATACAACCACTCGACCTAACCGATACAATCACTCATCCTAACCGTTACAACCACTCGTCCTAACCGATACAACCACTTGACCTAACCGATACAACCACTCGTCCTAACCGATACAATCACTCGTCCTAACCGATACAATCACTCGTCCTAACCGTTACAACCACTCGACCTAACCGATACATCCACTCGTCCTAACCGTTACAACCACACGGCCTAACCGATACAACCACACGTCCTAACCGATACAACCACTCGTCCTAACCGATACAACCACTCGTCCTAACCATTACAACCACTCGTCCTTACCGATACAACCACACGTCCTAACCGTTACAACCACACGTCCTAACTGATACAACCACACATCCTAACCGGTACAACCACTCGTCCTAACCGTTACAACCACTCGTCCTAACCGGTACAACCACACGTCCTAACCGGTACAACCACTCGTCCTAACCGTTACAACCACTCGTCCTAACCGTTACAACCACTCGTCCTAACCATTACAACCACTCGTCCTAACCATTACAACCACTCGTCCTAACCGTTGCAACCACTCGTCCTAACCGTCACAACCACTCGTCCTAACCGTTACAACCACTCATCCTTGGAGCTCTATATAATCTTATACACAGGTAGTAGGCCTAAGTTGTAAAAACTGGCGCTCAGAACGACAAACCATGTTTTATTCGACTATAAATAATACAAATACAAATATTTCAATTCTAACATGACCAAAAATTTATGTTATATTTTAGACAATGTAAATTTAATGACGTAACAAAACTACAGTCCGCCTCCGTGGTCGAGTGGTTAAGGTCGCTGACTTGTATACCACTGTAACCTATCATCACTGATGGTCACGGGTTCGAGCCCCGCTCAGGCCGTGTCTCATTTATATGAAAAAGTTGGCAGTTTCTTACGGAGGTTGGTGCACCCAAGTACTGGTTAACCGCTGGAGCCTGCCCAGGAAAGGTGTTGTTAAGTAAACTGCCCGCCGGCGATATAGCCCAAAATGGTGCTGATGCAGGCGTAAAACCCGAAATATAACATAACATAACATAACAAAACTACAAAAATGCTAGTAAAATGATGTCACGTTTAACATCACAAGCTAAACCATGTTTTATTGCAGATTTAAACATGGTAACATCACACGCTAAACCATGTTTTATTGCAGATTTAAACACGGTAACATCACAAGCTAAACCATGTTTTATTGCAGATTTAAACACTAACATCACAAGCTAAACCATGTTTTATTGCAGATTTAAACATGGTAACATCACACGCTAAACCATGTTTTATTGCAGATTTAAACACGGTAACATCACAAGCTAAACCATGTTTTATTGCAGATTTAAACACTAACATCACAAGCTAAACCATGTTTTATTGCAGATTTAAACATGGTAAATTCCTTCTTTGTGTGTGCAGAAATATGCAGAGCCATGTTTAAATATAAATTGCGAGTATGGTCTTAACACTTTCCTTCATAGAGGTTTAGCTTAATATAATATTATATCTCCATATAAACGACAGCCATTTAACCCTTTCCTTCATAGAGATTTAGGTTAATATAATATTATATCTCCATACAAACGACAGCCATTTACCCTTTCCTTCATAGAGATTTAGGTTAATATAATATTATATCTCCATACAAACGACAGCCATTTACCCTTTCCTTCATAGAGATTTAGGTTAATATACTATTATATCTCCATACAAATGACAGCCATTTAACCCTTTCCTTCATAGAGATTTAGGTTAATATACTATTATATCTCCATACAAACGACAGCCATTAACCTCTTCCTTCATAAAGATTTAGGGTAATATACTATTATATCTCCATACAAACGACAGCCATTTAACCCTTTCCTTCAGAGAGATTTAGGTTAATATACTATTATATCTCCATACAAACGACAGCCATTAACCTTTTCCTTCATAGAGATTTAGGTTAATATACTATTATATCTCCATACAAACGACAGCCATTTAACCCTTTCCTTCATAGAGATTTAGGTTAATATAATATTATATCTCCATACAAACGACAGCCATTTAACCCTTTCCTTCATAGAGATTTAGGTTAATATAATATTATATCTCCATACAAACGACAGCCATTTAACCCTTTCCTTCATAGAGATTTAGGTTAATATAATATTATATCTCCATACAAACGACAGCCATTTAACCCTTTCCTTCATAGGGATTTAGGTTAATATAATATTATATCTCCATACAAACGACAGCCATTAACCCTTTCCTTCATAGAGATTTAGGTTAATATAATATTATATCTCCATACAAACGACAGCCATTAACCCTTTCCTTCATAGAGATTTAGGTTAATATAATATTATATCTCCATACAAATGACAGCCATTAAATTAATCCTCGTTTTCATAGAGATTTAGGTTAATATACTATTATATCTCTACAAACGACAGCCATTTAGCTATCATGAAGTGGATAAGTAGATGCCATATCTAGCCCACCTCCAAAGATATATAATTACTGGGACCACATGAGACTCTGGCCTTTATTATGAACATTGGTTTGGCTACTACATTATCAATGTATGTCATATTGGTAATGGCGTCAAGAGGTGCTTCTATGAGGGAAAGGGTTAATTAAATAGTGCCACTTTATTTTAGCTTGATTGCAAAACAAGTTCTTACAACATTAAGTTGAATAAGGACTATAATTGTCTCGCAAAGTGTATATATATTTATGTTCTATCAAACAAAAGTGGCGCGTAGATTATGTTGCAAATTGGCAAATGTTCTTTTTAACTATTTAGATTACCATAGTCAGGGTAATTGATTTAGCCGTAATTCAATGAATATTGCAATGAAATGATGGTCATCTTTGGTTTATTTAAGTCGTAAACTGGTTTTGTTAGACTATGTGTCTTGATGAAAGCCGTGTATGTGGTGACTCCTACTTCAAATATACAATCATATCGGCAAACATACATTGAAATATCTGGTCATTTTAATTTGATAGGAGCCATAAAAACATTCTGACAGACATTCCGTCTTGAAATATCTTGTAAGCCGCTCCTAGTGTTCTAAATTGGATTCCATTCTATTGAAGATGAATTGATTTGTCATTGCAAGAAAATGTTACGAGATTGACTGACCAAGGGTTGTATGTAGGTAGGACCCTCTAGCCTAAGAACCAGTCATCATAATATAGATTGCTATGTCAGTGAAATATAATATATTTCCTACCCCTGTTCGCCCCCTCCTCTTCTCACCTGCTCGCCCATTTATATACTATGTAAGTGAAATATAATATATTTCTACCCCCTCCCCACCCCCCCTTCTCCTCACCTGCCCACCCATTTATATACTATGTAAGTGAAATATAATATATTTCTACCCCTCACCCATTTATATACTATGTAAGTGAAATATAATATATTTCTACCCCACCCCCTCTCACCCATTATATTATATAACATTGGCTGTACTTGACTATTTTCAAAAACAAAGGTGTGTCTTCTGATGTTGACAACTCCAATTAGTGACTTCTCTGTGTTTTTCACAGTTTCTACAGTATGTATATAGAATCTGTAGGAGGGCTTTGATAAATCAACCTGTTAATTTCTTGGGAAGAATGGAATCACAATGTCATTCATGTACATTCTGGGATGGCTAGACTCGTAAGTTCATTCAGATGCATTCTGGGGAAGAGCTGTATCGCTAGTTAATGTACATGCATTTTGGGATGGATAGACTCGTAAGTTCATTCAGATACATTCTGGGGAAGAGCTGTATCGCTAGTTAATGTACATGCATTCTGGGATGGATGGACTCGTAAGTTCATTCAGATACATTCTGGGGAAGAGCTGTATCGCTAGTTAATGTACATGCATTCTGGGATGGATGGACTCGTAAGTTCATTCAGATGCATTCTGGGGAAGAGCTGTATCGCTAGTTAATGTACATGCATTCTGGGATGGATGGACTCGTAAGTTCATTCAGATGCATTCTGGGGAAGAGCTGTATCGCTAGTTAATGTACATGCATTCTGGGATGGATAGACTCGTAAGTTCATTCAGATGCATTCTGGGGAAGAGCTGTATCGCTAGTTAATGTACATGCATTCTGGGATGGATAGACTCGTAAGTTCATTCAGATACATTCTGGGGAAGAGCTGTATCGCTAGTTAATGTACATGCATTCTGGGATGGATGGACTCGTAAGTTCATTCAGATGCATTCTGGGGAAGAGCTGTATCGCTAGTTAATGTACATGCATTCTGGGATGGATGGACTCGTAAGTTCATTCAGATGCATTCTGGGGAAGAGCTGTATCGCTAGTTAATGTACATGCATTCTGGGATGGATAGACTCGTAAGTTCATTCAGATGCATTCTGGGGAAGAGCTGTATCGCTAGTTAATGTACATGCATTCTGGGATGGATGGACTCGTAAGTTCATTCAGATACATTCTGGGGAAGAGCTGTATCGCTAGTTAATGTACATGCATTCTGGGATGGATGGACTCGTAAGTTCATTCAGATGCATTCTGGGGAAGAGCTGTATCGCTAGTTAATGTACATGCATTCTGGGATGGATAGACTCGTAAGTTCATTCAGATGCATTCTGGGGAAGAGCTGTATCGCTAGTTAATGTACATGCATTCTGGGATGGATAGACTCGTAAGTTCATTCAGATACATTCTGGGGAAGAGCTGTATCGCTAGTTAATGTACATGCATTCTGGGATGGATGGACTCGTAAGTTCATTCAGATGCATTCTGGGGAAGAGCTGTATCGCTAGTTAATGTACATGCATTCTGGGATGGATGGACTCGTAAGTTCATTCAGATGCATTCTGGGGAAGAGCTGTATCGCTAGTTAATGTACATGCATTCTGGGATGGATGGACTCGTAAGTTCATTCAGATGCATTCTGGGGAAGAGCTGTATCGCTAGTTAATGTACATGCATTCTGGGAAGAACGGAGGTTCATTCAGATACATTCTGGGGAAGAGCTGTATCGCAAGTTAATGTACATGCATTCTGGGAAGAACGGAGGTTCATTCAGATACATTCTGGGGAAGAGCTGTATCTCAAGTTAATGTACATGCATTCTGGGATGGATAGACTCGTAAGTTCATTCAGATGCATTCTTGGACGAACCGAAGCAAAGGTTCATTGAGGAATACCAATCCAAGATCACCTTGTCTGCTGTTAACGATCTGTGGCATACTCAGACTGTCGATCTGTGGCATACTCAGATTGTCGATCTGTGGCATACTCAGACTGTCGATCTGTGGCATACTCAGACTGTCGATCTGTGGCATACTCAGACTGTTGATCTGAGGCATACTCAAGACTGTCGATCTGAGGCATACTCAAGACTGTCGATCTGTGGCATACTCAGACTGTCGATCTGTGGCATACTCAGACTGTCGATCTGTGGCATACTCAGACTGTCGATCTGTGGCATACTCAGACTGTCGATCTGAGGCATACTCAAGACTGTCGATCTGAGGCATACTCAAGACTGTCGATCTGAGGCATACTCAAGACTGTCGATCTGTGGCATACTCAGACTGTCGATCTGTGGCATACTCAGACTGTCGATCTGTGGCATACTTAGACTGTCGATCTGTGGCATACTCAGACTTGTCGATCTGTGGCATACTCAGACTTGTCGATCTGTGGCATACTCAGACTGTTAATCTGTGGCATACTCAGACTGTTGATATGTGGCATACTCAGACTGTCGATCTGAGGCATACTCAGACTGTCGATCTGAGGCATACTCAAGACTGTCGATCTGAGGCATACTCAAGACTGTCCATCTGTGGCATACTCAGACTGTCCATCTGTGGCATACTCAGACTGTCGATCTGTGGCATACTCAGACTGTCGATCTGAGGCATACTCGGGATGAGCGAAACCATTCTCTGTTGCTAACAATCCTGTCAAACTGTTGCATTCTGGATCATCCTGGATCACATGTTCATTGAACTGGAGAATAGCACCTGGAGAGATGTAAGACAATGTGCTGGGCTACACGCCATGACCACACATCTTGACCACACGCCATGACCACACATCTTGACCACACGCCTTGACCACACTCCATGACCACTTGCTCCCAGACCAGTCCTCTATATATCCACAAAGTTTCATCAAAATTCATCCACACCTTTTTTGAGCTATCATGCTAACAGACAGATGATTTTCTCTTCACAAACCTGCTTTTGGTAGCATAGCAGAATGGTCTCCAATGTTCATCTCTAATGTAGACCATTCTACTGTACTACCTAAACGTGTTTATGAATGTAAATAATAAAACTATTGAAAACCAGCAGCCTAAACATTTCTTTTTAAACACTATAAATAAGGGATAATGTATAATATCCGATTACTCTCGCCGTAATGCAGTATTGTTATTTGATAGTGTATTACAGTATATGCCACATGCAACTATTGTCGATCACACGGGAACCCTACGCTGCCCGCTACGACATAGATTTCAGGAATGAAATTGCATACAAGTTGCACGTTATTCCAATTGATTTGTCTTATTTTCTGGTTTAGCATTTCCCACTGGCCACATTCCCAATTCCTATACTAAACCATATACCGTGACCTCATTCCCAATTCCTATACTACACCATATACCGTAACCTCATTCCCAATTCCTACACTACACCATATACCGTGACCTCATTCCCAATTCCTATGCTACACCATATACCGTGACCTCATTCACAATTCCACACCATATACCATGACCTCATTCCCAATTCCTACACTACACCATATACTGTGACCTCATTCCCAATTCCTATACTACACCATATACCGTGACCTCATTCCAATTCCTATACTACACCATATACCGTGACCTCATTCTACACCATATACCGTGACCTCATTCCCAATTCTTATGCTACACCATATACCGTGACCTCATTCCCAATTCCATTGATGGGTCCAGTTGTTAACACATTGGACTGTACTATAGTGAGCAGACGTTCGATCCCCCGGCTGTCTCTATAAATATTAAAACTCTTTCAGATTGGACTATAAACCAATGTCTCTTTGTGTCAGTGCTGTACACAAGACATATAGACCAATGTCTCTTTGTGTCAGTGCTGTACACAGGACATATAGACCAATGTCTCTTTGTGTCAGTGCTGTACACAGGACATATAGACCAATGTCTCTTTGTGTCGATGCTGTACACAGGACATATAAACCAATGTCTCTTTGTGTCAGTGCTGTACACCGGACATATAAACCAAGGTCTCTTTGTGTCGGTGCTGGTACACAGGACATATAAACCAATGTCTCTTTGTGTCGGTGCTGTACACAGGACATATAGACCAAGGTCTCTTTGTGTCAGTGCTGTACACAGGACATATAAACCAATGTCTCTTTGTGTCAGTGCTGTACACAGGACATATAGACCAATGTCTCTTTGTGTCAGTGCTGTACACAGGACATATAGACCAATGTCTCTTTGTGTCAGTGCTGTACACAGGACATATAGACCAATGTCTCTTTGTGTCGGTGCTGTACACAGGACATATAAACCAATGTCTCTTTGTGTCAGTGCTGTACACAGGACATATAAACCAAGGTCTCTTTGTGTCGGTGCTGTACACAGGACATATAAACCAATGTCTCTTTGTGTCGGTGCTGTACACAGGACATATAAACCAATGTCTCTTTGTGTCGGTGCTGTACACAGGACATATAGACCAATGTCTCTTTGTGTCGGTGCTGGTACACAGGACGTATAGACCAATGTCACTTTGTGTCGGTGCTGTACACAGGACATATAGACCAATGTCTCTTTGTGTCGGTGCTGTACACAGGACATATAAACCAATGTCTCTTTGTGTCGGTGCTGTACACAGGACATATAAAACAACCAAAAATGCTTCTCGAATTGGGACATATTCTGTATGCACTATCTCTCCAACAAATAAAATGACTAGAATATTCTAAACAGGAGACAACGCTATATACAGTCAAACCTGTATTAAGCAGCCAGTTGTCGGATTCTTAAATTGTTATGCATTTGACCCCTATTAAGCAACCACCTGTGCTAAGCAGCCACTTTCTGTGATTCCCTTGGCTGGCTGTTTAAGACTGAGTTGACTGTAAACGTATGCAATAAAACAAATTCTGATTCCTGACTGCTGCTGAGCTACAGTATAATTTTATTTCGGCATATAAAAAAGTAGAAATTAATTGGAGACCAAATCATGAATAATTGCACATCTTTTTCTCTCATAAATGTCATAAATAATTAAATATGTAACATTTGGTGATTATAATACAACACATGGTATTGTTGACTTGCAAAACACCTTTAAAAGCGTTTTATTTCCACTAAATGCATTTGTTAAAATATTTGTCAAAGTGAAAGAGGGTATTGATAGCTTGTAGTAACATCAGGTTTAGGTCATAGCGGTTGAATGGTGCGGGGCACGCGACATTAAATATGTTGTGTACCGAGATATTGTTGTCAAACTTGTTGAATAGAATACATTTGAATAAGTAACAGGTATTTCGAATGCGTGTCCTCTAATCCACCTATTCATATGCTGATATTTTCCACGAGGCTTTTGTGTATTGCGGAACACGTGAACATTTTATTTTCATTGACGGCATTCTTATAGCAATGACGAGTGAAGCACCGAAAGAAGTCAATTTGGTTGAAGCTTATTCTAGTTTCTGCACATTTCCTCTTTGGACACTTTTGAATACAAAATACAACTTGACCCTTAAAATGCTGAATAAATTGGAGGAAATGTGCATACAACATAGATCCAGATCAGCCGCGGCGTAGCACCATGTAACGCCACCACGTTACTCCACTTCTGATCCGCATTGAATATCAAGTGTTTTGTCTCCACTACCCAAACAAAATTGAGCCAGAATGTGCCGTCTGATCCGGATTTTTGTTTGAATATCAAGTGTTTTGTCTCCACTATCCAAACAAAATTGAGCCAGATTCGGCATTGATCCACCTCCGTGGTCGAGTGGTTAAGGTCGCTGACTTGTATACCACTGTAACCTATCATCACTGATGGTCACGGGTTCCAGCCCCGCTCAGGCCGTGTCTCATTTATATGAAAAAGTTGGCAGTTTCTTACGGAGGTTGGTGCACCCAAGTACTGGTTAAACGCTGGAGCCTGCCCAGGAAAGGTGTTAGGTAAACTGCCCGCCGGCGATATAGCCCGAAATGGTGCTGATGCAGGCGTAAAACCCGAAATATAACATCTGATTCGGCATTATACTGTTTGCGAAAACGAATATACTCGTTTCCAGCACAGTAAGGGTCAAGTTGGTTAATAAACCATCTTTGTAAATGTATTTTCATATGTGAATTAAGCTTTCCCCATCCAGCTTGACAATTTAATAGCTGTACGTGGGATTTAATTCCAAATTTAACTAAACATAATATTGCCGGCATCCGTGTTTATTGTGCGACTATAGTAATTTATTACGTAACTATGACATCGTACGTCGGAATCATTATATATATATTCAAATAGAACGAGCACGAATGTAATGTGATAACAACTCCGATAGGTTGAATGAGTGCAGTGGCTTGTACTGTATCACTGCAGTTAGGACACTTTGTTTATGCAAACTATAATCCACAAATTTGTCTGTCCCCTCCGCACCCAGTTTTCGGTACCCAATCGGTGGAATTTTATAATGCTTAATATCTCCGTAATACAGTTTGTGCTCAGATGATTTTCGACGGTATTGGGGTCACTAACATCAGTTATTTCTCCTTAATTGACTAGAAAATCTACACATTTGTCAGTTCAGAGTTATTATCGTGATAGCGCAGTGGTAGCGCGTTCACTTCTGGTACGAAAGGCCGTGACGTTACGTTTCCAGGTTGCTTCTGAAGATGTGGATGAATTTGTGAGGACTTGCATTGTCTATTTGTTGTATAATCACATATCCCTCAAGCATGCATCTATTTGCAATGATATCAAATTCAAAGTGTATTTTTATTTGTTAGCCAACTGATTTTAAGGGAAATAATTAGCTATACAGTCAAACCTGTGTTAAGCAGCCAGCCAAGGGAATCACAGAAAGTGGCTGCTTAACACAGGTGGCTGCTTAATAGAGGTCAAATGTATACTAAAATAGCTTATTGGGAATCTGTAAACTGGCTGCTTAATACAGGTTGGCTGTTTAATGGAGGTCAAATATATAATAAAACAACCAATTGGGAATCTGTAAACTGGCTGCTTAATACAGGTTGGCTGTTTAATGGAGGTGACCACCAACACATGTTTGACTGTAGTGTCTACTCACAAGAACAAGTTCCCTAGTGAACTATCTTATTGGCATGGACTTATTTTCAAAATTCCCTAGCAAGCATCTACTCGTGAGGACTTCAAATGCCTTAACCCTTTCCCTCATAGAAGCACCTCTTGACGCCATTACCAATACGACATACATTGACAATGTAGTAGCCAAGCCAATGTTCATAATAAAGGCCAGACTCTTATGTAGTATATCTATGGAGGTGGGATAGATAATGGCGACTACTTATCCACTGCATGATAGCTAAATGGCTGTCGTTTGTATGGAGATATAATATTATATTAACCTAAATCTCTATGTAGTCCCAGTAATATCTATGGAGGTTGGATAGATATGGCCACTACTTATCCACTGCATGTTAACTAAATGGCTGTTGTTTGTATGGAGATATAATAGTATATTAACCTAAATCTCTATGTAGTCCCAGTAATATCTATGGAGGTGGGATAGATATGGAGACTACTTATCCACTGCATGATAGCTAAATGGCTGTCGTTTGTATGGAGATATAATAGTATATTAACCTAAATCTCTATGTAGTCCCAGTAATATCTATGGAGGTGAGATAGATAAGGCGACTACTTATCAACAGCATGCTAGCTAAATGGCTGTCGTTTGTATGGAGATATAATAGTATATTAATCTAAATCTCTATGTAGTCCCAGTAATATCTATGGAGGTGGGATAGATATGGAGACTACTTATCAACTGCATGCTAGCTAAATGGCTGTCGTTTGTATAGAGATATAATAGTATATTAACCTGAATCTCTATGAAGGAATGTGTTAAGCAAGTTTCTATTTGAAAGGACTTTATGAATCCCCTAGGGAGCATGTTATAGGTGCCATAGCCTTCAATATGCCCTCCTTTCGGAATTTTAGGCCCGTCATTTATTAATATATGATCAAATATAATTGTGAAATATACAAAGTATGGCAATCTACAGTGTTGTGAATTATGTAATCAATGAGAGATATCGGTCAGTTACTGCCGCTGTATACAGTCAAACCTGCCTTAAGCAGTCAGCCAAGGGAATCACAAAAAGTGGCTGCTTAGCACCGGTGGCTGCTTAATAGAGGTCAAATGTATAGCAAAACAACATATTGGGAATCTGGAAACTGGCTGCTTAATGCAGGTTGGCTGCTTAATAGAGGTGACCACTAACACAGGTTTGACTGTACTCCCTAAAAGTATGTAGGTCCGAAAAAAGTGGTTTCCTCTGTTTTTATCATTGTTTCCTTTGCTCTGTTTTTATCATTGTTTCCTTTGCCCAACATGCTATCAATTTTGATCCACTTTTTCGTCTTATAATTATTAAATTACCATATCTCGACAGATATTCTACAGTATATCATCCACTGGGTACTTACCTGTACAAATTGTTATCAATTAATTAATATGAATTTGATAAAATCACAATTATCATAACACAACATCTGGTTCGGGAACAGCAGTAAAAATGAAACTTTCCAACTGAAAGGACCGCTAAACATTTCGTGATAAATCGGAATTTAATCTGCTAAGGGAGATAATAGAAAAGCCAGTCACTCATTCAAGATGTTACCAAGATTTAGATTATTGGTTGTTGAGATGGGGGGGGGGGGGTTCTGTTTCTATTCAAGCATTGCCACCCTGAAGCTTAATTATCCAGCCTATACCTGTGCTTCTTGCTTTTTACCTGCATTAATTAACCCATAACACGCTACTCGCAACTAAAATCTCATTTGCAAACAACATAGAACAAGATTGGAGACACAGAACATGACATCTGAACAGGCTCTACGCTGTTTGCTATTCGGATAGTGGAGCTAAATTATTGGCTGAATAGCAAACAAAAATGGCTGATCTGGATCTATGTTATTTGTTGTTTTCACCCAAGAAAATTAACAGTCTTTCAGATGGGGACTTTAAACTGAGGTCTTGTGTCGGTGCGTTACACTGTGCACGTAAAAGAACCAGAGGAGACTCTGGAATGGGTCTCTGTCTGTATCATTGCACAATCCTCCAAAATTCTTATCTCGTCAGGAGGCGTCGCTCATGTGGGCAACCGGTAGCGACGATAAATAAACGTAAAACACACACTACATGCATTGAAAATGTGACATGTGGTGTTGATCCATTATAAAGTGATTCACAATACAGTGTAGCATGTATGTGACTAAGAGTCCCTTCCATACAAGACAATTACAGTCCATACTCGCCTATAAGACACGTTTTTTACAACCAGATTATGGTCTCAAAGTGTTTGCCCGTCTTGTAAGCGAGTGCTAAAAGATATATTAAGCAAATATTGGTTAAATAATTGTTTTTTTAAATATATGTTAACTCGTTTGATTCTGGATACCATTCAAACAGTATTTGAATGTTACCACTTGTAAAATATTGATTTGTGAGACACTGAATAACTATATTGTTAAACAAACAATATATGTCGTAAATGTTAATGCTATTCTTACTTACACCTTATATAATATCATGCTTTTCTGTAACTTTGTATGTAACCGCCAATCATGTTTCTTGGCGATGGACATGTACATGTTTCTTGGCGATGGACATGTACATGTTTCTTGGCGATGGACATGTACATGTTTATGCCAATAAAAACTTTGACTTGACTAGTATTTGCAAAGAACATAGAGCCAGATCAGCCGCCATGGAACGTGCCGTCTGATCAGGCTCTATGCTGTGCTATTCAGATGATCTTGCTAAGACACTTGGCTATGTAGCAAACAACATAGATCCTGATCAGCACATAGCGTCACGCTGCGGCTAATCTGGATCTATGTTGTTTGCAAAAGCCTTTAAATGTATCCAGAATGAAATGGTTTAATGGTATCCATAATTTACGTTTAAGAAAAAATTCTTTCTGAATAGGAATGGGACTTTAATTAAATTTGAACATATCTTTGAGATGTAACATCATTCTGTGGTCGTAAACATTCCAAAGTCGTGCTTGTTGCATGTGTATAACCCTTGTGTTTGAGGTCACATGTATGTATTATAATTAATGAGGATGATTTGTGCAAGTGATAACACATGTAGCAACCCTTTACTTTCCACATCATCACCTTTAACAGCAGGGAACCACACTTTCTACTGGAATATTTAGGGTTAGGTTACCGAATCCAATCCATTTTACATCTGCCCCATCAAATGGCACATAATTTTGTGTACATTTCATGATCATGTGTCAGCTGTTGTGGTGTTTCAGGGCAGCTAAATGGACCATGACCATCATCATAAGTGTCCTCGACAGATCTAATAACATACATTTTTACTTTCAGGAAAACAAAAACAAACCTGCTACGGAAATTCTTCATAAAGTTGTGCGAGGCTGTGATACACACTTCAAACGTATTCTTGCAATTGATGAGTTATCCAGCCTTAGTGCAGGAAGGTCGATGGTGTTACCCAGGTACTAATAATTATTAGTGATCTTGTCTTCTAGCTAGAAGTCTCCGTTTAAATCCAATAAACACCAATAAAACAAATAGTAGAGTCAAACCTGTGTTAGTGGTCGCCTATTAAGCAGCCAACCTCTATTAAGCAGCCAACCTGTATTAAGCAGCCAGTTTCCAGATTCCCATTATGTTGTTTTACTATACATTTGACTTCTATTAAGCAGCCATTTGTGCTAAGCAGCCACTTTCTGAGATTCCCTTGGCTGACTGCTTAAGACAGGTTTGACTGTATTTACAAATTCCCTACAGTTGTTATTTTAGCATTTCAATCAATATCTCCAAAAAAGTTCAAATAGTTAAATTAACCCTTTTTCCGTCATAGAGATTTAGGTCAATATACTATTATTTATTTTATATCTCCATACCAATGACAGCCATTTAGCTATCCTGCAGTGGATAAGTAGTCGCCATATCTATCCCACCTCCATAGATATTACTGGGACTACATGAGATTCTGGCCTTTATTATGAACATTGGTTTGGCTACTACATTGTCAATATATGTCGTATTGGTAATGGCGTCAAGAGGTGCTTCTATGAGGGAAAGGGTTAAATGTAAATTTCATTTATTTTACAACGATTTTGAAATGGAGCTACGACATCTAATAGTGTTAGTGTGTTGTACTGTTTAGCGCAGACGAAGGCATACTTATAGTGAAACCACTTGTCTGAGAAAGCCGAGTGGTGAAGGTCATTGACTTCAAATCACTTTCCCCTTACCGTTGCAGGTTAAAATCCCATTGAGTGTGTCGAATTCTTCCATGTGAGGAAGCTAACCAGTCGGTTTGCAGAAGGTTTGTTGTTTTACCCGGGTGCCTAGGAGGCACCTAGGGCTCCACTTATAATAGCTGGAAAGTCGCCATATCACCTAAGCTGGTGGCGCGGCGTTTGTACCCCAAATCAAACAAACAAAAACAAAACGACCTGTCCTGTCCGATATGCCAACCGCCTTGAAACTTCGTGGTTCAAGGGTTACATTTAATGCACTTAACTCAATCTATCGTAACATGTGAGTTTTAAGATTTTGGCAAAAGTTATTTAAGTCCCAGAACTGGATAATAGACTTACAATATATTCTGATTGTGATAAATCTAGATTCCAAATCACAGTTTAAAAATTATACTTGCTTTTTGTACTTATAATTGAAAGGTTTAACACCTTGTTTGCATTAGTTGTGTCTCGTGTTATGTAGTTCTTCAATCAGTTGGAAACCAGGGTCCCGGAGAAAACCTGAACCTCTCTCATCTGGTAATCATTGTACCGTATCACAGCCACCTCTGGGATGGGTACCTAACTTAATTAAACAATATACACTCAACAACATTCCTACCAGGTCGCTGCCGGTCGTGAACAGTCCCAGTCTGCTGGTACCAGGCTGCAAGACGATCAATCGTCATTCGACAGCACCTGAACCGACCAGCAACCACCCTGGCAGACATCCCACACGCAAGCATCCCAGTTGTCTGATTTCGCTCGTTTTCGGAAAGCCGTGGTATATCGAAAACAGTGAAAAAATAAAAAAGGTTTTTTAATTTTCCGAATAGCCCCTAAGTTTCCGAATAGCCCCTATCGTATGAATGGTACGACATGACTAGCTGTCTCATCAGGATCTGCACTATTGCCAGTAATAATTATTACTATTCTTAGATAAAATTACCTATTTTGATAAATGAACTTGTCCAAAAGTAATTTTCTTATTAATTTATTGGTCTAAAAATATCATGCACCAACCAGTTCATGTCAGTTACTTGGGGTTGAACGGGTTAATACTGGTTTTTTTAACAGATACAATAGTATGACAACAACATGTTTTAGAAATTACGGGCAGTCTTTTAAGTTTGAACAGGAACAGGACTTTATTGACTCGCAAGAATGAGCAGTGGAACTGGCTGAAAAATTGATTAAAGATTTGTTGGGATTGGAGACACATGACTAGAAGATTGGCTCATTAATCAGAAAGGGCTATTTTGTTAGGAATTTAAATGCCAAATTATAAGCTTCTTCTAATATTGGTATTTGAACTCCTGCAATAAGGCCCGCAAGTTCTTGGTTACTGGCTTCATGCTTACTGTGTTATTTACCCCAATTAACTCGTTCTTACAGTGCTATTTACCCCCAATTATCTCATTCTGATAGTGTTATTTACCCCCAATTAACTCATTCTTACAGTGTTATTTACCCCAATTAACTCATTCTTACAGTGTTATTTACCCCAATTAACTCATTCTTACAGTGCTATTTACCCCCAATTAACTCATTCGTATAGTGTTATTTACCCCAATTAACTCATTCTTACAGTGCTATTTACCCCAATTAACTCATTCTTACAGTGCTATTTACCCACAATTAACTCATTCTTACAGTGTTATTTACCCCAATTAACTCATTCTTACAGTGTTATTTACCCCCAATTAACTCATTCTTACAGTGATATTTACCCCAATTAACTCATTCTTACAGTGTTATTTACCCCCAATTAACTCATTCTTACAGTGCTATTTACCCCCAATTAGCTCATTCTTACAGTGCTATTACCCCCAATTAACTCATTCTTACATGTTATTTACCCCAATTAGCTCATTCTTACAGTGCTATTTACCCCAATTAACTCATTCTTACTGTGTTATTTACCCCAATTAGCTCATTCTTACAGTGCTATTTACCCCAATTAACTCATTCTTTTTTTTACTGTGTTATATACCCCAATTAACTCATTCTTACTGTGTTATATACCCCAATTAACTCATTCTTACTGTGTTATATATCCCAATTAACTCATTCTTACAGTGTTATTTACCCCAATTAACTCATTCTTACAGTGTTATTTACCCCAATTAACTCATTCTTACAGTGCTATTTACCCCAATTAACTCATTCTTACTGTGTTATATACCCCAATTAACTCATTCTTACTGTGTTATATACCCCAATTAACTCATTCTTACTGTGTTATATACCCCAATTAACTCATTCTTACTGTGTTATATATCCCAATTAACTCATTCTTACAGTGTTATATACCCCAATTAACTCATTCTTACTGTGTTATATACCCCAATTAACTCATTCTTACAGTGTTATATACCCCAATTAACTCATTCTTACTGTGTTATATATCCCAATTAACTCATTCTTACAGTGTTATATACCCCTATTAACTCATTCTTACTGTGTTATATACCCCAATTAACTCATTCTTACTGTGTTATATATCCCAATTAACTCATTCTTACAGTGTTATTTACCCCAATTAACTCATTCTTACAGTGTTATTTACCCCAATTAGCTCATTCTTACAGTGCTATTTACCCCAATTAACTCATTCTTACTGTGTTATATACCCCAATTAACTCATTCTTACTGTGTTATATACCCCAATTAACTCATTCTTACTGTGTTATATACCCCAATTAACTCATTCTTACTGTGTTATATATCCCAATTAACTCATTCTTACAGTGTTATTTACCCCCAATTAACTCATTCTTACAGTGTTATTTACCCCAATTAGCTCATTCTTATAGTGCTATTTACCCCAATTAGCTCATTCTTGCTGTGTTATATACCCCAATTAACTCATTCTTACTGTGTTATATATCCCAATTAGCTCATTCTTACAGTGTTATTTACCCCAATTAGCTCATTCTTACAGTGCTATTTACCACAATTAACTCATTCTTACTGTGTTATATACCCCAATTAACTCATTCTTACTGTGTTATATACCCCAATTAGCTCATTCTTACAGTGTTATTTACCCCAATTAGCTCATTCTTACAGTGCTATTTACCCCAATTAACTCATTCTTACTGTGTTATATACCCCAATTAACTCATTCTTACTGTGTTATATACCCCAATTAACTCATTCTTACTGTGTTATATACCCCAATTAACTCATTCTTACTGTGTTATATATCCCAATTAACTCATTCTTACAGTGTTATTTACCCCCAATTAACTCATTCTTACAGTGTTATTTACCCCCAATTAACTCATTCTTACAGTGCTATTTACCCCCAATTAGCTCATTCTTACAGTGCTATTTACCCCAATTAACTCATTCTTACTGTGTTATATACCCCAATTAGCTCATTCTTACATTGTTATTTACCCCAATTAGCTCATTCTTACAGTGCTATTTACCCCAATTAACTCATTCTTACTGTGTTATATACCCCAATTAACTCATTCTTACTGTGTTATTTACCCCAATTAACTCATTCTTACTGTGTTATATATCCCAATTAGCTCATTCTTACAGTGTTATTTACCCCAATTAGCTCATTCTTACAGTGCTATTTACCACAATTAACTCATTCTTACTGTGTTATATACCCCAATTAACTCATTCTTACTGTGTTATATACCCCAATTAACTCATTCTTACAGTGTTATTTTCCCCCAATTAACTCATTCTTACAGTGTTATATACCCCAATTGACTCATTCTTACTGTGTTATATATCCCAATTAACTCATTCTTACAGTGTTATTTACTCCCAATTAACTCATTCTTACAGTGTTATTTACCCCAATTAGCTCATTCTTATAGTGCTATTTACCCCAATTAGCTCATTCTTACTGTGTTATTTACCCCAATTAACTCATTCTTACTGTGTTATATACCCCAATTAACTCATTCTTACTGTGTTATATACCCCAATTAGCTCATTCTTACATTGTTATTTACCCCAATTAACTCATTCTTACAGTGCTATTTACCCCAATTAACTCATTCTTACTGTGTTATATACCCCAATTAACTCATTCTTACTGTGTTATTTACCCCAATTAACTCATTCTTACTGTGTTATATACCCCAATTAACTCATTCTTACTGTGTTATATACCCCAATTAGCTCATTCTTACATTGTTATTTACCCCAATTAACTCATTCTTACAGTGCTATTTACCCCAATTAACTCATTCTTACTGTGTTATATACCCCAATTAACTCATTCTTACTGTGTTATTTACCCCAATTAACTCATTCTTACTGTGTTATATACCCCAATTAACTCATTCTTACTGTGTTATATACCCCAATTAGCTCATTCTTACATTGTTATTTACCCCAATTAGCTCATTCTTACAGTGCTATTTACCCCAATTAACTCATTCTTACTGTGTTATATACCCCAATTAACTCATTCTTACTGTGTTATATACCCCAATTAACTCATTCTTACTGTGTTATATACCCCAATTAACTCATTCTTACTGTGTTATATATCCCAATTAACTCATTCTTACAGTGTTATTTACCCCCAATTAACTCATTCTTACAGTGTTATTTACCCCCAATTAACTCATTCTTACAGTGCTATTTACCCCCAATTAGCTCATTCTTACAGTGCTATTTACCCCAATTAACTCATTCTTACAGTGCTATTTACCCCAATTAGCTCATTCTTACAGTGTTATTTACCCCAATTAGCTCATTCTTACAGTGTTATTTACCCCCAATTAACTCATTCTTACAGTGCTATTTACCCCAATTAACTCATTCTTACAATGTTATATACCCCAATTATCTCATTCTTACTGTGTTATATACCCCAATTAACTCATTCTTACTGTGTTATATACCCCAATTAACTCATTCTTACTGTGTTATATATCCCAATTAACTCATTCTTACTGTGTTATTTATCCCAATTAACTCATTCTTACAGTGTTATTTACCCCCAATTAACTCATTCTTACAGTGCTATTTACCCCCAATTAGCTCATTCTTACAGTGCTATT
>CM026397.1:61483512-61542620 GCA_014843695.1 Archivesica marissinica | reverse complement strand
CTCATTCTTACTGTGTTATTTACCCCAATTAACTCATTCTTACTGTGTTATATACCCCAATTAACTCATTCTTACTGTGTTATATACCCCAATTAGCTCATTCTTACATTGTTATTTACCCCAATTAACTCATTCTTACAGTGCTATTTACCCCAATTAACTCATTCTTACTGTGTTATATACCCCAATTAACTCATTCTTACTGTGTTATTTACCCCAATTAACTCATTCTTACTGTGTTATATACCCCAATTAACTCATTCTTACTGTGTTATATACCCCAATTAGCTCATTCTTACATTGTTATTTACCCCAATTAACTCATTCTTACAGTGCTATTTACCCCAATTAACTCATTCTTACTGTGTTATATACCCCAATTAACTCATTCTTACTGTGTTATTTACCCCAATTAACTCATTCTTACTGTGTTATATACCCCAATTAACTCATTCTTACTGTGTTATATACCCCAATTAGCTCATTCTTACATTGTTATTTACCCCAATTAGCTCATTCTTACAGTGCTATTTACCCCAATTAACTCATTCTTACTGTGTTATATACCCCAATTAACTCATTCTTACTGTGTTATATACCCCAATTAACTCATTCTTACTGTGTTATATACCCCAATTAACTCATTCTTACTGTGTTATATATCCCAATTAACTCATTCTTACAGTGTTATTTACCCCCAATTAACTCATTCTTACAGTGTTATTTACCCCCAATTAACTCATTCTTACAGTGCTATTTACCCCCAATTAGCTCATTCTTACAGTGCTATTTACCCCAATTAACTCATTCTTACAGTGCTATTTACCCCAATTAGCTCATTCTTACAGTGTTATTTACCCCAATTAGCTCATTCTTACAGTGTTATTTACCCCCAATTAACTCATTCTTACAGTGCTATTTACCCCAATTAACTCATTCTTACAATGTTATATACCCCAATTAACTCATTCTTACTGTGTTATATACCCCAATTAACTCATTCTTACTGTGTTATATACCCCAATTAACTCATTCTTACTGTGTTATATATCCCAATTAACTCATTCTTACAGTGTTATTTACCCCCAATTAACTCATTCTTACAGTGTTATTTACCCCCAATTAACTCATTCTTACAGTGCTATTTACCCCCAATTAGCTCATTCTTACAGTGCTATTTACCCCAATTAACTCATTCTTACAGTGCTATTTACCCCAATTAGCTCATTCTTACAGTGTTATTTACCCCAATTAGCTCATTCTTACAGTGTTATTTACTCCCATTAACTCATTCTTACAGTGTTATTTACCCCAATTACTCATTCTTACAGTGCTATTTACCCCAATTAGCTCATTCTTACTGTGTTATTTACCCCAATTAACTCATTCTTACTGTGTTATATACCCCAATTAACTCATTCTTACTGTGTTATATACCCCAATTAGCTCATTCTTACATTGTTATTTACCCCAATTAGCTCATTCTTACAGTGCTATTTACCCCAATTAACTCATTCTTACTGTGTTATATACCCCAATTAACTCATTCTTACTGTGTTATATACCCCAATTAACTCATTCTTACTGTGTTATATACCCCAATTAACTCATTCTTACTGTGTTATATATCCCAATTAACTCATTCTTACAGTGTTATTTACCCCCAATTAACTCATTCTTACAGTGTTATTTACCCCCAATTAACTCATTCTTACAGTGCTATTTACCCCCAATTAGCTCATTCTTACAGTGCTATTTACCCCAATTAACTCATTCTTACAGTGCTATTTACCCCAATTAGCTCATTCTTACAGTGTTATTTACCCCAATTAGCTCATTCTTACAGTGTTATTTACCCCCAATTAACTCATTCTTACAGTACTATTTACCCCCAATTAACTCATTCTTACAGTGCTATTTACCCCAATTAACTCATTCTTACAATGTTATATACCCCAATTATCTCATTCTTACTGTGTTATATACCCCAATTAACTCATTCTTACTGTGTTATATACCCCAATTAACTCATTCTTACTGTGTTATATACCCCAATTAACTCATTCATACTGTGTTATATATCCCAATTAACTCATTCTTACAGTGTTATTTACCCCCAATTAACTCATTCTTACAGTGTTATTTACCCCAATTAGCTCATTCTTACAGTGCTATTTACCCCAATTAACTCATTCTTACTGTGTTATATATCCCAATTAACTCATTCTTACTGTGTTATTTACCCCCTATTAACTCATTCTTACAGTGTTATTTACCCCAATTAGCTCATTCTTACAGTGCTATTTACCCCAATTAGCTCATTCTTACTGTGTTATATACCCCAATTAACTCATTCTTACTGTGTTATATATCCCAATTAGCTCATTCTTACAGTGTTATTTACCCCAATTAGCTCATTCTTACAGTGTTATTTACCCCAATTAGCTCATTCTTACAGTGCTATTTACCCCAATTAACTCATTCTTACTGTGTTATATACCCCAATTAACTCATTCTTACTGTGTTATATACCCCAATTAACTCATTCTTACTGTGTTATATATCCCAATTAACTCATTCTTACAGTGTTATTTACCCCCAATTAACTCATTCTTACAGTGTTATTTACACCCAATTAACTCATTCTTACAGTGTTATATACCCCAATTAACTCATTCTTACTGTGTTATATACCCCAATTAACTCATTCATACTGTGTTATATACCCCAATTAACTCATTCTTACTGTGTTATATACCCCAATTAACTCATTCATACTGTGTTATATATCCCAATTAACTCATTCTTACAGTGTTATTTACCCCCAATTAACTCATTCTTACAGTGCTATTTACCCCAATTAACTCATTCTTACAGTGCTATTTACCCCAATTAGCTCATTCTTACAGTGTTATTTACCCCCAATTAACTCATTCTTACAGTGCTATTTACCCCCAATTAACTCATTCTTACAGTGCTATTTACCCCAATTAACTCATTCTTACAATGTTATATACCCCAATTAACTCATTCTTACTGTGCTAGTTACCCCAATTAACTCATTCTTACAGTGCTATTTATCCCCAATTAACTCATTCTTATAGTGTTATTTACCCCAATTAACTCATTCTTATAGTGTTATTTACCCCAATTAACTCATTCTTACAGTGCTATTTACCCCCAATTAACTCATTCTTATAGTGTTATTTACCCCAATTAACCCATTCTTACAGTGCTATTTACCCCAATTAGCTCATTCTTACTGTGTTATTTACCCCAATTAACTCATTCTTACAATGTTATATATCCCAATTAACTCATTCTTACTGTGTTATATACCCCAATTAACTCATTCTTACAATGTTATATACCCCAATAACTCATCTTACAATGTTTATACCCCATTAACTCATTCTTACAATGTTATATACCCCAATTAACTCATTCTTACTGTGTTATATACCCCAATTAACTCATTCTTACTGTGTTATATACCCCAATTAACTCATTCTTACTGTGTTATATACCCCAATTAACTCATTCTTACTGTGTTATATACCCCAATTAACTCATTCTTACTGTATTATATACCCCAATTAACTCATTCTTACAGTGTTATATACCCCAATTAACTCATTCTTACAGTGCTATTTACCCCAATTAACTCATTCTTACAATGTTATATACCCCAATTAACTCATTCTTACTGTGTTATATACCCCAATTAACTCATTCTTACAGTGCTATTTACCCCAATTAACTCATTCTTACAGTGCTATTTACCCCCAATTAACTCATTCTTATAGTGTTATTTACCCCAATTAACTCATTCTTACAGTGCTATTTACCCCCAATTAACTCATTCTTATAGTGTTATTTACCCCAATTAACCCATTCTTACAGTGCTATTTACCCCAATTAGCTCATTCTTACTGTGTTATTTACCCCAATTAACTCATTCTTACAATGTTATATATCCCAATTAACTCATTCTTACTGTGTTATATATCCCAATTAACTCATTCTTACAATGTTATATACCCCAATTAACTCAGTCTTACAATGTTATATACCCCAATTAACTCATTCTTACTGTGTTATATACCCCAATTAACTCATTCTTACTGTGTTATATACCCCAATTAACTCATTCTTACTGTGTTATATACCCCAATTAACTCATTCTTACTGTGTTATATACCCCAATTAACTCATTCTTACAATGTTATATACCCCAATTAACTCATTCTTACAATGTTATATACCCCAATTAACTCATTCTTACTGTGTTATATACCCCAATTTAACTCATTCTTACAGTGCTATTTACCCCAATTAACTCATTCTTACAGTGCTATTTACCCCAATTAACTCATTCTTACAGTGCTATTTACCCCAATTAGCTCATTCTTACTGTGTTATTTACCCCAATTAACTCATTCTTATAGTGCTATGTACCCCCAATTAACTCATTCTTACAGTGTTATTTACCCCAATTAACTCATTCTTACAGTGCTATTTACCCCAATTAACTCATTCTTACAATGTTATTTACCTCAATTAACTCATTCTTACAGTGCTATTTACCCCCAATTAACTCATTCTGATAGTGCTATTTACCCCAATTAACTCATTCTTACAATGTTATTTACCCCAATTAACTCATTCTTACAGTGCTATTTACCCCCAATTAACTCATTCTTACAGTGTTATTTACCCCAATTAACTCATTCTTACAGTGTTATTTACCCCCAATTAACTCATTCTTACAGTGCTATTTACCCCAATTAGCTCATTCTTACAGTGCTATTTACCCCCAATTAACTCATTCTTACAGTGCTATTTACCCCCAATTAACTCATTCTTACAGTGCTATTTACCCCAATTAACTCATTCTTATAGTGTTATTTACCCCAATTAACTCATTCTTACAGTGCTATTTACCCCAATTAACTCATTCTTACTGTGTTATATATCCCAATTAACTCATTCTTACAATGTTATATACCCCAATTAACTCATTCTTACAATGTTATATACCCCAATTAACTCATTCTTACTGTGTTATATACCCCAATTAACTCATTCTTACTGTGTTATATACCCCAATTAACTCATTCTTACTGTGTTATATACCCCAATTAACTCATTCTTACTGTGTTATATACCCCAATTAACTCATTCTTACAATGTTATATACCCCAATTAACTCATTCTTACAATGTTATATACCCCAATTAACTCATTCTTACTGTGTTATATACCCCAATTTAACTCATTCTTACAGTGCTATTTACCCCAATTAACTCATTCTTACAGTGCTATTTACCCCAATTAACTCATTCTTACAGTGCTATTTACCCCAATTAGCTCATTCTTACTGTGTTATTTACCCCAATTAACTCATTCTTATAGTGCTATGTACCCCCAATTAACTCATTCTTACAGTGTTATTTACCCCAATTAACTCATTCTTACAGTGCTATTTACCCCAATTAACTCATTCTTACAATGTTATTTACCTCAATTAACTCATTCTTACAGTGCTATTTACCCCCAATTAACTCATTCTGATAGTGCTATTTACCCCAATTAACTCATTCTTACAATGTTATTTACCCCAATTAACTCATTCTTACAGTGCTATTTACCCCCAATTAACTCATTCTTACAGTGTTATTTACCCCAATTAACTCATTCTTACAGTGTTATTTACCCCCAATTAACTCATTCTTACAGTGCTATTTACCCCAATTAGCTCATTCTTACAGTGCTATTTACCCCCAATTAACTCATTCTTACAGTGCTATTTACCCCCAATTAACTCATTCTTACAGTGCTATTTACCCCAATTAACTCATTCTTATAGTGTTATTTACCCCAATTAACTCATTCTTACAGTGCTATTTACCCCAATTAACTCATTCTTACAGTGATATTTACCCCAATTAACTCATTCTTACAGTGCTATTTACCCCAATTAACTCATTCTTACAGTGATATTTACCCCAATTAACTCATTCATACAGTGTTATTTACCCCCAAATAACTCATGCTTATAGTGATATTTACACCAATTAACTCTTATCAGCAACAACTGGATGGGAGAAGTTTGTGCATTTCTGTTATGTTTAGTAATAATTAGTCCCAAGTCTACTCTTTGAGTCCCTACTTTCAATTGTGTCTACGCCCTTATCTTAGTAACCCCTCCCCTCACCCCACCATATCTAACACTGATCAGATACATAGAAGTGAGAATAATGAATTACCGTCCTCACTGGTGTATAAGGCGATCTCTCCTATGTGACGACCACCCCCTAATTTGGTCATGCAATATGTGGGTGTTAGCATGCACTCGCATATAAGACGGGTTGATAAAATGGACACCAGACCATGTATAAATTGCATGTTGTCTGGTGCAAGTTGAAGAAATTGTCAAGTGTCAAGAGTGCCTTTTCTTAAGGGTAACTATGGATACTGTTCAACATGCATTAAAAAAAAATTGTTTAATATATAATATTTTAGCACTCGCTTATAAGACGGGAACATACTTGAGACCATAATCTGATTATAAAAATCTTGTCTTGATTTTGGAGGATAGTGCAACAGACAGACCCCATTCCAGACTGGTCTTTTACGTTCTATGTGTAAAGCACCACCACTAGACCTCGGTTTAAAATCTCATCCGAGATATCAGCCATTTTGGTTTCCGCCTCCGTTGTCGAGTGGTTACAGTCACTGACTTGTATATCACTGATGAAAAAGTTGGCAGTTTCTTACGGAGGTTGGTGCACCCAAGTACTGGTTAACCGTTGGAGCCTCCCCAGGAATGGCGTTGTTAGGCAAACTGCCCGCCGGCGATTATAGCCCGAAATGGTGCTGATGCAGGCATAAAACCCGAAATATAAATAAATAAATAAAATATAAATAAATCAGCCATTTTGGTATGGTATAGTGAGGCATTGAACCTGTTGGGTACTGATACGTTACATCGATACATGGCTTCAGTTAAATCATTCAAGCAGGGCTATGTATAACACCAGTATGATGTAGCCAATGCATTGGGGACGGATCTGTAGTCCAGTTTGTCCAGGCTGTCTGATTAGCGCAGTGGTTAGCGCGCTTGCTTCTCACCAATGCAACCCGGGTTCAATCCTCGGACCGGGAAGTATGTGAGATGGTACGGTGATCGTCAGATCGGACAGGTGGGTTTTCTCCGGGTACTCCGGTTTCCTCCCACACGAATGACAACATATACGCTTTCATCCTCGCCAACGAGAGTGATTAATATAAGTTGTTAAAATTTGTTTCGCAATCGTTGTAAAATAATTAAATTTTAAACTTAAAAAGTCCAGTTGTTAACACGCTGGACTGGTAATCCAGGGATCGCAGGTTCGATCCCCCGTCTGACCCTAATAAAATGAACAGTCTTGAACGTGTCGGTGCTTTACACCGTGTACGTAAAAGAACCAGATGAGACTCTGGAATTGGTCTCTGTCTGTATCATTGCACTATCCTCCAAAATCTAAAATGACTAATCTTTCAGGAGGCGTGGCTCATATGGGTAACCGGTAGCGAGGATAAATAAACGCAAAACACACACACAATCATTCATTGCCACTTATTAATAATAACCATGAGAAATTTAACAATAGAAAATGTGCCTAAGTGAAGTTTTTAATTATGAACTTTCAAGGTTGTCTGTGACTCAAATGAGTTGATCTTGGCATCATGATATTTGGTATTTAATAACACACAATGATTTCCTTAAGCCTGAAGTTGTTAATCATCATTATAAAGCTCTATTTGATAGCTGGATAATGAATGAGCTTCATTTTGAAATGTCATCAGACACAATGAGGATCCTAGCTGTAGTTTTAATTAAAAACAATTATTGTAAAGGAGATATGTTTCATTAATGGTGAGGCGTTTTCTTGTTTTCATCTCATTTGTTGCAGATGTGGAAATCTTGAAATCTTGTGTGTGTGGTCCTGTTGTAGCTACTGATTTCTATGTCTGACTGCATCTACAATCTATCTGTTAAAGATCTCCTCTCAATAAGGACCACCTGTCTCTAAAATACCACCAGTTTTAGTTTAAACAATATTTATTTATTTCAATATACATAGTCTGGCCTCCATTTTTGGTTTTCTGTCCTGCCATTGGCAGTGTAGGTTAACCCATGGACAACGACCATCTGCCAATAATTACCTAATTACCTAACTGTCTTGCGTCCCTCACCGGGGGGGGGGGGGGGGGGGGGGGTTGTTGTCGTTATAGATGGGTTTGATGATGTTAATGTCTGTATATTTCGAAATATAAATAATTTTATGTTTCAGAATCCTATCCATATATATAGATGACTGTCCAATTAGTGCAATGTTCGCTTCCCACCAATGCAACCCGGGTTCGATCCTCGGATCGGGAAGTAATGTGGTTGCCTGATCGGACAGTAGGGTTTTCTCCAGGTACTCTGGTTTCCGCACACACGAATATCGAGGATCGAACCCGGGTTGCATTGGTGAGAAGCGAGCGCGCTAACCACTACGCTAATCGATAAGCCAGAGGGTTTCAAGATTGTAAATGGCCCCTACAAACTTTGAACAGCACCACAAATGTATTGTGTACTGAAATAAACGAAACTAAGGTTGACTATATTCTTTAATTCGAGTCATGAATCAGAGTTGTTGTTTAACATCACAGTCCACCTCCGTGGTCGAGTGGTTAAGGTCGCTGACTTGTATACCACTGTAACCTATCATCACTGATGGTCACGGGTTCGAGCCCCGCTCAGACCATGTCTCATTTATATGAAAAAGTTGGCAGTTTCTTACTGAGGTTGGTGCACCCAAGTACTGATTAACCGCTGGAGCCTGCCCAGGAAAGGTGTTGTTAAGTAAACTGCCCGCCGGCAATATAGCCCAAAATGGTGCTGATGCAGGCGTAAAACCCGAAATATAATATAATAATGTTTAACATCACAAACACATTGTCAATAATACAGCATGGTGCATTAATATTACTAACGTCGCTATTCCATTAGTTTAACCAATCAGCCACATCTCAAGGGTGTACCTGAATGTAAGCGCAGTTGACTGGAAGGGGCTCAACATGGCGAGCATAATATAACAAGTGTCACATCGGCATTTTGTTATTTTGGTTATAAATAAAAAAAATAATTTAGTCAACAATTTAAAAAAAAGTAGGAACTATTATGGAGTGTCTAATAATTCACCAAGAGCCCCCCCCCCCCACATCAGCACCCCTCCTGTCCCTGGATGTTCTGGTTGCCAGAAACAGATAATATGGCAATTAGTTATCTTGCATATTCTGCCTGTATACATAAACTTCCATTAATATCAATAAAAGATTAAAATAATCGAGAACGGCCAATAAAATAGAATTTGGATAATTTACTATGTTGCTTTAATTGTTGCTGTAAATTACTTGTGATATATTCTACTGTGTACATTGCATGAATCAAGGTTTTATGCAGGTATAAAACAGAGGGCTGCACTCCAAGGTAAAATGGCTTTAATTATAGGTAATTGCTGGTAATAAAACCTGTATGATAGAAAAGATGGGATCTGACTGATTAGGTTACCTGACTGGTGGGGATACCTGGCCACGTTTTGCTGCTGTTTTATTGGATAAAAATCGAGTGAAAGTCGTTTATTGAATTTATCTGCATTAGACGTGCAAATAAGAAAACAGTTGGATAATAAAAGCAGTTTGATTCTTTATCTATTTTAACATGCATAGCATTTAATGAACACAGGCTTGATGGAAAATGAATTCAGGATTTCTCTCATTAGCCCATTTCATTCTGGATACCGATCAAACAGTATTTGCAAAGAACATAGCACCAGATCAGCCGCCATTGAACGTGCCGTCTGATCGGTCTCTATGCTGTTTGCTATTCAGATGATCTTGCTAAGACACATGGCTATGTAGCAAACAACATAGATCCTGATCAGCAGGCAGCGTCACGCTGCGGCTGATCTGGATCTATGTTGTTTGCAAAAGCCTTTAAATGTATCCAGAATGAAATGGGTTAAAGTTATATTTCTGATTAAAATGACTGCCAGAATTTTTCTAAGAATACAGGATCTTATACTCGTGTTTTATAGTTTATACAAATTTATTTTAGCTCGATTGCGAAACAAGTTCTTTCAACTTATATTAATCACTCTCGAGACCTCATTCCTGATGGAATACATTGCCATGAAGGAGAGAGAAGAGGCATGTGGAATTTAAATGCCTTGCCTAAGAGCACAATCGTAACGGCTCCAGCGAGGCTCGAACTACGGACCATGTTTTACGAAACGAGTTTTGGAATTTTGCTATTTAGTGAGCATTTTGGCATTTTGGTATGAAATCACCACAAGTGTAAGATACTGTTTAACACATTGCCATAGTAACCATAAATTTGAAAATGAAACTTCTGTATACGGTCCGCCTCCGTGGTCGAGTGGTTAAGGTCGCTGACTTGTATACCACCGTAACCTATCATCACTGATGGTCATGGGTTCGAGCCCCGCTCAGACCGTGTCTCATTTATATGAAAAAGTTGGCAGTTTCTTACGGAGGTTGGTGCACCCAAGTACTGGTTAACCGCTGGAGCCTGCCCAGGAAAGGTGTTGTTAAGTAAACTGTCCGCCGGCGATATAGCCCGAAATGGTGCTGATGCAGGCGTAAAACCCGAAATATAAATAAATAAATTTTCTGTATACGTTGAGCCTTGTTACATTTCTAGGAAATCAGTATGGTGCAGTTTTACACTGAAAAATGCTTGATAATAAAAAACACTGCATGCATTTGTGGAAGTCGTGATAGTGCAGTGAATGCGCATTCACTTCAGGTGCGAAAGGTCCAGAGTTCAAGCCCCGCTGGAGCCGTTATAATTGTGCCCTTAGGCAAGGCATTTAAATTCCACATTGCCTCTTCTCTCGTGGCGATGGATTCCATCAGGAATGAGGTCTCGAGAGTGATTAATAAGTTGTAAAAACTTGTTTTGCAATCAAGCTAAAATAAATTTGTATAAACTAATACATTGGAAAAAACAACAAAGTCAGTTTTATTAAAGAGTGTAGTTGCGACTGTCTTGCATTCAACTCTCGCTATGTCAAATTTGTCAAAAGCAAGCTGTCGTGCTGCGATCAATCGGAATCCTTCCAGGTGTTGTTACACGTGTGTTGATATAAGAAAATATGTAATGGCTGTATTACACTGAATACATGCAAATTTATGTGATAAATGTTGTTAGCATGCATTTGTATTTGTTATAAAATAGTATTGCCGAAGTGTTACAGCAAAGAAATGAAAACTTTTGTTTTTTGTGCTTGAAAACTATGCATGTATAATCTTATTTTTTTAAACTTTTTTTTGTACTTGAAAACTATACAGTCAAACCTGTGTTAAGTGGTCACCTCTATTAAGCAGCCAACCTGTATTAAGCAGCCAGTTTCCAGAATCTCAATATGTAGTTTTATTATACATTTGACCTCTATTAAGCAGCCACCTGTGCTAAGCAGCCACTTTTTGAGATTCCCTTGATTGGCTGCTTAAGACAGGTTTGACTGTACATGTATAATCTTATTTTGATGAGGATAAAATCTGTTATTTGTTTGTTTGGGTCCCTCTTTAACCTTGTATCTCCATAGCGAATCATAATAGCAAAAAAATGAATGTGCCCAAATCACTTTTAGCATATGTTAATAAAATTGCTGGTATAACAGGCTTGACACTCGTCATACAGTACAATTATGTCTTTCTGAACTCTAATATGTCTACTTATAAGTCTTACTTTGCTGTCCGCTTAGCGCAGTGGTTAGCGCGTTCGCTTCTCACCAATGCAACTCTGGTTCGATCCTCGGACCGGGAAGTAGGTGAGATGGTACGGTGGTCGCCAGATCAGACAGGTGGGTTTTCTCCCGGTACTCCTTTTCCCTCCCACAGGAATGTCCGCATTTACGCTTTCATCCACGCCAACTAGAGTGATTAATATAAGTTGTTAAAGCTCATTAAAGCTCGTTTCGCAATCGTTTTTCCTCTCGCAGGAATGTCCGCATTTACGCTTTCATCCGCACAAATGAGAGTGATTAATACAAGTTGTTAATGCTTGTTTCGCAATCGTTTTTCCTCTCACAGGAATGGCCGCATTTACGCTTTCATCCGCGCCAACGAGAGTGATTAATATAAGTTGTTAAAGCACGTTTCGCAATAGTTGTAAAATAAATAGTCTAGACTTTACTGGATGAAAATTGAAATTAGCTAGAATCAATCAGGTGTATTCATAATGTGTGTGTGTGTGTTTTAAGTTTATTTATCATCGCTAAAGGTTGCCCATAAGAGCGCCGCCTCCTGAAGAGATTAGTCATTTTAGAGTTTTGGAGGTTAGTGCAATGATACAGACAGAGACCCATTCCAGAGACTCCTCTGATTCTTTTACGTGCACGGTTTAAAGAACTGACATGATACCTAGCTTTAAAGTCCCATCTGAAAGACTGTTAATTTTATTAGGGTCAGACGGGGGGGGGGGGGGGGATCGAGCCTGTGATGAATATTATGTATAAGATGTAGCAGAAACAAAGTTCATGCCAAGTTCATTGGAAATCAATACACTATTGAAATATTAACTTGTGCAAAATTGTTCAAATTTCTCAAAAGACAGTTCATGCATACTTATTCAGAGAGGTTAAATGTTATTAAATATATAAACAACCTTGAATGAAGAACAGTAGTCAGTAACTTCCTCTGAATTCTCTTAAAAGTAGAATGGTTCTCTAATTGGTTTCTGGAAGAATGGGAATTTATGTGATAAGAATTCCTGCTATTTATTCGTATTATAGGTATTAGAATTGTCCAATTGTTTCAGGGAACTTGTTCCAAGCTTTCACTGATGTGTGCATAGAAATACAGGCTTGAACTGGAATCCAGAAATGGCCAGGTCTTGTTTTCAGGGAACTTGTTCCAAGCTTTCACTGATGTGTGCATAGAAATACAGGCTTGAACTGGAATCCAGAAATGGCCAGGTCTTGTTTTCAGGGAACTTGTTCCAAGCTTTCACTGGTGTGCGCATAGAAATACAGGCTTGAGTGGAATCCAGAAATGGCCAGGTCTTGTTTTCAGGGAACTAGTGCCAAGCTTTCACTGGTGTGCGCATAGAAATACAGGCTTGAGTGGAATCCAGAAATGGCCAGGTCTTGTTTTCAGGGAACTTGTTCCAAGCTTTCACTGGTGTGCGCATAGAAATACATGCTTGAGCTGGAATCCAGAAATGGCCAGGTCTTGTTTTCAGGGAACTAGTGCCAAGCTTTCACTGGTGTGTGCATAGAAATACAGGCTTGAGCTGGAATCCAGAAATGGCCAGGTCTTGTTTTCAGGGAACTAGTTCCAAGCTTTCACTTGTGTGTGCATAGAACTACAGGCTTTCACTGGAATCCAGAAATGGCCAGGTCTTGTTTTCAGGGAACTTGTTCCAAGCTTTCACTGGTGTGCGCATAGAAATACAGCTTGAGTGGAATCCAGAAATGGCCAGGTCTTGTTTTCAGGGAACTAGTTCCAAGCTTTCACTGGTGTGCTCAGAAATACAGGCTTGAGCTGGAATCCAGAAATGGCCAGGTCTTGTTTTCAGGGAACTAGTTCCAAGCTTTCACTGGTGTGCTCAGAAATACAGGCTTGAGCTGGAATCCAGAAATGGCCAGGTCTTGTTTTCAGGGAACTAGTTCCAAGCTTTCACTGGTGTGTGCATAGAACTACAGGCTTGAACTGGAATCCAGAAATGGCCAGGTCTTGTTTTCAGGGAACTAGTTCCAAGCTTTCACTGGTGTGTGCATAGAACTACAGGCTTGAGCTGGAATCCAGAAATGGCCAGGTCTTGTTTTCAGGGAACTAGTGCCAAGCTTTCACTTGTGTGTGCATAGAAATACAGGCTTGAACTGGAATCCAGAAATGGCCAGGTGAATCTATTGACGTGGTTGAAATTCTGCAACAATATTTGGTTCCCATATGATTCACAGATGTTCCAGCAGGGATGTGGTATATACTAGGTTTCATGTTATTGTCAACATGTTTGCATTTAATCACCATACTTAAATTATTTACTTTATAATTTATATACATTCACTCAATACACTATCCGAGTGTGTATTATGCAAACCTGAATATTCAATCGTCTTTCTATTACATATTTATATGTAATAATAAATATGTAATAGATAATAGTTATTCTTGTTATAGTTGTTTAATTTGCACCACATGATTTGCATCAGTTTTCTCGTCTTAATATTAAATTAATAATCTCGACAGATATCCAATGAATGTTTTACTGTAAGAATTGCCTGCAGCCTTCGGTAACCATACAAGCAGGTTGCTCTCCTCAATCCTACATGTACAGTCAAACTTGTCTTAAGCAGCCAGCCAAGGGAATCACAGAAAGTGGCTGCTTAAGACAGGTTTGCACAACTGCTTAATAGAGGTCAGATATATAATAAAATAACATATTGGGAGTCTGGAAACAGGCTGCTTAATACAGGTTGGCTGCTTAACCCATTCAACCCCAAGTAACTGACATGGACTGGTGCGTGATATTTTCAGACCAATAAATTAATAAGAAAATTACCATTGGACCAGTTCATTTATCAAAATGGGTAATTTTATCTAAAAATAGTAATAATTATTACTGGCAAAAAAGTGCAGATCCTGATGAGACGGCTCGTCACGAGCCGGCTCATCTGGATCTACACTTTTCATAAGCCTATTTAGAGGCCTGTGGGGTTGAAAGGGTTAATAGAGGTGACCACTAAGACAGGTTTGACTGTATGTACATATTATTTATATTTTGACTGTGTTTATTCAAAGAAATAAATATTGTTTATACTACTAGAGACATTGCTCGTTTCTATTACCTCCCTTTGATAGATTTAGTCAGATTTATCCCAAAATGTAAACTGCTCTTAGTTGGAATTCCTTTGTTTTACTGTTTTCTAATCATATTGTAGCAGAATAAATGTATTTTTTTTATCTAATTGATGACTAATTCTTACAGTAAAATATCCATTGGATATACTTTTTGTTTATACAAATTTATTTTAGGTTGATTGCGAAACAAGTTCTTACAACTAATATTAATCACTTTTGAGACCTCATTCCTGATGGAATCCATCGCCATGATAGAGAGGGAGGCAACATGGAATTTAAATGCATTGCCTAAGGGCACAATCGTAACGTCTCCAGCGGGGCTCAAGCTCCGGACCTTTAGCACCCGAAGTGAATGCGCTACCACAACGCTATCACGACTTCCACATTGGATATACTGAAGGATATCAGTCGAGATTTAATAATTAATAATAATAAGACGAGTCTCTCAGTATGGTTATAAAAAGCAGCAATTGGCTTGTCTGAGTTTGGCATTGGAAACGGTTCATATTCAACCAAGTTATGCCAAACTGTTAGCTACAGCTAGTTAGAATTGTCTTAGTTTGGCATTGGAAACGGTTCATATTCAACCAAGTTATGCCAAACTGTTAGCTACAGCTAGTTAGAATTGTCTTAGTTTGGCATTGGAAACGGTTCATATTCAACCAAGTTATGCCAAACTGTTAGCTACAGCTAGTTAGAATTGGTTTAAACAGCAATTGGCTTGTCTTAGTTTGGCCTTGGAAACGGTTCATATTCAACCAAGTTATGCCAAACTGTTAGCTACAGCTAGTTAGAATTGTCTTAGTTTGGCATTGGAAACGGTTCATATTCAACCAAGTTATGCCAAACTGTTAGCTACAGCTAGTTAGAATTGGTTTAAACAGCAATTGGTTTGTCTTAGTTTGGCCTTGGAAACGGTTCATATTCAACCAAGTTATGCCAAACTGTTAGCTACAGCTAGTAGCTAGTTAGAATTGTTTTGCGAAAACAGATATGAAAATAATATTGCCAGCATGTATACGATTTGATCTCGATGTACATGTACTCGGATGACTATTAATTTTTAAGCTTTTGCATGACCATGATTGTATCCCTGTACAGATTAGTTCTTATCAATACAGTATCTGATTGCACAGTTAATGATCAATCATTTTCCGGGCAGAGTGTGTCACGGCAGTGTACCCATTTGGATGATATCAAGCATTGGTGACTACATTGCTGAGGTCAGCATGTGTCATTCAAGGAAAACATGCGTCTAAATTAAGAAAACTGTCAATCATAGTTAATTGAATTGTATTCTTTTCACCTAAAGCTAGTGAGTGATGCATTCTTTAGTCATGTTGTTCAAGATCATGCATTATTCCACTAGCTGTATTGATACTGGTTGGTGTAGGTATTGACGTTATCAGTTTTATGGCCTTATACAATTTAATGAATAACATATATTTTATAATTATTTTCATACAGTCTTGTTTCATCCGTAGACACTTAATTTTTAAAAATAAATTGTTCAATAAATTTTGAAATGTTGAATATGAATTCAGCGGTGGATTCAGCGGGGTGCACCTAGCATGTTGCACCTCTTAATAATTCAGATGCATCAAATTCACAAATTGGCAGAATGAACTGCCCCTGGTTCACACTATAAAATGTAAACCCCTCCCCTCTCCCGTCCGTCCCTGCAAATCCTGGATTTGCCATCTTATGTGTACACAGTAATGATCTTTGAACAATTATTTAATTTTTTGTGATATGTTTATATTTATAGTAGCCCCCTGGTTAATCGGGGTGACTCATCCAGGAGTGTATCAGTGATATTATTGTTTGGAAGATAGTGCAAGATACAGAAGATGCTCCAATTCCAGGATCGTCCCTGGTTCTTTTACATACCCAGTGTATAGCACTGATCCATGAGACCCAGGTTAGTTTAGTTTATACAAGTTTATTTTAGCTTGTTTGCGAAAGAAGTTCTTGCAACTACCGTAATATTAATCACTCTCGAGACCTCATTCCTGATAGGATACATCGCCACGAGGGAGAGAGAAGAGGCAATGTGGAATTTAATTGCCTTGAAGTGTACAATCGTAATGGCTCCAGCGGAGCTCGAACTATGGATCTTTCGCACCATAGGCGAACATGCTACCACCTTGCCATCACGATGTCCACCCAGGTTTATAGCGCCATATTGAAGTCGGACAAGGGATCGAACATGCAATCCCTGGATTCGCAGTCCAACATGTTAGCCACTGGACCAGTGATCAATACATTTATAGTATTTTATGATTTCATTTTTAGTAAAGTTTTTAACATTTTAATTGCCTATTTGACTAATGACATTAACCCATTTGATTCTGGATACTGTTTAAACAGTATTTGCAAAGAACATAGAGCCAGATCAGCCGCCACGGAACGTGCCGTCTGATCAGGCTCTATGCTGTTTGCTATTCAGATGATCTTGCTAAGACACATGACTATGTAGCAAACAACATAGATCCAGATCAGCCGCATCATGACCGCTGTGGCTGATCTGGATCTATGTTGTTTGCAAAAGCCTTTTAAATGTATCCAGAATGAAATGTCATTAATATAATGATAAGTTGCTGTTTCTATGGTCTTACTTATAATTAACAACTTCCCTGGAGAAGAAATGTTTATAATTTGAAGAAAAAAATTGTGAGCTTTACTGCCACACCAATTAGCGAGAATAATTTCTTTTAACCCTTTCAACACCACAGACCTCTAAATAGGCGTACAAAAAGTGTAGATCCAGATGAGCCGGCTCATGACGAGCCGTCTCATCAGGATCTGCACTTTTTGCCAGTAATATTACAATTTTTAAAAAATAATTTACCAATTTTGATAAATGAACTGATCCAAATGTAATTTTCTTATTAATTTAATTAGTCTAAAAATGTCCTGGACCAGTCTATGGCAGTTACTTGGTGTTGAATGGGTTAAGCCTGGAAACTGTTGACTGTGAAACTAGAAACTCGATCTGTCTTGCAGATGGAACGTGCATGACTTGTGTCAATAGATTAGTATAATTATTACCTTGTAGCATTTTACCCTTTTTTTGGCAATATTATGACAATTAAATACAGTTTACAAAAGCTGTCTATTCATCTGTGATTATAGTTTTAAGAACTAAACTACCAATGTGCTGTTCTCCTGGATATTGCGTTTCGTTTAATTTTCATGAAGCATTTGCCATTCTAAAAGCATTCGTCATTAATTTTTCCAAAAGTAGTTAATTAGACGTCGTTTTACCGTTATAGTGAAATTCTCGATATTAATTTTTCGGTCCTCCGATCACCGCAGCTTTGCATAATAATGATTTCTATTATGTAGCGGTGAAGTGTCATTAGTAATAAACATTGCACAGATGTGTCATTAAAGTATCTCGTTTCATGGGGACTTTCAGATTGGTAGGACGCGCTTATGTATCATATTATGATGATGCTCAAATGACGGGTAATTTTCTTTCCTGAACATCCCGATTTATTTCCATAATCGATAATTCAAAAAATATAAGCTATTAGGTTGAAGCTTGCAATTTAACATGAGACATATTACATGAAATTGGCATTGATGATGTAATGCAAGTTAGTCATCTCTTGCTTTTATTAGCTTCCCTTGCACCGCTGTAGATAGAGAATTCCGGGGAGTTGTGAATTCCAAGGTTGAAAGGAGTCGGAGAGCTTGTTTTTTTATGGGGGGGGGGTAGGGTCCATAACCGTCGACAATTTTTGCATTTAAAAGATTTATTCTCATGAACCAATAGTAACTAAGGAATGTTGCTAAATATAATCTGTAGCACCCTTGCATTACCCACTACCAAGTGTGTTCAAATGGGTTGCTACATTTAGAAACTAGGTCACTAGGTCGACTTAAATGAAAATCTTGTAGCAATTTCTATTCTTGAACCATTAGTAGATGTACAGCAGCCTTGCACTAACTTCCACAAAGTCAATTCAAATTGGGGTCACTTGGGTAAAAATCTAGGTCAAATTGAAGGAAAACCTTCGTTTGACCCTTCTGATGAATCGATAGTCGGAATCTTTCCAAATTTGGTCTGTATATCATCCATATAGCGACCTACCAAGTTTGTTCAAATGTAGTCCTAAATGTCAAAATCATGCTGTATGCAAACTAACATGGACAAGAAAAGGAAAAACAGATATATTTGAATATTTGCACAAGCAATTTATGTAAACTAGCATAGGACATATGTTTGTTGACATGTGTGGACAAGCCCCCAATATAATCCTCCCATTCAATTTCAAGGTAGGACCCTATTCCTAACCCTTGCCTTAACCCTAGCCGTATTCCTAATCCTAGCCGTTTTCCTTGCCCTAGCCATATTCCTATCCCTTGCCCTAGCCGTATTCCTAACCCTAGCCGTATTCCTAACCCTAGCCGTATCCTAACCCTAGCCGTATTCCTTGCCCTAGCTGTATTCCTAACCCTAGCCGTAATCCTTGCCCTAGCCATATTCCTATCCCTTGCCCTAACCGTAATCCTTGCCCTAGCCGTATTCCTAATACTAACCGTATTCCTAATACTAAGCCTAGCCGTATTCCTAGCCATATTCCTATCCCTAACCGTAATCCTTGCCCTAACCGTAATCCTTGCCCTAACCGTAATCCTTGCCCTAGCCGTATTCCTAACCCTAGCCGTATTCCTTGCCCTAGCCGTATTCCTAATCCTAACTCTTGCCTTAACCCTAGCCGTATTTCTAATCCTTGCCCTAACCTTAGCCGTATTCCTAACCCTTGCACTAACCCTAGCTGTATTCCTAACCCTTGCTCTAACCCGGGCCATATTCCTAACCCTAGCCGTATTCCTAACCCTGGCCGTATTCCTAACCCTAGCCGTATTCCTTGCCCTAACCCTAGCTGTATTCCTAACCCTAGCCGTATTCCTTGCCCTAATCCCTAGCTGTATTCCTAACCCTTGCTCTAACCCTGGCCGTATTCCTAACCCTAGCCGTATTCCTAACCCTAGCCGTATTACTTGCCCTAATCCCTAGCTGTATTCCTAACCCTAGCCGTATTCTTTGCCCTAATCCCTAACTGTATTCCTAACCCTAGCCGTATTTCTAACCCTAGCCGTATTTGTATTTCTAACCCTAGCCGTATTTCTAACCCTAGCCGTATTTCTAGCCCTAGCCTTAACCATAGCCGTATTCCTAGCCCTAACCCTAGCTGTATTCCTTGCCCTAACCCTAGCCCTATTCCTAACCCTAACCGTATTTCTCCGTATTTTGTCGTCCTATGCAGCGGATTAGGTCAGAGATGGGGGGGGTTATTATGTCTGGATGGATTGTGTCTGTATCTCAAATGATCTGCATTGCAGGTGTTTTAGAACTTTGTATTCTAGATTATACCATTGTGCTTGCTGCCAATACAGACATTCTATCAATCTATCATTACCAGTTCACACACTGTGCGGTGTTTGTTTCCGTTATGTAGGGGGCCCCCCTTCATGGCAGAGTGGTTACGGTCGTTGACTCCAGTTCACTTGCCCCTTTGTAGGTTCGAATCCCACTGGGCGTGTTGTCGTTCCCGTTATGTAGGGGGCCCCCCTCCATGGCAGAGTGGTTACGGTCGTTGAATCCAGTTCACTTGCCCCTTTGTAGGTTTGAATCCCACTCGGCGGGTTGAATTCCTCAATGTAAGGAAGATATCCAACTGGCTTTCGGAGAGTCGGAGGTTCTACCCGGGTGATCGTCTGTGCTTGAAATACTGCTAGGAGAGGCCCACCGCGATCTTCCACCACCAATAATAGCTGGAAAGTCATATGCCCTAAGCTATTTCTGGGACTTTAAACCCATAAAACAAACAAATAATTATCCATTACTTAGGTTGTTCTACAGCAACTCATTATAAATATAGTTTTCCATTTCTTCTACCAATCATACCAGACCTGTTTCAGCAATCTACATAGCATTTTACATCTGGGATCTCTGGCTAAAAAAATGTTGAATGTGTGTTTAATTTGAAAACAGAAGATGTAGTTAATATTAACATGCAGAATTATTTCTGAGATTTCTACATACTTTGGCTGTTCTACTAGAGAAGTGAAGCATTTGTCTAGAAGTTCTTGGCATTTAATTCTTGTCAGTTAAAAGGATATTTCTGGATATTTGTGTCGGATAATGATGTTCTGATCAATGGACCTATAACACATCAATTTGTTTGTCTGCCTTCTCAATTAACCTTAGATTGTATTATATTTTGGCAGTTTCGTTTTGCAATTAAGGTGATATGACACCTTTGTGAAGAAGATATTGTGCACTATACTATCAGCTATTGACTGTTCTATCGATCATAATTATGACGAGATCGCATCTAATAATGGCTCCCATGAACGATTTAACGCTTCTCCACATAAACACCTTTATAATATATTATCCCATCCCACATATAGCTACCGTTCCACACCGTTCTGAATTCCCTGCTTAGATCCTGTCTCTTTATATGAAAAAGTTGGCAGTTTCTTATATCAAGTACTGGTTGACCACTGGAGCCTGCCCAGGAAAGGTGTTGTTAGGTAAGCTGTCCGTCGCTCAAATGGGCACCGGTAGCGATGCTAAATAAACTTCAATTAAAAAAAAAAAATCAATTCCCATAGATATTGATTATGGAGTATGTTAGTTTATACAAATTTATTTTAGCTCGATTGTGAAACAAGTTCTTATAACTTATATTAATCACTCTCGAGACCTCATTCCTGATGGAATCCATCGCCACGAGGGAGAGAGAAGAGGCAACATGGAAATTAAATGCCTTGCCTAAGGGCACAATCGTAACGGCTCCAGCGGGGCTCGAACTCCGGACCTTTCGCACCTGAAGCGAACACGCATCCACTGCACTATCACGACTTCCACAAGTATGTAGTACAGTGTGTGGAGAGGAAGCCGAGTTATTGGCCTATTCTGTCAACGTATATAGTCTATTGGCCTATTCTGTCAACATATATAGTCTATTGGCCTATTCTGTCAACGTATATAGTCTATTGGCCTATTCTGTTAACGTATATAGTCTATTGGCCTATTCTGTCAATGTATATAGTCTATTGGCCTATTCTGTCAACGTATATAGTATATTGGCCTATTCTGTCAATGTATATAGTCTATTGGCCTATTCTGTCAACGTATATAGTCTATTGGCCTATTCTGTTAACGTATATAGTATATTGGCCTATTCTGTCAATGTATATAGTCTATTGGCCTATTCTGTCAATGTATATAGTCTATTGGCCTATTCTGTCAACGTATATAGTCTATTGGCCTATTCTGCCAACATATATAGTCTATTGGCCTATTCTGCCAATGTATATAGTCTATTGGCCTATTTTGCCAACATATATAGTCTATTGGCCTATTCTGCCAACGTATATAGTCTATTGGCCTATTCTGTCAACGTATATAGTATATTGGCCTATTCTGTCAATGTATATAGTCTATTGGCCTATTCTGTCAATGTATATAGTCTATTGGCCTATTCTGCCAACGTATATAGTCTATTGGCCTATTCTGTTAACGTATATAGTATATTGGCCTATTCTGTCAATGTATATAGTCTATTGGCCTATTCTGTCAATGTATATAGTCTATTGGCCTATTCTGTCAACGTATATAGTCTATTGGCCTATTCTGCCAACATATATAGTCTATTGGCCTATTCTGCCAACGTATATAGTCTATTGGCCTATTCTGTCAACGTATATAGTCTATTGGCCTATTCTGTCAACGTATATAGTCTATTGGCCTATTCTGTCAACGTATATAGTCTATTGGCCTATTCTGCCAACGTATATAGTCTATTGGCCTATTCTGTCAACGTATATAGTCTATTGGCCTATTCTGCCAACATATATAGTATATTGGCCTATTCTGTCAACGTATATAGTCTATTGGCCTATTCTGCCAACATATATAGTCTATTGGCCTATTCTGTCAACGTATATAGTCTATTGGCCTATTCTGTCAACGTATATAGTCTATTGGCCTATTCTGTCAACGTATATAGTCTATTGGCCTATTCTGCCAACATATATAGTCTATTGGCCTATTCTGTCAACGTATATAGTCTGATATGGCTCTATGTTCTTTGCAAATACTGTTTGAATGGTATCCAGTATCAAATGGGATTAAGAACATGTTGTATTGATTTTGAGATGCACTTGAGTAAATAAAAGACAAAAACAAAAAGATGTCCATGTACAGGTCCCAAATATTGTTCGTAAATAACAATTATTTCCAGAAATAAAGCAGCTTCAAACATGATTTATAGCACACATGTGTTGCTGTATTGTATTTGGTGCATGTCTGGTGCACCAGGTTATTACTGGTTTAAGTAGTCTCATATCACTGCCAATGTACTGTAACACGTGTAAGGCTTGTCTGGAGACTGTTACAGTATTTGAAAAACAAACACTAAAAACTTGCTTACTTCTGGTAAAACATGTTGAAAAATGTTTAAGACCATATGGTGCACTAGAGTTCTTGTTTGCATAAAGATGTGGCATGTCGATCTTGCACGCATTTTATTGAGGAAAAAACAAATCCCAACTTTCATAAACTTGACTAAACATTCAAGACTAGATCAAATTAAATGTGTATTAATTTACTGGTTTACGGGCTGTTGGGTATTGTTTACCCTGACCAGGATCATTTATTGTCAATCACAGGTCGTGCCTGGCCAGGTACTTGCCCACTAAGCCCAGGTCCTGCCATGATCTAGGCCAAAATTTAAATATGTTATACTATGTTGATTGTGTATTAATTCACTGTTGTTTAAGGACTGTTGGGTATTGTTTACCCTGACCAGGATCATTTATTGTCAATCACAGGTTGTGCCTGGCCAGGTACTTGCCCATTAGGCCCAGGTCCTGCCATGGTCTAGGCCCAAATTTAAATAATTATGTTATGTTGATCGTTCATCTACTGCTTTGGTCTGCTTCATTGTTTCTGCTCCACCTCTTCCTGGTCCCTGTCCCATTGTTACTTTGTCCTTCCTCTTCCCGGTCCCTGGCCCATTGTGAATTTGTCCTTCCTTTTCCTGGTCCCTGGCCCATTGTTACTTTGTCCTTCCTCTTCCCGGTCCCTGGCCCATTGTGAATTTGTCCTTCCTCTTCCCGGTTCCTGGCCCATTGTTACTTTGTCCTTCCACTTCCCGGTCCCTGGCCCATTGTTACTTTGTCCTTCCTTTTCCTGGTCCCTGGCCCATTGTGACTTTGTCCCTCCTCTTCCTTGTCCCTGTCCCATTGTAACTTTGTCCTTCCTTTTCCCGGTTCCTGGCCCATTGTTACTTTGTCCTTCCACTTCCCGGTCCCTGGCCCATTGTAACTTTGTCCTTCCTCTTCCCGGTCCCTGGCCCATTGTAACTTTGTCCTTTCTCTTCCCGTCCCCCTGGCCCATTGTAACTTTGTCCTCCTCTTCCCGGTCCCTGCCCATTGTGACTTTGTCCTTCCTTTTCCGGTCCCTGCCCCATTGTAACTTTGTCATTCCTCTTCCCGTCCCTGGCCCATTGTGATTTTGTCCTTCCTCTTCCGGTCCCTGGCCCATTGTGACTTTGTCCTTCCTCTTCCCGGTCCCTGGCCCATTGTGACTTTGTCCTTTTCCTGGTCCCTGGCCCATTGTTACTTTGTCCTTCCTCTTCCCGGTCCCTAGCCCATTGTGACTTTGTCCTTCCTTTTCCTTGTCCCTGTCCCATTGTAACTTTGTCCTTCCTCTTCCCGGTCCCTGGCCCATTGTTACTTCTCCTTACCTTTCCCTGACCTGTTGCGTTAACCTTCCCCTTCTATGTTACATTCCAACTTTGTCATTTCAGTTCCCTGTCATGTTGTCTGTCCCAATTTAACTCTGTCTTTTTTCTGCCCTGATCTAACTTTGATAAGCAAAAGTTTTATTAGCAACACACACCACTTCACACAAGTTTGACCTTGACCTGTACTACATAGCTCTATGGTCAAGGTCAAATCAGAATATAGCACATACTATTGCACGTTTCCTTCCTTTCCTGATAAAAGAGTATACCAGGGTCAGGTATTGACCTTGATTTCTTTGAAATCCACGATTTAGGACCAGCCGGGTTGACACATGTGATAGACTGTAAGATAAAGCAGGTTTCCAAGGATAACAGTATTGTTCAAAAAATTAATTCTGCAAAAATCAAAGTTAGAATTCTGGCATGCAGGGACATTTATTACATAGTAAATTATTTTCAATATTGCTACAGCAAATACTGTCTTGTGTAATTTCAAAATGAACAATCTTTCTGATTTATTAGTCTGGTGTTATCTCCCCTTATCAATTTTGAGCAGGTACTCTTGTAGATGCACATGCTCTAGGGTTTCATAAGTTAGATAAAATTGACAACATAAATAATAAAAACAGTGGGGAGTTAATAAATAGGTGGAAATATCCTGAAATATAGATCAGAAAATGTGTGGGAAAAAAGTGGAAGATCTTTGAATTAATGCCCTTTTATTATAGGTACTGAGGAATGAAATTGTGGGGTGTGCATATCTCCATCTTCTTCTACAGGTCCGCCTCCGTGGTCGAGTGGTTAAGGTCGCTGACTTGTATACCACTGTAACCTATCATCACTGATGGTCACGGGTTCGAGCCCCGCTCAGGCCGTGTCTCATTTATATGAAAAAGTTGGCAGTTTCTTACGGAGGTTGGTGCACCGAAGTACTGGTTTACCGCTGGAGCCTGCCCAGGAAAGGTGTTGTTAAGTAAACTGCCTGCCGGCGATATAGCCCGAAATGGTGCTGATGCAGGCGTAAAACCCGAAATATAACAATCTTCTTCTACTGCTTGACGTACAGTCCGACATGCGTAGGCATTTCTAGCCTAGGTTAATAAAACCGTGTATTGCAATATTGCTGGCGCGTAGCTGGGATATTCAGCAGGTGTAGGCCATGACAAGCGAGCATCCCCCTGGCACACTTGGTGTGTACTAGTTGGTACTCATTCACTTTCGTAATAACAATGTTTTAAAATTTGCATATTTTCATTTTACCATTGAAATCTCGTCTCGACACTGCACACATAATGACCCCCCTCCTCTCCCAACCTATGCTTTACTTTAACTGTATATGATTTCTCATATTGACATATTTTTCACGTGAATGCTTTTATGTATATAACACAAACGGATCTGTAGTCCAGTGGTAACACGCTAGACTGGTAATCCAGGGATCGCAGGTTCGATCCCCCGTCTGACCCTAATAAAATTAACAGTTTCAGATGGGACGTTAAACCGAGGTCTCGTGTCGGTGCTTTACACCGTGCACGTAAAAGAACCAGAGGAGACTCTGTAATGGGTCTCTTTCTGTATCATTGCACTATCCTCCAAAAATCTAAAATGACTAATCTCTTCAGGAGGCGTCGCTCATATGGGCAACCGGTAGCGACGATAAATAAACGTAAAAAAACAATATATATATATATACATAAATGTTGTACAATGATGAACTTTTAACATCTCCCTCAGATGGGATTTTAAATCAAGGTCTTGTGTCTGTGCCAGAGGATACTCTGGAATGGGTCTCTGTCTGTATCATTGCACTAGATAGTGCAACAAGATACAGAAACATCCCTTGTTCTTTAACCCATTTCATTCTGGAAACATTAAAAGGCTTTTGCAAACAACATAGATCCAGATCAGCCGCAACGTGACGCTGCGTGCTGATCAGGATCTATGTTGTTTGCTACATAGCCAAGTGTCTTAGCAAGATCATCTGAATAGCTAACAGCACAGAGCCTGATCAGATGGCACGTTCCATGGCAGCTGATCTAGCTCTATGTTCTTTGCAAATACTGTATGAACGGTATCCAGAATCAAATGGTTAACATGTCCAGTGCATAGCATTGATACCTGAAACCTCTTGTTTATACTCTCATCTGAAAGGCTTGATATTATGTCAAGATGTGGATATTTGGGAGTGCTTCAGTTTTGATTTCAGAGTAGCCGAGTTGTGAAGGGTGTAAGTGGTAAAACACTTTCAAAGTGGAAGAACTATGCTCCAGTGATATGGCAGGTAGATTGTAAAAACACTTTCACAGTGGAAGAACTACCCTCCACCGATACTGCAGGTAGAATCTCGTCTACACTCCACAAGTGTCACATCAAGAACAGATAACAGTATTATAGTTTTGCCTGGAATCTTTCATTGCTGTGACATTTGTAGACTGTTGACTAGACCATGTTCTTGTGGGGATTTCATTATGTGCAGGAGTAGTGACCCTGCTAGTCTGCTGTCCTTCGGGGGGGTGGGGGGTTGAAATCCCTCGTCCCCTACATCTCTGAATGTGACGGGAATCCCAGGTACCCTGCATCTCTGAATGTGACAGGGAACCCTGGTCCCCTGCATTTCTGAATGTGACTGGAATCCCTGGTCCCCTACATCTCTGAATGTGACAGGAAACCCATGTCCCCTGCATCTCTGAATGTTTACCAGGCAACCAAAACCTCAATCCAATCTGACTAAAAAATTAATTTTTATGATTCTTATAAGTTTGTGTCCAAATTTTGAAGCTCTTTTTATATTTAGAAGGAAGTAGTACTGACGTTTAAAGAATACCCAGGCTAATGTTTTACTCACCCACTTGTTTGGTAAGGTGAACAGATGAGAAAGGGACCATTTGTAGATTTATCTGGACAAATGGGAATTTATATGATAAGAATTACTGCTATGTATTCATAGTATAGGTATTAAAAGTGTCCAATTGTTTTCAGGGAATTAGTTCCAAGCTTTCACTGATGTGCGCATAGAAATACAGGCTTGAGCTGGAATCCAGAATTGGCCAGGTCAATCTATTTACGTAGTTGAAATTCTGCAACAATATTTGGTTCCCATATGATTCGCGGATGTTCCAGCAGGGATGTGGTATATACTATTTGGCTGGACACGGTTTCATGTTATTGTCAACATGTTTGCATTTAATTACTAAATTTTGCACTTTATAATTTATATACATTCACTCAATACACTATCCGAGCTTGTATTATGCAGCGTGAGTTTTCAATCGTCCTTCTATTACATATTTATAATTGTAATAGTTTTTCTTGTTCTCTGTAAGAAAGTAGACTAATAGTGAAATTATATCTATAGGAGGGCAAATCTGTCATGATAAAATCTGTTGATTTTTTTACATGCTTAGTAGATAAGGCCAGTACAAGTCCTGCTCACCTACAAGTCTAACGTGAGATAAGACATAACCTGGAAATATCTGTGAGAAATAAGTAAGTATTATGATAAATAACAAACATAAAAAAGATATGATCTAATTGTTGAATATTCTATGAGAAATACTTTGAAGAATTCCCCCATAATTGACATTAATTTGGGTGGGTGGGGAACTTATAATGAATAAAAACACACACACTGAAGGCTACTGGATTTCTCTGTGAACGGTACAAGAAAAACAGAACATCAAACATCGGTGTGGATAAATAAACACTGTTATTCTATGAATCGGCTCGGATTTTTCGAATGTGTTGAGAAATTTAGGTAATTACCCATTAGCTGTAATGTATAGAACTGACTCCATCACCAACATTAGGATAACCAAACAGTACTGTAACATGGCGCGGTATTTTGTCTGTATATGCAAAGAAAGCATTGACTGTGTTTAGATCTGCAATAAAACATCGTTTAGCGTCAAGCATGATGTCATTTAGCTATTTTGTGACATCATTAATTTTACGCACTCTCAAAAAACCAAGCAGTATTGTAAGCAATATTCTAACATGACGCGGCATTTTGTCTGTATATTCAAAGAAAGAATTGACTGTGTTTGGATCTGAAATAAAACATCGTTTAGCGTCAAACATGATGTCATTTTACTATCGCTTTTGTAGTTTTGCAACGTCATTAATTTTTACGCACGTTCAAAAAAGAATACCAAGATATTTTTGGTCCTGTTGGAATCAAAATAATATTTGCATTTTCATTATTTATTGTCGAATATGACATGGTTTATCCGTTCTGAGTGCCGGAATTAACTTGTTGGAACTCCATACCATGTTTTATTTAACCAGAAATAACTGAAAGGCAAATATTATTTCTTGGTAACACTATACTAAGTGAATGCAACCAGAATTGCCAGAGATCTCCCAGAATGCTGACAGGAACCACCAGAATGTGTGTGTATTGATGGCAGGAACCATCAGAATGTGTGTGTATTGATGGCAGGAACCACCAGAATGTGTGTGTATTGATGGCAGGAACCACCAGAATGTGTGTGTATTGATGGCGGGAAACACCAGAATGTGTGTGTATTGATGGCAGGAACCACCAGAATGTGTGTGTATTGATGGCAGGATCCACCAGAATGTGTGTGTATTGATGGCGGAAACCACCATAATGTATGTGTATTAATGGCGGGAACCACCAGAATGTGTGTGTATTGATGGCGGGAACCACCAGAATGTGTGTATTGATGGCAGAAACCACCAGAATGTGTGTGTATTGATGGCAGAAACCACCAGGATGTGTGTGTGTATTGATGGCGGGAACCACCAGAATGTGTGTGTATTGATGGCAGAAACCACCAGAATGTGTGTGTATTGATGGCATGAACCACCAGAATGTGTGTGTATTGATGGTGGGAACCACCAGAATGTGTGTGTATTGATGGCGGGAACCACCAGAATGTGTGTGTGTATTGATGGCAGGAACCACCAGAATGTGTGTGTATTGATGGTGGGAACCACCAGAATGTGTGTGTATTGATGGTGGGAACCACCAGAATGTGTGTGTGTATTGATGGCGGGAACCACCATAATGTGTGTGTTGATGGCGGGAACCACCATAATGTGTGTGTTGATGGCAGGAACCACCAGAATGTGTGTATTGATGGCGGGAACCACCAGAATGTGTGTGTATTGATGGCAGGAACCACCAGAATGTTTGTGTATTGATGGCAGGAACCACCAGGATGTGTGTGTGTGTATTGATGGCAGGAACCACCAGAATGTGTGTGTATTGATGGCGGAAACCACCAGAATGTGTGTGTATTGATGGCAGGAACCACCAGACTGTGTGTATTGATGGCAGGAACCACCAGAATGTGTGTGTATTGATGGCAGCAACCACCATAATGTGTGTGTATTGATGACATAAACCACCAGAATGTGTGTGTATTGATGGTGGGAACCACCAGAATGTGTGTGTATTGATGGCAGGAACCACCAGAATGTGTGTGTATTGATGGCAGGAACCGCCATAATGTGTGTGTATTGATGGCGGAAACCACCAGAATGTGTGTGTATTGATGGCAGAAACCACCAGAATGTGTGTATTGATGGCAGAAACCACAAGAATGTGTGTATTGATGGCATGAACCGCCAGAATGTGTGTGTATTAATGACATAAACCACCAGAATGTGTGTGTATTGATGGTGGGAACCACCAGAATGTGTGTGTGTATTGATGGCATGAACCACCAGAATGGGTGTGTATTGATGGCAGGAACCACCAGAATGTGTGTGTATTGATGGCAGGAACTGCCAGAATGTGTGTGTATTGATGGCAGGATCCACCAGAATGTGTGTGTATTGATGGCGGAAACCACCATAATGTATGTGTATTAATGGCGGGAACCACCAGAATGTGTGTGTATTGATGGTGGGAACCACCAGAATGTGTGTGTATTGATGGTGGGAACCATCAGAATGTGTGTGTATTGATGGCGGGAACCACCAGAATGTGTGTGTATTGATGGTGGGAACCATCAGAATGTGTGTGTATTGATTGTGGGAACCATCAGAATGTGTGTGTATTGATGGCGGGAACCACCAGAATGTGTGTGTATTGATGGCGGGAACCACCAGAATGTGTGTGTATTGATGGTGGGAACCATCAGAATGTGTGTGTATTGATGGTGGGAACCATCAGAATGTGTGTGTATTGATGGCAGATACCACCTATAGGTTAGACTCCCACTTGTGATGTCTATTTCTTGATGGTGAGGAAGTTATCCAGCTGACTTGCAGAAGGTCGCTGGTTCTACCTGGTGCCCGTCCGTGCCTGCAATAATGGGGCATCCAGGGTCATCCTACACCTATAATAGCAGGATAGTCGCCATATGACATCTACAACAATGATGGTGATGTAATTGAGAGATTGTGAGTTCTAACCTCTCTACAACAATGATGGTGATGTAATTGAAAGATTGTAAGTTCTAACCCCTACAACAATGATGGTGATGTAATTGAGAGATTGTGAGTTCTAACCTCTACAACAATGATGGTGATGTAATTGAGAGATTGTGAGTTCTAACCCCTACAACAATGATGGTGATGTAATTGAGAGATTGTGAGTTCTAACCCCTACAACAATGATGGTGATGTAATTGAGAGATTGTAATTCTAACCCCTACAACAATGATGGTGATGTAATTGAGAGATTGTAAGTTCTAACCCCTACAACAACGATGGTGATTTAATTGAGAGATTGTGAGTTCTAACCCCTACAACAACGATGGTGATTTAATTGAGAGATTGTGAGTTCTAACCCCTACAACAACGATGGTGATTTAATTGAGAGATTGTGGGTTCTAACCCCTACAACAATGATGGTGATGTAATTGAGAGATTGTGGGTTCTAACCCCTACAACAATGATGGTGATGTAATTGAGAGATTGTAAGTTCTAACCCCTACAACAATGATGGTGATGTAATTGAGAGATTGTAAGTTCTAACCCCTACAACAATGATGGTGATTTAATTGAGAGATTGTGAGTTCTAACCCCTACAACAATGATGGTGATGTAATTGAGAGATTGTAAGTTCTAACCCCTACAACAACGATGGTGATGTAATTGAGAGATTGTAAGTTCTAACCCCTACAACAACGATGGTGATGTAATTGAGAGATTGTAAGTTCTAACCCCTACAACAACGATGGTGATGTAATTGAGAGATTGTAAGTTCTAACCCCTACAACAATGATTGTGATGTAATTGAGAGATTGTAAGTTCTAACCCCTACAACAATGATGGTGATGTAATTGAGAGATTGTAAGTTCTAACCCCTACAACAACGATGGTGATGTAATTGAGAGATTGTAAGTTCTAACCCCTACAACAACGATGGTGATGTAATTGAGAGATTGTAAGTTCTAACCCCTACAACAATGATGGTGATGTAATTGAGAGATTGTAAGTTCTAACCCATCTACAACAATGATGGTGATGTAATTGAGAGATTGTAAGTTCTAACCCATCTACAACAATGATGGTGATGTAATTGAGAGATTGTAAGTTCTAACCCCTCTACAACAATGATGGTGATGTAATTGAGAGATTGTGAGTTCTAACCCCTACAACAATGATGGTGATGTAATTGAGAGATTGTAAGTTCTAACCCCTACAACAATGATGGTGATGTAATTGAGAGATTGTGAGTTCTAACCCTCTACAACAATGATGGTGATGTAATTGAGAGATTGTAAGTTCTAACCCCTACAACAATGATGGTGATGTAATTGAGAGATTGTAAGTTCTAACCCCTACAACAATGATGGTGATGTAATTGAGAGATTGTGAGTTCTAACCTCTCTACAACAATGATGGTGATGTAATTGAGAGATTGTAAGTTCTAACCCCTACAACAATGATGGTGATGTAATTGAGAGATTGTAAGTTCTAACCCATCTACAACAATGATGGTGATGTAATTGAGAGATTGTAAGTTCTAACCCCTACAACAATGATGGTGATGTAATTGAGAGATTGTGAGTTCTAACCCCTACAACAATGATGGTGATGTAATTGAGAGATTGTGAGTTCTAACCCCTCTACCATAATGGTGGTGATATCCTTGGAAGGCAAGACTGTGTCGCATTGTCTCTTCTTCACGGTTATGAATTCCATCAGGTCTAGAGCGACGAACTTCTGCACGGTTATGAATTCCATCAGGTCTAGAGCGACGAACTTCTTCACGGTTATGAATTCCATCAGGTCTAGAGCGACGAAACTAATGTAACAAGTTGTTTCTCAAACAAGCCAAGATAAATTTGCATAAACTAATGAATTGTTAATTTCCTCTTGGCTATAGTATGCCAAATTCTACCAGTGACCAAATTCCACTTGGTTCTATAGTAATTATGCTAAATTTGGTCTTGACCTTGACATTCAGAGTTCAATGGCATATAAATATAACAGACAACTCTTTGAATCCTCCTTGTTAAGTGCAGTGGTAATCAGATTTCAAACCAAGTTTTGTCTGGAGCTTCTGCGTTTTTGCATACATTGAATGTTGCAGCCCACTTGAACTATCAGCTACATGGATATGGAGCCTGATATGAAATGACTGCAGAGAGATTTACAATGTGTTCCAGGTGTAACCTAATTGCCAACCTCACTAATTTTGTTGAAGCTGATTTTCCACCAAGAAATAAAGACACTTTCATTAGAACAAATGCCTTCTAAGACATGTTTTATTGTATTTTATTAGTCGACTCCCCATCATTTTGTGTTGGGAAGGAATGCAAGGCCTTCCCGGAATACATTCGTGTTGGATAAATTACTTTTGAGAGAAAGATGAATGGAGAAAAAAGATAAAAGGTTTCATGGGAAATATGTTTTTAATTGTTTTTGCATTAAATTTTGGATTTATATAATCCTGGGTGTATTTATGCTGTAGCATGTACATACTGGTATTGTGGGCATGTACATACTGGTATTGTGGGCATGTACATACTGGTATTGTGGGCATGTACATACTGGTATTGTGGGCATGTACATACTGGTATTGTGGGCATGTACATACTGGTATTGTGGGCATGTACATACTGGTATTGTGAGCATGTATATACTGGTATTGTGGGCATGTACATACTGGTATTGTGGGCATGTACATACTGGTATTGTGGGCATGTACATACTGGTATTGTGGGCATGTACATACTGGTATTGTGAGCATGTACATACTGGTATTGTGGGCATGTACATACTGGTATTGTGAGCATGTACATACTGGTATTGTGAGCATGTACATAATGGTATTGTGGGCATGTACATACTAGTATTGTGAGCATGTACATACTGGTATTGTGAGCATGTACATACTGGTATTGTGGGCATGTACATACTGGTATTGTGGGCATGTACATACTGGTATTGTGGGCATGTACATACTGGTATTGTGGGCATGTACATACTGGTATTGTGGGCATGTACATACTGGTATTGTGGGCATGTACATACTGGTATTGTGGGCATGTACATACTGGTATTGTGGGCATGTATATACTGGTATTGTGGGCATGTACATACTGGTATTGTGGGCATGTACATACTGGTATTGTGGGCATGTACATACTGGTATTGTGGGCATGTACATACTGGTATTGTGAGCATGTACATACTGGTATTGTGGGCATGTACATACTGGTATTGTGAGCATGTACATACTGGTATTGTGAGCATGTACATAATGGTATTGTGGGCATGTACATACTAGTATTGTGAGCATGTACATACTGGTATTGTGAGCATGTACATACTGGTATTGTGGGCATGTACATACTGGTATTGTGGGCATGTACATACTGGTAGTGTGGGCATGTACATACTGGTATGGTGAGCATGTACATACTGGTATTGTGGGCATGTACATACTGGTATTGTGGGCATGTACATACTGGTATTGTGAGCATGTACATACTGGTATTGTGGGCATGTACATACTGGTATTGTGGGCATGTACATACTGGTATTGTGGGCATGTACATACTGGTATTGTGAGCATGTACATACTGGTATTGTGAGCATGTACATACTGGTATTGTGGGCATGTACATACTGGTATTGTGGGCATGTACATACTGGTATTGTGGGCATGTACATACTGGTATTGTGAGCATGTACATACTGGTAGTATGGTGAGCATGTACATACTGGTAGTATGGTGAGCATGTACATACTGGTAGTATGGTGAGCATGTACATACTGGTAGTATGGTGAGCATGTACATACTGGTATTGTGAGCATGTACATACTGGTATTGTGAGCATGTACATACTGGTATTGTGAGCATGTACATACTGGTATTGTGAGCATGTACATACTGGTATTGTGAGCATGTACATACTGGTATTGTGAGCATGTACATACTGGTATTGTGAGCATGTACATACTGGTATTGTGAGCATGTACATACTGGTATTGTGAGCATGTACATACTGGTATTGTGAGCATGTACATACTGGTATTGTGAGCATGTACATACTGGTATTGTGAGCATGTACATACTGGTATTGTGAGCATGTACATACTGGTATTGTGAGCATGTACATACTGGTATTGTGAGCATGTACATACTGGTATTGTGAGCATGTACATACTGGTATTGTGGGCATGTACATACTGGTATTGTGAGCATGTACATACTGGTATTGTGAGCATGTACATACTGGTATTGTGGGCATGTACATACTGGTATTGTGAGCATGTACATACTGGTATTGTGGGCATGTACATACTGGTATTGTGGGCATGTACATACTGGTATTGTGAGCATGTACATACTGGTATTGTGAGCATGTACATACTGGTATTGTGGGCATGTACATACTGGTATTGTGAGCATGTACATACTGGTATTGTGGGCATGTACATACTGGTATTGTGGGCATGTACATACTGGTACTGTGAGCATGTACATACTGGTATTGTGGGCATGTACATACTGGTACTATGAGCATGTACATACTGGTATTGTGAGCATGTACATACTGGTATTGTGAGCATGTACATACTGGTATTGTGAGCATGTACATACTGGTAGTGTGAGCATGTACATACTGGTATTGTGAGCATGCACATACTGGTATTGTGAGCATGCACATATTGGTATTGTGGGCATGTACATACTGGTATTGTGAGCATGTACATACTGGTATGGTGAGCATGTACATACTGGTATTGTGAGCATGTACATACTGGTATTGTGAGCATGTACATACTGGTATTGTGAGCATGTACATACTGGTACTGTGAGCATGTACATACTGGTATTGTGAGACTGGTACTGTGAGCATGTACATACTGGTATTGTGAGCATGTACATACTGGTACTGTGAGCATGTACATACTGGTATTGTGAATATGTACATACTGGTATTGTGAGCATGTACATACTGGTATTGTGAGCATGTACATACTGGTATTGTGAGCATGTACATACTGGTATTGTGGGCATGTACATACTGGTATTGTGGGCATGTACATACTGGTACATACTGGTACTGTGAGCATGTACATACTGGTATTGTGAGCATGTACATACTGGTACTGTGAGCATGTACATACTGGTATTGTGAGTATGTACATACTGGTAGTATGGTGAGCATGTACATACTGGTATTGTGAGCATGTACATACTGGTAGTGTGAGTATGTACATACTGGCATTGTGAGCATGTACATACTGGTACTGTGAGCCTGTACATACTGGTAATGTGAGCATGTACATACTGGTATTGTGAGTATGTACATACTGGTACTGTGAGTATGTACATACTGGTACTGTGAGCATGTACATACTGGTACTGTGAGCATGTACATACTGGTACTGTGAGTATGTACATACTGGTATTGTGAGCATGTACATACTGGTATTGTGAGCATGTACATACTGGTATTGTGAGCATGTACATACTGGTATTGTGAGCATGTACATACTGGTATTGTGAGCATGTACATAATGGTATTGTGAGCATGTACATACTGGTATTGTGAGCGTGTACATACTGGTAGTGTGAGCATGTACATACTGGTATTGTGAGCGTGTACATACTGGTAGTGTGAGCATGTATATACTGGTATTGTGAGCATGTACATACTGGTATTGTGAGCATTTACATACTGGTATTGTGAGCATGTACATACTGGTATTGTGAGCATTTACATACTGGTATTGTGAGCATGTACATATGGGTATTGTGAGTATGTACATACTGGTACTGTGAGCATGTACATACAGGTAGTGTGAGCATGTACATACTGGTACTGTGAGCATGTACATACTGGTACTGTGAGCATGTACATACTGGTATTGTGAGCATGTACATACTGGTACTGTGAGCATGTACATACTGGTAATTCTGATAATATCAACACCTGGGGAAACTGGACTGATTGTCCGTGTAATTATTGATTAGCATTAATCCTAGTAATATGCCTTATTAGCATGTGACTTAAATAATGACGTACTTGAGTCGAAAGCGAGGCACTGCATGTTGATAAACTATATAATTGGCCGCCATTGTTTACGGGTCAACGGAACAATAAATAGTTTTAAAAAGTACAATGTGCATCTGATTTGACATATTTACTCACTATTTAAGTCGTCCTTAGTTCAATTACGCCAAATCGACCCATTACTACTTAAACTTAATAGTTAAAATCCGCCATCTTGTTGATATAGCACAGAAACGGGAAATTATATGTTTGCGATGTAAATGAGGCTACGGGAGCATTTGTGTATATTCGGAAATGATCGTGTAGAATCGTGCCTGTTTGGAGATTTCCGATTGAATTCCGTTTCTAATTTAGCGATAGTATATTATAGAGAAGAGTTGTCATTCTTCAAATCTACACCCTCATAAATGAGGGTGTAAGTAGATGGCGCTATGATCGGAAATCCAGTTCCCCAGGCTGTCATTTTGCCAGAAGTTAAAAAGTGAAAAATCTGGAACCCAGGCTAATACTGGATAGGCATAGTCTGTCCGATTAGCGCAGTGGTTAGCACGCTCGCTTCTCACCAATGCAATCCAGGTTCGATCATCCGATCTGAACGTTTTTGAGATGGTACATTGGTCGCCAGATCGATTGGATAGGTGGGCTGAACTATTGGCTATCGTGGATATGGAGCCTGATATGAAATGACTGCAGAGACATTTACAATGTCTCAATTTCTCAGGTTTCCTCCAATACGGAACGACTACATAATTATATGCTTTGCGTGGAAGTCGTGATGGTGCAGTGGATGCACGTTCGCTTCAGGTGCGAAAGGTCTGGAGTTCGAGCCCCGCTGGAGCCGTTACGATTATGTCCTTAGGCAAGGCATTTAAATTCCACGTTACCTCTTCTCTCCCTCGTGGCGATGGATTCCATCAGGAATGAGGTCTCGAGAGTGATTTATATAAGTTGAAAGAACTTGTTATGCAATCGAGCTAAAATAAATTTGTATGAACTACAATATGTCAGTTGTTTGACAGTGTCCCAATATGTACCTTGCAATATAACGTATGTGTTTCTAATATCATCTTAACTCTTTCACCGCCAATGTCGCATAAAGGCGACTTTGTAAAAAAAATAGAGAACCATATCAGACAGAACAGAACATGCCATCTGATCAGGCTATATGCTGATTGCTCTTCAGACAGTGGAGCTGAAGCACCTGTCTGAATAGCAAACAACATAGATCCTGATCAGTCGCGGCGTTACGCCGCGGCTGATCTGGATCTATGTTGTTTGCACATGCTCTGAATTTATTCGGCGCTGAAAGAGTTAATTCGCGCCAACGAGCAGGATTATTATAAGCTTGTTTCACAATTATTGTAATTTAAATAAAGTCTATATGTTGTACTAGGCATTCCCTAAAGCCGAGGATGTCCGATTAGCGCAGTGGTTAGCGCACTCGCTTCTCACCAATGCAACCCTGGTTCGATCCTCGGATCGGGAAGTATGTGAGATGGTACGGTGGTCGCCAGATCGGACAGGTGGGTTTTCTCCGAGTACTCCGGTTTCCTCCCACACGAATAACCACATATATGCTTTCATCCGCGCCAACGAGAATGATTAATAAGTTGTTAAAACTTGCTTTGCAATCGTTGTAAAATGAAGATTTAAAAAAAAAGAAGAAAAAAATCCGCCACTTCAGCCTTCCGGAAGTATTGAGAATCACATGAACTTTATGATATGAATAAAACCAATGCAATAACCGAGATTTCTTATTTCATACAAAATTTATCTAGTCATAGTTTGTTCTTGATCATCTGGCTGTGAGTTCCATACAATGTTCTGTTATTGCATGTTCCTCTTTGATACACCTGGTGAATGGGGATGTTGCACAGGTGAAATCGGTTTATGAGCTATTAAACAATATAGATAGGTGTTTTCATAGATTTGTCAGGGTTTTATTAAGTGGAGTGGTATGGGAGAAAATGATGGAATTTAATAGTTCCAGTGTATAATCGAATACGTTTCCATACTGTTGCAGTTTATTTCTAAAATATCAGTCCTTGCAAGTCCAAGATGGTGGAATTTAATAGTTCCAGTTAATCGAATACGTTTCCATACCGTTAGTCTATTTCTAAAATATCAGTCCTTGCAAGTCCAACAATAATTCAACTGTTCAGTTATTAAAAATTATCTTCTATAAGACCTATGTTGATGCCAATTAACATGCTCAAATTTATTGGCATAATCAGCAACTAAATATGCCTTTGCCATGCTATGTAGCCCAAATAGTTCAATCTTATATCTCTGCATTTTTCACAACATAATATAAAATGGTATTCTGGTTCAATTACATTTTGATTGCATAATTTACATAATCTATTGTTTCTATCAATACCATTAAATCTTCCAAATTCAATTTCTAATTTTTGGATGTTAAACTATCACTAGAAATTTGATCAATATAATCGTCATAATCATTAACCTTTTCAAATGTGGATGTGTTAGACCCATCCCCCCACCTGCCTAAAAATGAGTTAAATTTATTTTTCACGATTTACATTCCAGCTGTGCAAGTTGCATGTACTGAGAAACTGTGTACTCCCAGTGCCATGATGAGGAAGACAGGTGGAGGGAGATTGAAGGATGACAGTTGAATTAGAAGGCTGGAATGATAGAAGGAACATCAAGTTAATGGAGGGAGATGTACTGTAAGTAGATGTTGAATGAGACAGATGTAATAGAGTGAGGTGGAGGGAGTTTATGGAAGGGGGGACATGTAGTGGAGACAGACATAGAATGGAAGTAGATGTAGTGGAGTCAGACATAGAATGGAAGTAGATGTAGTAGAGACAGACATATAATGGAAGGAGTGTAGTGGAGGCAGACCTAGAATATAAGGATATGGAAGAGTTGAGATTGAATGGAAGCACACATAGATTGGATGGATATGTAAATAGAGAGATGGAATGGAGGCACACATAGAATGGATGGATATGAAAGTAGAGAGATGGAATGGAGGTAGACATAGATTGGATGGATATAGAAGTAGAGAGATGGAATGGAGGTAGACATAGATTGGATGGATATGAAAGTAGAGCGATGGAATGGAGGCACACATAGATTGCATGGATATGGAAGTAGAGAGATAGAATGGAGGTAGACATAGATTGGATGGATATAGAAGTAGAGAGATGGAATGGAGGCACACATAGATTGCATGGATATGGAAGAAGTAGAGAGATGGAATGGAGGTAGACATAGATTGGATGGATATAGAAGTAGAGAGATGGAATAGAGGTAGACATAGATTGGATGGATATAGAAGTAGAGAGATGGAATGGAGGTAGACATAGATTGGATGGATATAGAAGTAGAGAGATGGAATGGAGGTAGACATAGATTGGATGGATATGGAAGTAGAGAGATGGAATGGAGGTAGACATAGATTGGATGGATATGGAAGTAGAGAGATGGAATGGAGGTAGACATAGATTGGATGGATATGGAAGAAATTGTAGAAGTGTTTCTAAAGTTTCAATGTTGCCAATATTTTTGTTGCAAATTAATTTTTATAACAATTGTATTTTCACCTTGTAGGCCTTGTCCAAGAGTTTAACCTGATCTGCTCCTCTGAACCTCTATTGAGTTATAATAGAGTCATGATGTGTCCTTCAACAGGCAAGCTGTGGGCCTCGTCCAGGGGTTTAACCCGGTCTGCTCCTCTGAACCTCTATTGAGTTATAATAGAGTCATGATGAATCCTTCAACAGGCAAGCTGTGAGCCTCGTCCAAGAGTTTAACCCGGTCTGCTCCTCTGAACCTCTATTGAGTTATAATAGAGTCAAGCTGTGGGCCTCGTCCAGGAGTTTAACCCGGTCTGCTCCTCTGAACCTCTATTGAGTTATAATAGAGTCAAGCTGTGGGCCTCGTCCATGAGTTTAACCCGGTCTGCTCCTCTGAACCTCTATTGAGTTATAATAGAGTCAAGCTGTGGGCCTCCTCCAGGAGTTTAACCTGGTCTGCTCCTCTGAACCTCTATCGAGTTATAATAGAGTCATGATACCGTATCAAAATGTATCCTTTGACAGGCAAGCTGTGGACCTCAGCCAGGAGTTTAACCCGGTCTGCTCCTCTGAACCTCTATCGAGTTATAATAGAGTCATGATACCGTATCAAAATGTATCCTTTGACAGGCAAGCTGTGGACCTCAGCCAGGAGTTTAACCTGGTCTGCTCCTCTGAACCTCTATTGAGTTATAATAGAGTCATGATACCGTATCAAAATGTATCCTTTAACAGGCAAGCTGTGGACCTCAGCCAGGAGTTTAACCTGGTCTGCTCCTCTGAACCTCTATTGAGTTATAATAGAGTCATGATACCGTATCAAAATGTATCCTTTGACAGGCAAGCTGTGGACCTCAGCCAGGAGTTTAACCTGGTCTGCTCCTCTGAACCTCTATTGGGTTATAATAGAGTCATGTGTCCTTCAGGTCTGCCTCCGTGGTCGAGTGGTTAAGGTCGCTGACTTGTATACCACTGTAACCTATCATCACTGATGGTCACGGGTTCGAGCCCCGCTCAGGCCGTATCTCATTTATATGAAAAAGTTGGCAGTTTCTTACGGAGGTTGGTGCACCCAAGTATTGGTTAACTGCTGGAGCCTGCCCAGGAAAGGTGTTGTTAGGTAAATTGCCCGCCGGCAATATAGCCCAAAATGGTGCTGATGCAGGTGCAAAACCCGAAATATAACATAACATGTGTCCTTCAACAGGCAAGCTGTCGATAATGGAAATGGTCAGACAGCTTGATATTAGATTTATAATTTAAAATATAATAAAATTGTCTTAATACCTCGTAATGCAGAATTATGACATTACCACCGGGTATTATTAATTGTTTCAAATAAAAGAAAAAAGAAAACTCTGTTGCTCAACTCTGTGGATATAATGTACACAGGGTAACAACTTTAATCTGCTTTGAAATTTTTTATGACCCAATAAAATGCTGCTTGCATCTACCAGATATGCATTCATTTGATAGTTTTATGTCAGATAATGGTACATTGCACTTATTTATTGCCCGAGTAGGATTTTCTTCCAATTATGTAATTATATTGATAGATGCCACTTTTATTGAGTTGTTCCCTATAATGATGTACAGCCTGATGTGCTCTGACTTCTGATATGTCCTGGCTGGCATCAATTCATCTTCCATAGACTGGAGTCCTATCATTATTGCCTGTTTGGTTAGATCTAGGTTTAATTTTGTTTTCAATCCAGAACCAACTTTTGTTTCATTAACCATTAATGGTGTGTGTCCTATAAACCCGTAATCTTTGCACGAAAGACACGGGTTCATTCTAGGTCAGAATTTTTGGGAGAAGTTAGAAAGCGTGCAATTGCGTCTTTAAATAGTGTTATTTAATATAATTCAACAAAATAGAGTTAAAATACACAATTGACCATCAAAGAGAACATATGAATATACAATGTATATCTTACTGGACAACATTTTGTATGAAAATTGTAAAAAAAAAAATATATTTTTTAAATTATATTTTTTTAGGGAGAATTGGTGCCCCCAGGGTGAAGACATGACCCCTTTTCCCTGTCTGCACTGGCACAATTATGGAGAATGTTACCGTTCTAAAAATAATATCGAATAACCAAGTTTTGTTGATGGTAAGCATTGGTTAAAATGATCCACGTTTTGTTTAGCATTTTCATTTCTACCTGAACCAATCTGATGTTACACAAATTTCATGATAACTTTCGTCCAGAAAATAAATGTACAATACTTTTGTTTAGAATTAACATACTAGTACCGCAGAAGTCGTGATACCGCTCGCTCACTTCAGATGCGAAAGGCCCGGAGTTCGAGCCCCATTGGAGCCCCTACGACTGCCTTTAGGTAAGACATTTAAATTCCACTATGCTTCTCTCTCCCTCGTGACGATGGATTCCATCAGGAGGTCTCGAGAGTGATTAATACAAGTTTTAAGAACTTGTTTCGCAATCAAGCTAAAATAATTTGTATAAACTAGCACCGACGGATAATCGGTGATGTTGATTGGCTGAGGATTCGTGCTTCTCTATATAGTGTGCTTCTATGTGAAGACTTGCTTGAAGGTGAATAAATAAACAAACAAAACACCAAAAATGATTATATAAATGTAAGAACATATACAGGCGTATGTATATATATGTACAGACAGGTGCATACGCATCAATGTGAGTGGGTAAGTGTTCTTACAATATATATATATGTACATACTACCAATATACAATACGAAAAACAAACAAAAAACAGAAAAAAAATACCATAAATACTAGTATTATATATAAAATAATACATTAAAAATATACACAGTACTAGATATCACAACACAGATGTAACACCTGTTCAATCTAATCTGGGATCTGGACGATCACACATGGGAAGCCATTTTAAAACGAGTCGCATGGTATAAACACTAACTTATACATGGCAAGTACCACTGTTAACAGCACCTGACATAAAGAAGGACATGTTTGCACATATGCAAATACACATGTGATAAGAAAGCATATTCAACATATATTGATCGTATGACACAAAACACGTGCCAAGAACCCGAAATGCATGGGCGTGTAGTTCTTTCTGAGGCATATAATCTAGCTCATACATTAAATGCCATTTCTTAGTAAAACAGGCAGTACGAATGCACATAAAACTTTCAGACGTAACAAAAAAGTAAATTTTAGATTATTAGAACTTCAAAGATTCGAAATTCGAAAATTAACACAAGTGAATCGATCCCGGACTACAGAACACAATAATGCGGTCGAAACCCAGGATACACGTCTATAAACATAAAGAAACAAGAGTAGGACCAACAGAAGCACATTACACTGGTTTCATTAACCATCAGTGCAACCGTCATACTTTGAGATTAAATTATACAAACTTTAGGCATTAAATACACAGCGCCAAAATCAGCTGTTTTTATGAAAATTTATCCCTTTGGTATTACAAAATATATCTTTAAGACGTGAGGGATACACATCGGGGTCAAGCCTCAACAGGTGAGCATACTTTGTACGCTCACTTACAGTGCCTCCGGGTGGGCAGACCTTCATAAACTCGGGGGGGGGAAAAAGAGAAAGAAAAAAAGACTTGCTTGAACAAAGTGGATCAGTAAGACGGTTGATTACAGGTGACAACTTGCTCTGAAGACTTGCTTGAACAAAGTGGATCAGTAAGACGGTTGATTACAGGTGACAACTTGCTCTGAAGACTTGCTTGAACAAAATGGATCAGTAAGACGGTTGATTACAGGTGACAACTTGCTCTGAAGACTTGCTTGAACAAAGTGGATCAGTAAGACGGTTGATTACAGGTGACAACTTGCTCTGAAGACTTGCTTGAACAAAGTGGATCAGTAAGACGGTTGATTACAGGTGACAACTTGCTCTGAAGACTTGCTTGAACAAAGTGGATCAGTAAGACGGTTGATTACAGGTGACAACTTGCTCTGAAGACTTGCTTGAACAAAGTGGATCAGTAAGACGGTTGATTACAGGTGACAACTTGCTCTGAAGACTTGCTTGAACAAAGTGGATCAGTAAGACGGTTGATTACAGGTGGCAACTGTGTCAAAGTTAATTTTATTATTTAAGGAAAATTACTTATATTAACCCTTTCAACCCCACAGGCCTCTAAATAGGCTTATGAAAAGTGTAGATCCAGATGAGCCGGCTCGTGACGAGCCGTCTCATCAGGATCTGCACTTTTTTGCCAGTAATAATTATTACTATTTTTAGATAAAATTACCCATTTTGATAAATGAACTGGTCCAAAGGTAATTTTCTTATTAATTTATTGGTCTGAATATATCACGCACCAGTCCATGTCGGTTACTTGGGGTTGAATGGGTTAATATTGTAGTGACTGTTCTGGCACTAAGATGGGCCAGACACTAACCTTGTTTTTATGCTTGTATATTTTATATCCCATGAAGTTCTGAATCAGCCTGGAAATGTCATGCCTTCTCTACCAAGCCCTTCAATTCCAATTATTAAAATAATCATTACATTTGCATTTTACCGAAGTAAAGAAAATATAATCTTTTCCCATTCATATGATATTATTATTTTATGATAGATGTGGTATAGAAATTGTTTAAGGATGGGAAATATTATGTATTGGTTATTTGATGTTGTATGCAAATGATATATTTAAATAATAAAATATATCGGTTTGCTTTTATATGTTAAACCTCAAAAAAAAAAAAAAGTCAAAAGAGTATGACAAATGTGTTTAAATGACTAATTAGAAGTGTCTGATCTAAAGGTTTATCAGCCTATGTAGATATAATCCCTTTGATTTCATTTCCATATCAGCCATTAAATATCCTTTAATGGTATCTCTCCGCAATCGTCATGCAAATTGAATTCTAACAAATGTGAAATCACCCGGAAACCACATCAAAAAACTGGTGACAGTGTTTTTTTTATTATGTCGTGCAATTAACAATCGTTTGAAATCTAATTATCTCAGTTAAAGTGATTCAGGTGATGTGTAGTTCTTTCAACCGCTATGTCGCTGTGTGGTTTTCAATGATTGTGTGTTATTTTTCTTGTCGGCAAATTTGGAAAACTGATATAGGCAATAATAAAAAGCTTCAGACATTAGCAAGCATATGATCAGTAACCTATTAAGATAGGTAGATAATACTCTAATAACATAAACTGTTTCTCAAGCCCTAATTCATCAAAAGAGCCAGGATTTTATTACAACTGCATTATCTGAAGAACGTTTAATAGGAACTGTTATCAAAGACTTTGAAAAGTTTTTATATATCGTATAATATTTTAATGTCAATACATTAATATCTGTGAATGTAAACCCAGCGTTTTGATCTCGTGTCTGTGTTGTGTATTTTATGGTGTACTGACTAATAATATAAATTAAATGTGCTCGTATGTCGCAGGCCAGAGGAAGATTTGAGGCTTTTTGGCTTTTTCGGAGAAGTTGGATTTATTCAATTGAACTTTTCCCCTCATGGAAGCACCTCTTTGACGCCATTACCAATACGACATACATTAACCCGTTCCCTCATAGAAGCACCTCTTGACGCCATTACCAATATGACATACATTAACCCGTTCCCTCATAGAAGCACCTCTTTGACGCCATTACCAATACGACATACATTAACCCGTTCCCTCATAGAAGCACCTCTTGACGCCATTACCAATACGACATACATTAACCCGTTCCCTCATAGAAGCACCTCTTTGACGCCATTACCAATACGACATACATTAACCCGTTCCCTCATAGAAGCACCTCTTGACGCCATTACCAATACGACATACATTACCCATTCCCTCATAGAAGCACCTCTTGACGCCATTACCAATATGACATACATTAACCCGTTCCCTCATAGAAGCACCTCTTGACGCCATTACCAATACGACATACATTAACCCGTTCCCTCATAGAAGCACCTCTTGACGCCATTACCAATACGACATACATTAACCCGTTCCCTCATAGAAGCACCTCTTGACGCCATTACCAATACAACATACATTAACCCATTCCCTCATAGAAGCACCTCTTGACGCCATTACCAATACAACATACATTAACCCGTTCCCTCATAGAAGCACCTCTTGACGCCATTACCAATACGACATACATTAACCCGTTCCCTCATAGAAGCACCTCTTGACGCCATTACCAATATGACATACATTAACCCGTTCCCTCATAGAAGCACCTCTTTGACGCCATTACCAATACGACATACATTAACCCGTTCCCTCATAGAAGCACCTCTTGACGCCATTACCAATACGACATACATTAACCCGTTCCCTCATAGAAGCACCTCTTGATGCCATTACCAATATGACATACATTAACCCGTTCCCTCATAGAAGCACCTCTTGACGCCATTACCAATACGACATACATTAACCCGTTCCCTCATAGAAGCACCTCTTTACGCCATTACCAATACGACATACATTAACCCGTTCCCTCATAGAAGCACCTCTTGACGCCATTACCAATACAACATACATTAACCCGTTCCCTCATAGAAGCACCTCTTGATGCCATTACCAATACGACATACATTGACAATGTAGTAGCCAAACCAATGTTCATAATTAAGGCCAGAACCTCATGTAGTCCCAGAAATATCTATTGATGTGGGATAGATATGGCGACTACTTATCCACTGCATGATAGCTAAATTGGCTGTCGTTTGTATGGCGATATAATAATATATTAACCTAAATCTCTATGAAGGAAAGGGTTAAATGGCTGTCATTTGTATGACGATATAATAGTATATTAACCTAAATCTCTATGAAGGAAAGGGTTAAATGGCTGTCGTTTGTATGGCGATATAATAGTATATTAACCTAAATCTCTATGAAGGAAAGGGTTAAATGGCTGTCGTTTGTATGGAGATATAATAGTATATTAACCTAAATCTCTATGAAGGAAAGGGTTAAATGGCTGTCGTTTGTATGTATGGCGATATAATGGTATATTAACCTAAATCTCTATGAAGGAAAGGGTTAAAATGCAACTTGTGAGTTTTGGTGGTACACCTCAAATTTTCAGAGCAATTACTCGAAGTGGTGTAGAAATACATGTGTGAAACCACAGCATTTATCCTTTCATGATCACAGGAACAGTGTGAAAGATTAGATTTCATACCCTGTGGTTTTTAGAATGCAACACTGCCAACTGCCAACCAACCCATCAGATATAGCTGATATAGATATTGCAGTGTCCATCCATTTGTCATTCTGTACCTTCAGCAATATACTATTCACACACATCGTTACAGAATTGTATGTGCAACATAATTGGTGTTTTACGTTTATTTATCGTAGCTACCGGTTACCCATATGAGCGACGCCTCCTGAAGAGATTAGTCATTTTAGATATTTGGAGGATAGTGCTATGATACAGACAGAGACCCATTCCAGAGTCTCCTCTGGTTCTTTTACGTGCACGGTGTAAAGCACCAACACGAGACCTCGGTTTAACGTCTCATCTGAAAGACTGTTAATTTTATTAAGGTCAGACTGGGGATCGAACCTACGATCCCTGGATTACCAGTCTAGCGTGTTGCCACTGGACTACAGATCCATCTTGTCTGTGCAACATAACATCACCATAGAAAGAGATCATTTGTAGGAAGCAAGAGCAGATAATTCTTGTGAATAACTTTGGAGTTATTGCCCTTTGGTGTAAATGAAGGATTGAAATAATAGAACCAGAATGTATTGCCTGATGCTCTGTCCTACATCATTTTGTCCTGATCATCCTCCAGAGATCTTTGTGTAGGAAATAATCAAATACAGTCAAACCTGTCTTAAGCAGCCAGCCAAGGGAGTCAGAGAAAGTGGCTGCTTAGCACAGATGGCTGCTTAATAGAGGTCAAATATATAATAAAACAACCAATTGGGAATCTGGAAACTGGCTGCTTAATACAGGTTGGCTGCATAATGGAGGTGACCACTAACACAGGTTTGACTGTAGGTGTATTGTCCGGCCCACCAAGCAATGTGCAGTGTTGATACACCATCAAATTAATCCAGTTGCACAAAATTTGACAAATCAGTGTGCTTTTAAGGGGACTTCTGTGGCTGAGAGGTTCAAGGTCGTTTGATTTCAAATCACATGCCTTTCACCGCTGTATGTTCGAATCCCAATGGGGATGTCGCATTCTTTCAAGTGAGGAAGTTATTCAACTGGCTTTCAGATGGTCAGTGGTTCTACCAGGGTGCCGGAAATACTACTCTGAGGGGCACCCGTGGTCTTCCTCCACCAATAATTGATGGAGAGTCGCTGTATGACATGACCTAAGCTGTTGATGCTACTTTAAAACCCCAAAACAAAATTAAGTATTGATACACCATCATGTGAGAGTTGGCTCTGTCGGTGGTACCCATGTCGGTGGAACCCGTGTCGGTGGTACCCGTGTCAATGGTACCCATGTTCATTTTACCCATCCCGGCTGTGTCGGTGGTACTCGTGTCGGTTGTACCCATGTCGGCTGTGTCGGTGGTACCCGTGTCTGTGGTACCCGTGTCAATGGTACCCATGTCCGTTTTACCCATGCCGGCTGTGTCGGTGGTACCCGTGACGGTTATACCCATGTTGGCTGTGTCAGTGGTACCTGTGTCGGTTGTACCCATGTCGGCTGTGTTGGTAGTACCCGTGTCAGTGGTACCCGTGTCGGTTGTACCCATGTCGGCTGTGTTGGTGGTACTCGTGTCGGTTGTACCCATGTTGGCTGTGTTGGTTGTACCCATGTCGGCTGTGTCGGTGGTACCCATGTCGGTTGTACCCATTTCGGCTGTGTCAATGGTACCCGTGTTGGTTGTACCCATGTCAGCTGTGTTCGTGGTACCCGTGTCGGTTGTACCCATGTTGGCTGTGTTCGTGGTACCCGTGTCGGTTGTACCCATGTCGGCTGTGTTGGTGGTACCCGTGTCGGTTGTACCCATGTCGGCTGTGTCGGTGGTACCCGTGACGGTTATACCCATGTTGGCTGTGTCAGTGGTACCTGTGTCGGTTGTACCCATGTCGGCTGTGTTCGTGGTACCTGTGTCGGTTGTACCCATGTCGGCTGTATTCGTGGTACCCGTGTCGGCTGTGTTGGTGGTACCCGTGTCGGTTGTGTCGGTGGTACCCGTGTCGGTTGTACCCATGTCGGCTGTGTTGGTGGTACCCATGTCGGCTGTGTCGGTGGTACCAGTGTTGGTTGTACCCATGTCGGCTGTGTTGGTGGTACCAGTGTCGGTTGTACCCATGTCGGCTGTGTTCGTGGTACCTGTGTCGGTTGTACCCATGTCGGCTGTGTTGGTGGTACTCGTGTCGGTTGTACCCATGTTGGCTGTGTCGGTGGTACCCTTGTTGGTTGTACCCATGTCAGCTGTGTCAGTTGTACCCATGTCGGCTGTGTTGGTGGTACCCGTGTGGGTTGTACCCATGTTGGTTGTGTTGGTGGTACCCGTGTGGGTTGTACCCGTGCCTCAAACTGCTGGTGTATAAAATGCTATCTCTACCCACTTGAAAAACATACTGCAAAAGTACACAGGATCCCGGGGCACTTGCTTCACTCTCAGAACAAGATGGGTGTGAGTACATTATGATTTATTGAGTGAACCTAGCACATGTGATATTATCTGTTAAATTAAACTGCCTATGAGGGAAATGGTATTAAGTGTTTGGGTTAGACACTCTTTGAACATGGATACATAAATACATTAAACAGTATAATGGAGAATTCCAAATATTGCACTGTTTGGCTCCAATTGGAATATTTTCAGATCTACTCATGTGGTTATTGTAAATAGGATAACTTTCCCACCAATAGGGTTCCCTTCACCTGACACTCCTGGAAACTCCTCAATATAGCAGGATCCATTTCACCTGGGACTCTTGGAAACTCCCCAATATAGCAGGATCCACTTCACCTGGGACTCCTGGAAACTCCCCAATATAGCAGGATCCACTTCACCTGGGACTCCTGGAAACTCCCCAATATAGTAGGATCCACTTCACCTGGGACTCCTGGAAACTCCCCCAATATAGCAGGATCCACTTCACCTGGGACTCCTGGAAACTCCCCAATATAGCAGGATCCACTTCACCTGGGACTCCTGGAAACTCCCCAATATAGCAGGATCCACTTCACCTGGGACTTCACTCTTTGTATGCTGGGTATACCTGAGCTTTGCATGCTGGGTATACTATACCTTAGACAGTAAGATTATTATGCTAAGAAACATATTTTATTGACAATTATTAAAACATAACAACAGCTTTCCTTCAGATGTTTTGTACTGTTTTGTAACCCACAAGCAGACAATAAATGCATTATGGAGTATAGAAACTAGCACCCTGTTAAATCGGACAAATATATTGGCATGAAATCACAGTTTGTTGGTGTCTCATGGATGTTAATGGGTAATAAAACAGGCTGTAATACTTCTTACCAAGTCATTGTAGACATATTAAATGAAACACTCTGTGTACTTGCTTTGAACTGTGGTCATATGATTTATCAGTAGTACATTAGGTTGAACTTTCTTGGAACTAGGGTTATTGAAATTTGGTTGCTTTGAACTAGGCCTGTGTTTGATTTACCAAGTATGTTATGTTGAATTGTCTTTGGAACTATTGTTATTGAACTATGGTCTTGTTTGATGTACCAGTATATTAGGTTGAACTTGCGTAATTGAACTAGCGTTATTGAACAGTGATCTTTGATTTCCCAGTACATGAGGTTGTACTTGCTTGGAACTTGGGTTATTGAACTAGCATTATTGAACAGTGATCTTTAATTTCCCAGTACATGAGGTTGTACTTGCTTGGAACTTGGGTTATTGAACTAGCATTATTGAACAGTGATCTTTGATTTCCCAGTACATGAGGTTGTACTTGCTTGGAACTTGGGTTATTGAACTAGCATTATTGAACAGTGATCTTTGATTTCCCAGTACATGAGGTTGTACTTGCTTGGAACTTGGGTTATTGAACTAGCATTATTGAACAGTGATCTTTGATTTCCCAGTACATGAGGTTGTACTTGCTTGGAACTTGGGTTATTGAACTAGCATTATTGAACAGTGATCTTTGATTTCCCAGTACATGAGGTTGTACTGGATTTCCCAGTACATGAGGTTGTACTTGCTTGGAACTTGGGTTATTGAACTAGCATTATTGAACAGTGATCTTTGATTTCCCAGTACATGAGGTTGTACTTGCTTGGAACTTGGGTTATTGAACTAGCATTAGTGAACAGTGATCTTTGATTTCCCAGTACATGAGGTTGTACTTGCTTGGAACTTGGGTTATTGAACTAGCATTATTGAACAATGATCTTTGATTTCCCAGTACATGAGGTTGTACTTGCTTGGAACTTGGGTTATTGAACTTTGGTCTTGATTGATTTACCAGTCAGTACATTTGGATAAACACAAACTGGTTCCCTCACTATTCGCTGACTGCCCCCTCACTGTTCGCTGACTTGCTCCCTCACTATTTGCTAACTGCCCCCTCACTATTCACTGACTGCCCCCTCACTGTTCCCTGACTTGACTCCCTCACTGTTCCTTGAATGGCTCCCTCACTGTTCCTTGAATGGCTCCCTCACTGACCTCCCTCACTACAGTACCTACTGGTAGCTCATTGACAAGATTTCCGTTAGATATGATTTAATACTGTTGACATGATTTCGATGTCATATTAAAGTGTTTCTTGTAATGGATCACTGGCTGGGTGATGGTTTATTGTTCTTAAAAGCAAGGGCATGTTTTTATGGCAGGACAATTTGCATACAGCTGTTTGTGATTAACCCAGGCTTTTGTTATAGTTCATAATTATTACAATAATTTTAATATTAATGATCAGGTACCAGTTGTCTCTAGTGGGATAGATGTATTACCAGTTGTGGATGTATTGCTTTGCAATTTAACAACCAAGCTGCTATACCAGTTATGGAGTGCAATTCTGCATCTGTGATATACATTGTAAAGTATTCAGCCTCGATTTTGGTTTATGCAAATTTAGTTTCGCTCGATTGCGAAACAAGTTTTTACAACATTTTCTTAATCACTCTCGAGATTCCTGATGGAATCCATTGTCATGAGGGAGGGAGTGAGAAGAGATAACGTGGAATTTCAGTGCCTTGCGTAAGGGCACACTCGTAAAGGCTACAGTTGGTCGCGAATTTCGAGCTTCTCGCACCTGAAGCGAAGCAAATGCGCTACCACTGCACTATCACCACTTCCAATTCTGATTAAACTGTGCAGCATCTGTGTATAATAAATATCATTATTATTGTTTTTTCAATTTTTTTTTTTTTTATACTTTATTTATTTTACAACGATTGCGAAGCAAGTTTTAACAACTTATATTAATCACTCTCGTTGACTCGGATGAAAACGTATATGTGGTAGGAAACCGGAGTACCCGGAGAAAACCCACCTGTCCAATCTGGCGACCATCGTACCATCTCACATACTTCCCTGTCCGAGGATCGAACCCGGATCGCATTGGTGAGAAGCGAACGCGCTAACCACTGTGCTAATCGGACAGCCTTTTTTCAATTGAACAGTCGGTGGTCCAGTGGCTAACACGTTGGATTGCGAACCCAGGAATCGCAGGTTCAATTCCACGTCTGACCCTAAAATATGAATTTCTTCAAATGGTACTATAAACCGACGTCTCATGTATCGATAAAATCAAAATATTCAGTATCCGTATCCTTAGCTTTCCTGAGCTTGAGACTCGGGCGAGTTACTAATATAGACGAGTGGTCCCAGCACCCGGCAGTTCTCTGTCGTCGGTCCATTGTTGCTAAAAGTAACGTCTGTATCTACCGGGTGGAATTTGTATCTACAGGGTGGAATTTGTATCTACAGGGTGGAATTTGTATCTACCGGGTGGAATTTGTATCTACAGGGTGGAATTTGTATCTACAGGGTGGAATTTGTATCTACAGGGTGGAATTTGTATCTACAGGGTGGAATTTGTATCTACCAGGTGGAATTTGTATCTACCGGGTGGAATTTGTATCTACTGGGTGGAATTTGTATCTACAGGGTGGAATTTGTATCTGCCGGGTGGAATTGGATGAAACTTTATCTGAAGCATACTTGCATTGAACATCTTGACAACTATGTTCACATTAGAAATCCTACAGAAGTGGTTAAATGTAGTTTACTTCAAATCACTTGCCCCTCATCGCTGTAGGTTCGAATCCCACTGGGGGATGTCGGAATTATTTCATGTCAGAAACCCCATCCAGCTGGCTTGTGGACGGTCGGTGGTTCTGAAATACTGCTCAGAGGGGCACCTAGTATCTGCCTCCACCACGAATAACTGGAGATAGTTTATACAAATTTATTTTAGCTCGATTGTGAAACAAGTTCTTACAACGTATATTAATCACTCTCAAGACCTCATTCCTGATGGAATCCATCGCCACGAGGGAGAGAGAAGAGGCAACATGGAATTTAAATGCCTTGCCTAAGGGCACAATCGTAACGGCTCCAGCGGAGCTCGAACTCCGGACCTTCCGCACCTGAAGCGAACACACTGCGCTATCACAACTTCCACTGGAGAGCCACCATATATCCTAGAGCTGTCTGTTCCACTTTAACCCCAATATCAAATCCTAGTCACATTATAGGATTCCACATTCAAAACACTTTGGTGACACTCCGTAAGCATATAGAAACATAGTATGAGTGATCACAGGCCCTCTGGTGTTCATGTTTGTTCAACTTAGGTTTTGGTGTGTGTGTTTTACGTTTATTTATCGTCGCTACCGGTTGCCCATATGAGCGACGCCTCCTGAGGAGATTAGTCATTTTAGATTTTTGGAGGATAGTGCATGATACAGACCCATTCCAGAGTCTCCTCTGGTTCTTTTACGTGCATGGTGTAAAGCACCGACACGAGACCTCGGTTTAACGTCCCATCTGAAAGACTGTTAATTTTATTAGGGTCAGACGGGGGATCGAACCTAGGTTTTGGTTTTTGAATGATTGGGTTTTAAGCATGCGAAGAAAACACACTGGGCTTGGTATTTGGGTTTTTTCAATTAGTGCAGTATATCTTGGCAGGTGCAAAATGTTGATTGTAAAGTGACCATTGAGCATTGTTTATTTGGTCAGTGACTCCTTTAGGTGGCTGGTCAGACATTGCAGCCAGCTGTCAGGCTTATCCCCAAGGTAAATATAGACACAAGGTTTCAAGGGTGAGTTGGACAAGTGGCATACCATACAGGTTAATGTTTGTATTCAGAATTTTATGGAGCTAATTTGAAGTGATGCATGGTGAATTGTGTACTGTTTGGTGCCATCTATAACATTCAGAATGATTAATTAAACATTGAAAAGTATTAATTAATATATTCAGAATTTTCAATAAAACATTCAGAATTGTTCATAAAAGAGTAAGAATGTATTAAACAGTCAGAATTGTTATTTAAACATTCAGAAATGTTATTTAAGCAGTCAGAATTATTATTTAAACAATCAGAATTATTATTTAAACATTCAGAATTGTTCATAAAACAGTAAGAATTTATTAAACATTCAGAATTGTTCATAAAACAGTAAGAATGTATTAAACAGTCAGAATTGTTATTTAAACAGTCAGAATTGTTCAATAAAAGAGTAAGAATTTATTAAACAATCAGAATTATTATTTAAACAGTCAGAATTGTTCATAAAAGAGTAAGAATTTATTAAACAATCGGAATTATTATTTAAACAATCTCAATTATTATTTAAGCATTTTTATTAAGCGTTTATTTATCGCTGTCCCCACACGTTTGGAGTGATCGACGTCTCCAGAAGTATTTTAGTCGGGTTACTTTTTGGAGGATAGTAAAAGATACATGGTGCAACCCAACTCTAGAAGCATCCCTCGGGTTCTTTTACATGCCAACCATAAATACAATGTTTATAGCCAATGGTTATCAAAGTTCTTGCGTTGTTTTTTTCTTTTCAGTAGATTATGTTATATTTCGGGTATTAGATACGAGGAATACTCTTGTAAATATTAGATATGAGGAATACTCTTGTAAATATTAGATATGAGGAATACTCGTGTAAATATTAGATACGAGGAATACTCGTGTAAATATTAGATATGAGGAATACTCGTGTAAATATTAGATATGAGGAATACTCGTCTACATATTAGATATGAGGAATACTCGTGTAAATATTAGATATGAGGAATACTCGTCTACATATTAGATATGAGGAATACTCGTGTAAATATTAGATATGAGGAATACTCTTGTAAATATTAGATACGAGGAATACTCTTGTAAATATTAGATATGAGGAATACTCGTGTAAATATTAGATATGAGGAATACTCTTGTAAATATTAGATATGAGGAATACTCGTGTAAATATTAGATACGAGGAATACTCGTGTAAATATTAGATATGAGGAATACTCTTGTAAATATTAGATACGAGGAATACTCGTGTAAATATTAGATACGAGGAATACTCTTGTAAATATTAGATATGAGGAATACTCGTGTAAATATTAGATACGAGGAATACTCGTGTTAGCAAATATTTTAATTAACTCTGCACTCTAGTGGTGAAATTCAACAGTCAAATGTGTCGTGCACTTTCCTTAGACGGATCTGTAGTCCAGTGGTAACACGCTGGTCTGGTAATCCAGGGATCGCAGGTTCGATCCCCAGTCTGACCCTAATAAAATTAACAGTCTTTCAGATGGGACGTTAAACCGAGGTCTCGTGTCGGTGCTTTACACCGTGCACGTAAAAGAACCAGAGGAGATTCTGGAATGGGTCTCTGTCTGTATCATGCACTATCCTCCAAAAATCTAAAATGACTAATCTCTTCAGGAGGCGTCGCTCATATGGGCAACCGGTAGTGACGATAAATAAACGTAAAAAAACACAATTAGAATTATGTTGTTACACAGTAATTCCAGTTTTCAGTTACTTGCAAAACGCATTATATGATTTGTTGGCTGCTACATTTATTTGAACTATTTATAGCCTTTATTTTACCCAGCATTCAAAGAGTTAAATGTTGAAAAGTATTCTTTTTTTTACTTTGAGGACAAAAGAGATTCAAATATATTTATGGTTGGTCACTGACCAAAATATGGTTAAATATTTCATCTGCAAATCTCATTTATAGTCGCATCCGAAAGATTTAATATTATTATGATCAAATTTTAAAATGACCCCGACATTTTCAGCCCAACATGTTGGCCACTAGCTGGACCATGGCTCTGCCCGTATGTAGCAAGTTGCAAGTAGGGTCCCAAGTTCAATTAAGGGTCATGATTATGTCACAGCCTAAGACAGTTAAGGGTGAAGCTGATGTCACATGTTTTATGGTGATGTCATGCCTCATTTCAGATACTGAGTGATTCTAAACAGATGGTAATCAGCTAATGTGACGAGCCCCTTGAAATATGAACCCCTACCTGCCTAATCAGTCGGTGTATACCTTATCTTCTCATCTGCAACATGGAAAATGCATTATCTTGCATTTCAAATTTCCTGCTTTAGATGAAACTAGGAAATAGTATTATTAGCAGTAAATCTTTCATTTGGCCCACTTGTGGATATTAAGTTTGTCGAAGCTTAATAATTACATGTTTACTAATGAAACAGAATGGAGAAGAATTATTTATTGCCTTGCAGAAGCCTGTATAATTATTGTCTTGCAAGGGTTAAAAAGCATTTTTAATTCACTTATGTAGTATTCACAGCATTTGAAAATGAGAATTGCTGGGAAACAGATTCAAAGTTAATAGCATTTGATATTTTTTTGGAGTGAACTGTCTGCTTGTCTGTGTATCTATATATAATTATATTATGAAGTCAACTTTACTGAGGACATGTCTGGAAACGTTCAGGAAACATTTCTTATGAACAAGATTTATAATATAGTGTTGGATCTGATATAAGACATGCAGTTAGGTTTTACAATTTATTTTAGCTTGATTGCGAAACAAGTTCATACAAGTGTGTTTTACGTTTATTTATCGTCGCTACCGGTTAACCATATGAGCGACGCCTCCTGAAGAGATTATTTATTTTAGATTTTTGGAGGATAGTGCAATGATACAGACAGAGACCCATTCCAGAGTCTCCTTTTACGTGCACGGTGTAAAGCACTGACACAAGACCTCAGTTTAAAGTCCCATTTGAAAGAATGTTAATTTTATTATGGTCAGACTGGGGATCGAACCTGCATTCCCTGGAATACCAGTCCAGCGTGTTACCACAGATCCGTCTGTAACCGGTACATTGTATTTTGCTCCGCTATATATTCCCACTGGGGGTGAGTAAGCTATCCAGGCTGGCTTGCCTTAGGTCGGTGTTTCTACCAATGTGCCCGTCGTTGCTCGGAGAGGCATCTGGGGGTCTTCTTCCTCCACCAATAATAGCTGGAGAGTCGCCATATGACCTAAGCTGTTGGCCTGATGTTAGCACTGACTAGAGCAAGGAAGCCAGCACGTAGGCTATAATGTTGGTCTGATGTTAGCACTGACTAGAGCAAGGAAGCCAGCACGTAGGCTATAATGTTGGTGTGATGTTAGCACTGACTAGAGCAAGGAAGCCAGCAGTAGGCTATAATGTTGGTGTGATGTTAGCACTGACTAGAGCAAGGAAGCCAGCACGTAGGCTATAATGTTGGTCTGATGTTAGCACTGACTAGAGCAAGGAAGCCAGCAAGTAGGCTATAATGTTGGTGTGATGTTAGCACTAACTAGAGCAAGGAAGCCAGCACGTAGGCTATAATGTTGGTCTGATGTTAGCACTGACTAGAGCAAGGAAGCCAGCACGTAGGCTATAATGTTGGTGTGTGTTAGCACTAACTAGAGCAAGGAAGCCAGCAGTAGGCTATAATGTTGGTCTGATGTTAGCACTGACTAGAGCAAGGAAGCCAGCAGTAGGCTATAATGTTGGTGTGATGTTAGCACTGACTAGAGCAAGGAAGCCAGCACGTAGGCTATAATGTTGGTGTGATGTTAGCACTGACTAGAGCAAGGAAGCCAGCACGTAGGCTATAATGTTGGCCTGATGTTAGCACTGACTAGAGCAAGGAAGCCAGCACGTAGGCTATAATGTTGGTGTGATGTTAGCACTGACTAGAGCAAGGAAGCCAGCACGTAGGCTATAATGTTGGCCTGATGTTAGCACTGACTAGAGCAAGGAAGCCAGCACGTAGGCTATAATGTTGGTGTGATGTTAGCACTGACTAGAGCAAGGAAGCCAGCACGTAGGCTATAATGTTGGCCTGATGTTAGCACTGACTAGAGCAAGGAAGCCAGCACGTAGGCTATAATGTTGGTGTGATGTTAGCACTGACTAGAGCAAGGAAGCCAGCAAGTAGGCTATAATGTTGGTGTGATGTTAGCACTGACTAGAG
>CM026397.1:61434355-61482512 GCA_014843695.1 Archivesica marissinica | reverse complement strand
TTGTTTGCAGTGTGGTTAAGCTTATTGACAGGTTTGCAGATTTGCTGCATCTAGAGTTTCCATCTATACAAATACATGTAATTAACTGATTAACTTCCAATCACCTTCGGATAGACCCCGTTACTTCAAAGTCCCTGTTGAACCCTAACCAAGTTCCCTATTAGTGATCAAAGGGTCACAGGGCCTCAGAAGTGGGGATCAGCATGTTTAATCACCAGATAAGCCCTTATTGGCAGTAAAGCCTTCATCTTAGGCTGGTTAATAGGGGTTATGAAATTAAGTAATGTGTATTCAGGGTTTTTGTGAGTTTTGGTGGAGCCACTGGGAGCATAATCAATGGTTATAAACATATTTCTCCAAGTACCTGTACATTAAGCAAGTTTGACATGCTTCTGTTTGACCTAATTCCTAGAACATGTGTGGAAGTCGTGATAGCGCATTGAATGCGCGTTCGCTTCAGGTACTAAAGGTCCGGAGTTCGAGCCGAGCCCCGCTGGAGCCGTTACGATTGTGCCCTTAGGCAAGGCATTTAAATTCCACGTTGCCTCTTCTCTCTCCCTCGTGGCGATGGATTCCATAAGGAATGAGGTCTCGAGAGTGATTAATATAAGTTGAAATAACTTGTTTCGCAATCGAGCTAAAATAAATTTGTATAAGAACATTTGTTTTTATAAACTTATGTATGTTTATCCTTTGTTATATAGGTTGATACTTTGTTATATAGGTTGATACTTTGTTATATAGGTTGATACTTTGTTATATAGGTTGATACTTTGTTATATAGGTTGATACTTTGTTATATAGGTTGATACTTTGTTATATAGGTTGATACTTTGTTACATAGGTTGCCACTTCAGGGGTGGGGCGGGGCGGGGCGGGGCGGGGCGGGGCGGGGCGGGGCGGGGCAGTGGCATTCATCACATGCTGTAATATTTGTTGTTCTTCTGGTTTCACTATGACTTGTAAATATAGGCAATGATCATGAGTGTCTATTATTCAACAATGATAATCCGATTAAGTTTAGAATTTGCACGTGTGTTGAATAAGCATCCCCCAAACATTTGCACGAGTTTTTCATGTTCTTACGAAACATCATTACTACAGAATTTATTGATTGTCTCTAGTAGGAATAAAATAAGATGTCACAAAAACATTTTGAGCTTGCAGCTTTATTACATATGTTCCAATTTTAGAAACATTGACTGGGAATTTGTCTTCATAAATTAGGTATATAGATGTTAATGAAGTATTATATTTCTCAGAATCCAGTATAATACCTGGAATTTCTGACAATATTTCATTGTCTACTTCCTTGTGCCATCTTTTGACACATGTAGAACACTATAATTATACTAGCTATTAGAATACTGTGTGTCTTCCAGCAATTATAGCGGTGTATGCTAGCTAGTAGAATACTGTGTGTCTTCTAGCAATTATAGCGGTGTATACTAGCAAGTAGAGCGGTGTATACTAGCTAGTAGAATACTGTGTGTCTTCTAGCAATTATAGAGGTGTATACTAGCTAGTAGAATACTGTGTGTCTTCTAGCAATTATAGAGGTGTATACTAGCTAGTAGAATACTGTGTGTCTTCTAGCAATTATAGAGGTGTATACTAGCTAGTAGAATACTGTGTGTCCTCTAGCAATTATAGCGGTGTATACTAGCTAGTAGAATACTGTGTGTCTTCTAGCAATTATAGCAGTGTATACTAGCTAGTAGAATACTGTGTGTCCTCTAGCAATTATAGAGGTGTATACTAGCTAGTAGAATACTGTGTGTCTTCTAGCAATTATAGAGGTGTATACTAGCTAGTAGAATACTGTGTGTCCTCTAGCAATTATAGCGGTGTATACTAGCTAGTAGAATACTGTGTGTCTTCTAGCAATTATAGCAGTGTATACTAGCTAGTAGAATACTGTGTGTCTTCTAGCAATTATAGAGGTGTATACTAGCTAGTAGAATACTGTGTGTCTTCTAGCAATTATAGAGGTGTATACTAGCTAGTAGAATACTGTGTGTCTTCTAGCAATTATAGAGGTGTATACTAGCTAGTAGAATACTGTGTGTCTTCTAGCAATTATAGAGGTGTATACTAGCTAGTAGAATACTGTGTGTCTTCTAGCAATTATAGAGGTGTATACTAGCTAGTAGAATACTGTGTGTCTTCTAGCAATTATAGAGGTGTATACTAGCTAGTAGAATACTGTGTGTCTTCTAGCAATTATAGCGGTGTATACTAGCTAGTAGAATACTGTGTGTCCTCTAGCAATTATAGCGGTGTATACTAGCTAGTAGAATTCTGTGTGTCTTCTAGCAATTATAGCGGTGTATACTAGCTAGTAGAATACTGTGTGTCCTCTAGCAATTATAGCGGTGTATACTAGCTAGTAGAATACTGTGTGTCTTCTAGCAATTATAGCGGTGTATACTAGCTAGTAGAATACTGTGTGTCTTCTAGCAATTATAGAGGTGTATACTAGCTAGTAGAATACTGTGTGTCTTCTAGCAATTATAGAGGTGTATACTAGCTAGTAGAATACTGTGTGTCTTCTAGCAATTATAGAGGTGTATACTAGCTAGTAGAATACTGTGTGTCTTCTAGCAATTATAGAGGTGTATACTAGCTAGTAGAATACTGTGTGTCTTCTAGCAATTATAGAGGTGTATACTAGCTAGTAGAATACTGTGTGTCTTCTAGCAATTATAGAGGTGCATACTAGCAAGTAGAGCGGTGTATACTAGCAAGTAGAGCACTGTATATAGTAATATAGCAGTCTTAATTGCATCGTACCACAAATAGTGCTGATATAGCAGTCTTAATTGCATCATATCACAAATAATGCTGATATAGCAAAGAAAATTGCATCGTACCACAAATAGTGCTGATATAGCAGTCTTAATTGCATCATATCACAAATAATGCTGATATAGCAAAGAAAATTGCATCGTACCACAAATAGTGCTGATATAGCAGTCTTAATTGCATCATATCACAAATAATGCTGATATAGCAAAGAAAATTGCGTCGTACCACAAATAGTGCTGATATATAGCAGTCTTAATTGCATCGTACCATAAATAGTGCTGATATAGCAGTCTTAATTGCATCGTACCACAAATAGTGCTGATATAGCAGTCTTATAATTGCATCATATCACAAATAATGCTGATATAGCAGTCTTAATTGCATCATACCGATATCTGGATTAATGATGATAACAAACTGATGGCTTATCATGCAAGATTACCCTTGTGATGTGTACTGCTGTGCCAATATGACACTTTAATCACTACAATGAAATATGCATGGTAAATTAATACTAAAACTGTAATTTAGTTTTACTGCCATTTCCCATTTCTTAATAATTTTATACTGGTAGCATACATGTGTAGGGCCCAAGTGGCGGGAGATGAGATTTGTTTTCACCAAAATGCAAAGATGTGGGAACTACTGTACATCCTTTCTTTCATATCTATATGCTTATCTATATGCTTTATTGTCCCCCCTTTTGTAATGATCAAGTGCTTCACACACGCACGCCACTCCCCCGCCACCCACCCCCCCTACATCCCACCTGCAGGGCTACTGAATTGGTTACATGTATGTGAAATGTGTCCCCCTTGTGCTCTGGAAATGGTTGACATATAAGAGTTACCCCCATTATGCTCTGGAAATGGTTGACATATATATAAGAGTTACCCCCCCATTGTGCTCTGGAAATGGTTGACATATATATATGATTTCCCCCCCCCCCTTGTGCTCTGGAATGGTTGACATATATATATGATTTCCCCCCCCCTTGTGCTCTGGAAATGGTTGACATATATATATATGAGTTACCCCCCCCCATTGTGCTCTGGAAATGGTTGACATATATATAAGAGTTACCCCCCCATTGTGCTCTGGAAATGGTTGACATATATATATATGAGTTACCCCCCCCCCTTGTGCTCTGGAAATGGTTGACATATATATATGATTTCCCCCCCCCCTTGTGCTCTGGAAATGGTTGACATATATATATATGAGTTACCCCCCCCATTGTGCTCTGGAAATGGTTGACATATATATATGAGTTACCCCCCCCCCATTGTGCTCTGGAAATGGTTGACATATATATATATATATGAGTTACCCCCCTTGTGCTCTGGAAATGGTTGACATATATATATGATTTACCCCCCTAGTGTTCTGGAAATGGTTGACATATATATAGAGTTACCCCCCTAGTGTTCTGGAAATGGTTGACATATATATGAGTTACCCCCCCCCCATTGTGCTCTGGAAATGGTTGACATATCTATATATGAGTTACCCCCCCCCCTTGTGCTCTGGAAATGGTTGACATATATATATATATGAGTTCTCTGGAAATGGTTGACATATATATATGACCCCCCCCCCCCCATCTCTGGAAATGGTTGACATATATATATGAGTTACCCCCCCCCCCATTGTGCTCTGGAAATGGTTGAGTTACCCCCCCCCCCCATTGTGCTCTGGAAATGGTTGACATATATATATATGAGTTACCCCCCTAGTGTTCTGGAAATGGTTGACATATATATAAGAGTTACCCCCCTAGTGTTCTGGAAATGGTTGACATATATATGAGTTACCCCCCCCCCATTGTGCTCTGGAAATGGTTGACATATATATATATGTTACCCCTCCCCCTTGTGCTCTGGAAATGGTTGACATATATATATGAGTTACCCCCCCCCCCATTGTGCTCTGGAAATGGTTGACATACATATATATGAGTTACCCCCCTTGTGCTCTGGAAATGGTTGACATATATATATATGAGTTACCCCCCTTGTGCTCTGGAGGTTACCCCCCCCTCCCCCCCCTATAAATGGTTGACATATATATGAGTTACCCCCCCCCATTGTGCTCTGGAAATGGTTGACATATATATATATAGTTATATATGATTTACTCCCCCTTGTGCTCTGGAAATGGTTGACATATATATATATGAGTTACCCCCCATTGTGCTCTGGAAATGGTTGACATATATATATATATATTGTGCTCTGGATATATATATATATATTGTGCTCTGGATGAGTTACCCCCCCCCCCTTGTGCTCTGGAAATGGTTGACATATATATATATGAGTTACCCCCCCCCTTGTGCTCTGGAAATGGTTGACATATCTATATATGAGTTACCCCCACCCCCCTTGTGCTCTGGAAATGGTTGACATATATATATATATGAGTTACCCCCCTTGTGCTCTGGAAATTGTTGACATGTATGAGTTACCCCCCCCCCCCCTTGTGCTCTGGAATGGTTGACATATATATATATGAGTTACCCCCTTGTGCTCTGGAAATGGTTGACATATATATATGAGTTAACCCCCCCCCCCCATTGTGCTCTGGAAATGGTTGACATATATATATGAGTTACCCCCCTAGTGTTCTGGAAATGGTTGACATATATATAAGAGTTACCCCCCTAGTGTTCTGGAAATGGTTGACATATATATGAGTTACCCCCCCCCATTGTGCTCTGGAAATGGTTGACATATATATATATGAGTTACCCCCCCCCCCATTGTGCTCTGGAAATGGTTGACATATATATATATGAGTTACCCCCCTTGTGCTCTGGAAATGGTTGACATATATATTGAGTTACCCCCCTTGTGCTCTGGAATGGTTGACATATATATATGAGTTACCCCCCTTGTGCTCTGGAAATGGTTGACATATATATATGAGTTACCCCCCTAGTGTTCTGGAAATGGTTGACATATATATAAGAGTTACCCCCCTAGTGTTCTGGAAATGGTTGACATATATATGAGTTACCCCCCCCCATTGTGCTCTGGAAATGGTTGACATATATATATATATGAGTTTACCCCCCCCCATTGTGCTCTGAAATGGTTGACATATATATATATGAGTTACCCCCCTTGTGCTCTGGAAATGGTTGACATATATATATGAGTTACCCCCCTTGTGCTCTGGAAATGGTTGACATATATATGAGTTACCCCCCTTGTGCTCTGGAAATGGTTGACATATATATATGAGTTACCCCCCTAGTGCTCTGGAAATGGTTGACATATATAAGAGTTACCCCCCTAGTGTTCTGGAAATGGTTGACATATATATGAGTTACCCCCCCCCCATTGTGCTCTGGAAATGGTTGACATATATATATATATATGAGTTACCCCCCCATTGTGCTCTGGAAATGGTTGACATATATATATGAGTTACCCCCCTTATGCTCTGGAAATGGTTGACATAGATATATGAGTTACCCCCCCCCCCTTGTGCTCTGGAAATGGTTGACATATATATATGAGTTACCCCCCCCCCCTTGTGCTCTGGAAATGGTTGACATATATATATATATATATGAGTTACCCCCCCCCCCCCATTGTGCTCTGGAAATGATTGACATATATATATATGATTACCCCCCCCCCTTGTGCTCTGGAAATGGTTGACATATATATATATATATGAGTTACCCCCCCCCCCATTGTGCTCTGGAAATGGTTGACATATCTATATATGAGTTACCCCCCCCCCTTGTGCTCTGGAAATGGTTGACATATATATATATATGAGTTACCCCCCCTTGTGCTCTGGAAATGGTTGACATATATGAGTTACCCCCCCCCTTGTGCTCTGGAAATTGTTGACATGTATATGAGTTACCCCCCCCCCCCCTTGTGCTCTGGAAATTGTTGACATATATATATATATGATTACCCCCCTTGTGCTCTGGAAATGGTTGACATATATATATATATAAGTTACCCCCCCCCCCCCCCCCCCATTGTGCTCTGGAAATGGTTGACATATATATATATATATATATATATATATATATATATATATGAGTTACCCCCCCCTTGTGCTCTGGAAATGGTTGACATATATATATATGATGAGTTACCCCCCCCCCCCTTGTGCTCTGGAAATGGTTGACATATATATATATATATATACCCCCCCCCCTTGTGCTCTGGAAATATATATATATATATATATGAGTTACCCCCCCCTTGTGCTCTGGAAATGGTTGACATATATATATATAAATGGTTGATGGTTGAAATGGTTGACATATATATGAGTTACCCCCCCTCTGGAAATACATGAGAGTGTGCTCTGGAAACCACATATATATATATATATGAGTTACCCCCCCCCCATTGCTCTGGAAATGGTTGATGGACATATATATATATGAGTTACCCCCCCCCCCCTTGTGCTCTGAAATTGTTGACATATATATATATATATATCCCCCCCCCCCCCCCCCCCTCTGCTCTGGAAATGGTTGACATATATATATGAGTTACCCCCCCTTGTGCTCTGGAATGGTTGACATGGTTGACATATATATATGAGTTACCCCCCCCCCCCTCTGGAAATGGTTGACATGCCCCCCCCCCATGCTCTGGAAATGGTTGACATATATATATATATATATATGAGTTACCCCCCCTTGTGCTCTGGAAATGGTTGACATATATATATATATACCCCCCCCCCCCCCATTGTGCTCTGGAAATGGTTGACATATATATATATATATATATAGTAAATATATATGAAATGGTTGACATACCCCCTTGTGCTCTGGAAATGGTTGACATATATATGAGTTACGCCCCCTTGTGCTCTGGAAATGGTTGACATATATATGAGTTACGCCCCTTGTGCTCTGGAAATGGTTGACATATACAAAGAGTTACCCCCCTTGTGCTCTAGGTAAAAAATAAATCTGAATATTTTTGCAACTCTGTTTTATACCTATGCATTCTAATTTAAATCGGCATGTATTTACAAATGTTCTGTTTGACCCCATAATTATGAGGACATCTCATTCCAAAAGGGACATTGAAAATATCTTGATAAAATTATTGTCCCTTTTGAATAAATGTTCAAAGCTATTTATGCCATCCCAAAGAAGAACGTGCCCCCCCCCCTCCCCGAAAATTGATGCCTTACCCATATACTAAATATCTTAAATGTGGTGGATAAAAATCATAACACCTAACTGGATATCAACTTAATAACATGTTTTGACAAGTTTGCCCAAATGTTCACCTTGTTTATCTTGGACTTATGGTCAATCCAACAGCTTAGATCATATGGTTCATTGTTAAATCATGCCGACTCAAAATAATTGTGTATCTTGTATCTTGACTCTCCAGCTGTTTTTGGTGGAGGAATGTAACCCAGGGTGCCCCTCTGAGCAGTATTTCAGGCCCCGATCTCCCGCAAGCCAGCTGGATAGCTTCCTCACATGAAAGAATTCGACACTCACAGTTGGATTGGAACATATAGTGGTGAGGGGCAAGTGATTGAAGTTAAAGATCTAATTCAAGGTGTATAACTGGACACACTTGGACCATGCTCGCCCTTGGAGAAGCATTTAGTGAAGTCAAAGTTGTAGCTGCTGGACACGCTTGGATCATGCTCGCCCTTGGAGAAGCATTTAGTGAAGTCAAAGTTGTAGTTGCTGGACACACTTGGACCATGCTCGCCCTTGGAGAAGCATTTAGTGAAGTCAAAGTTGTAGCTGCTGGACACGCTTGGATCATGCTCGCCCTTGGAGAAGCATTTAGTGAAGTCAAAGTTGTAGTTGCTGGACACACTTGGACCATGCTCGCCCTTGGAGAAGCATTTAGTGAAGTCAAAGTTGTAGCTGCTGGACACGCTTGGATCATGCTCGCCCTTGGAGAAGCATTTAGTGAAGTCAAAGTTGTAGTTGCTGGACACACTTGGACCATGCTCGCCCTTGGAGAAGCATTTAGTGAAGTCAAATTTGTAGTTGCTGGACACACTTGGACCATGCTCGCCCTTGGAGAAGCATTTAGTGAAGTCAAATTTGTAGTTGCTGGACATGCTTGGACCATGCTCGTCCTTGGAGAAGCATTTAGTGAAGTCAAAGTTGCTTGTTTAATCATATGTTATTGCATTCATTCTATATATACAATGTATAGAACAAAACGTATGAACACACTTGTATAATTATGCATAGTATATAAGTTTAATCATATTTTATTGCGTTCATTCTATATATACAGTGTACAGAACAAAACAAATGAACACACTTGTATACTTATGCATAGTATATACGATTTATGTCATTGTTGAGCACAAGAATTGTCAATAAATGTTGAAGCAAATGGGTTGGGCCACAAGAGTAGTTGTAGTTGCTGGACACGCTTCGACCATAGTCCCTAGAAAAGCTAGACACGCTTCGACCATAGTCCCTGGAAAAGCTAGACACGCTTCGACCATAGTCCCTAGAAAAGCTAGACACGCTTCGACCATAGTCCCTAGAAAAGCTAGACACGCTTCGACCATAGTCCCTAGAAAAGCTAGACACGCTTCGACCATAGTCCCTAGAAAAGCTAGACACGCTTCGACCATAGTCCCTGGAAAAGCTAGACACGCTTCGACCATAGTCCCTAGAAAAGTTAGACACGCTTCGACCATAGTCCCTGGAAAACTAACACGCTCGACCATAGTCCTGGAAAAGCTAGACACGCTTCGACCAAGTCCTGAAAAGTAGACACGCTTCGACCATAGTCCCTGGAAAAGCTAGACACGCTTCGACATAGTCCCTAGAAAAAGCTAGACATGCTCAACCATAGTCCTGCATGGAAAGCTAGACATCTTCGACCATAGTCCCCTGGAAAAGCTAAGACACGCTTCGACCATAGTCCTGCCTGGAAAACTAGACACGCTTCGACCATAGTCCCTAGAAAAGTAGACACACTTCGACCATAGTCCCTAGAAAGCTAGACATGCTCGACCATTGTCCCTGGAAAAGCTAGACACGCTTCGACCATAGTCCCTAGAAAAGCTAGACACGCTTCGACCAAGTCCCTGGAAAAGCTAGACACGCTTCGACCATAGTCCCTAGAAACAACACCCACACCCAAAACTAGACACGCTTCGACCATAGTCCCTGGAAAAGCTAGACACGCTTCGACCATAGTCCCTAGAAAAGCTAGACACGCTTCGACCATAGTCCCTGGAAAAGCTAGACACGCTTCGACCATAGTCCCTAGAAAAGCTAGACACGCTTCGACCATAGTCCCTGGAAAAGCTAGACACGCTTCGACCATAGTCCCTAGAAAAGCTAGACACGCTTCGACCATAGTCCCTAGAAAAGCTAGACACGCTTCAACCATAGTCCTGCCTGGAAAAGCTAGACACGCTTCGACCATAGTCCCTAGAAAAGCTAGACACGCTTCGACCATAGTCCTGCCTGGAAAAGCTAGACACGCTTCAACCATAGTCCTGCCTGGAAAAGCTAGACACGCTTCGACCATAGTCCCTAGAAAAGCTAGACACGCTTCGACCATAGTCCTGCCTGGAAAAGCTACTATTGATGAAGTGTGTGATCTCTTGTTATACAGTAACCTCTCTGACTTGTCAGATACCTGGATAATCTTGTTACAGGTAATGTAATTGGCATAGTTGAATTAGATTATCATTGCTTATCAGAGAGTTCCAGGAACAAGATGAGCTATGCTGTTAAATTGATGAATGTTTTGAGTACTGCTTTAGATCATTGGCACATGCAGATATTGTAACTATGTGCATTCATTACATTGATGTGTTTTGATTAAATTGTGTGTTGAAAGGTTATAACTTATTATTAACTCTGCATGCTGGGTAAAATAAAGGCTATAAATAGTTCAAATAATTGTAACAGCCGACAATTTATTAATGTGTTGGGTTTTTTTTTTAGCTTACCGCTTACCTGAATCCGTATAGACTGGAGTTCCATACAATAAACAATTGTTTGGTCCCGAATTTGTACTGTCTTTGTTCATTGTAAAATACCTCGGTAAACCGGTGTCATATAGAATATTGACCCACTAAAATAATGACCCGCGTGTTATTATTATATAGGAAAAAGTGATATAGAATAATGACCCCCTTATAGAATAATGACCCCCCTCCCCAAAGCCTACAAAAACAATGCTATCAAAATATTTTATTAATAATTGCATAAGCCCCTCTTCCGAATAGATTTGTATAGAAATATGTGCATTTTCAACTATAATTTACCCCTCGAAACAGAACTGACCATTGTTTTATACAAACAACTTTCTGCTATTTATTTCCGGAATATTGTAACACTTAAAATGAATCGGTTCTTTACCAACTTGTCAAACTATAAACATGTATCGGCCGCCTTCTAGGCATAGCAGAGTTGAATTTTTAAAACACTAATGATGAAACCATTCCAAACAGAACTTTACCTCTGGTCCAGGCATTCGCTTTAGAGAGGTTTCACTGTATATGATTATAAACAGAAGAAACAAATACATCAAAGTATAAATTCATATTTTCATAGAAAAAAACACACAAGTATTGAATGAAGTAATTTTTTCCTGATCAAATAATGTTGCAATCAGCTCCATCAGATTAACCCTTTCAACACTACAGACCTCTAAATAGGCTTACAAAAAGTGTAGATCCAGATGAGCTGTCTCATCAGGATCTGCACTTTTGCCAGTAATATTACTATTTTTAGACAAAATTACCCATTTTGATAAAAACTGAACTGATCTAAATGTAATTTTGTTATTAATTAGTCTAAAAATATCATGTAACAGTCCATGTCAGTTACATATACTTTGGTGTTGAATGGGTTAAATACATTTGATTGAATTTAAATTGGTACGATCTACTTTACAAGTGATGAAAATTACTTAGTGTTTTATCTAGATATACATCACGATTAATATACGACACATCACCCAGCCAATCATCAATATCGCGATTAACGACCAAGTTATCAATGTACTTACCTTGTGCACTAACGACTTAAAATGGTGTAGCTCTTCTTTTTCTCACACATAAAAAATTAATACCGAGTTTGATGTTAGTGTATGGTTTATAATCATTCCCACGGTGATACAAGACAATATAGCCAAATATTCCCCCAGATCTTCAAAAAAATAAAAACATGAATTAGATCAAAACTCATTCTGTCTCTTAGATCTAGATATGACTAGAGAAATTATTAAATCTATTAGATAGAAGGGTCTTAAACGACTGTTGAAAGCTTGTTAAAGGAAATGAAAATTGCTGTTGAAATGGAGAAAATGCGTTTGGTAAGCCTATAGGCCAGACCTGCTATGCTTAACACAGATTGCTGAGCCTTATCAATCATGTCAAGTACATATTTCATGGGAAAATAGTTTCGGAAAAAAAAAGTATCGCAATTATTCTATTAATACCGGTGTTGTGTAATAAATGTCCTCCGACTTGTTTTCAGATGCAGATAAATCTGATGTGTTGTGCTTCTCCAGCAGAAATTGAGACATGAAAGTCCATCCCATCTATTATCCTGGAGGAATTTTAGTCATTTGTGAGTGCACAAGTAAATTTCAAAATTAGAACATTATTACGGAACCTAGTTCCATCAACGTTTTTGGGCTGATTCACAGGAGCGTGGCGCAAAGTAATAATTCCATTTCGTGATATAATGTTTCCTTGTGTCACATTGTCGAGCATATTGTCCTCACCAAATTTGATTTCTACCACAACTTTCCAGAGATAGAGAACGTAAACATGATCCTGAAGTATATATTCAGTCACGGTCCCGCGTTGGGCGCCAACTTTCGCAAGGTGCATATTTAACACGAGGCTAGAATCCGGTACCTTTGCGCTTACAGGGTGAATGCCACACCAAATGGGCTCTTGCCACTTATACATATATTCTCCCCAATGGCGACTTAAGTCTGTATTGCGACACGTTAGGTCGAGTATTGTGTCACATTATCCTGATGTCGAATATCTTGGCATCAACTTGTAATGCACTGTTGTGTAGTCACTCATTCTCATACAGAATGACCTGATTGCACTTGACACAGCCCTATCAGAACATCGTCATTAATAACCGGATGATGATACCTAGGGGAAATAGTTTTAGGTTTTCAATTTATCTCTGACATTTTGAATGAAAAATTCATAATGTTTTCCTTTCCCCATAAACAGCATTGCATAAAAAATGGCAATTTCATTTGTTTCGGTATAATGCAACATGCCAATGTCCAAATTAAATAAATGGACGAAAAAGGTTGGTTTTTCACAATCTTGTTAACCCTTCATCTGCCAATCATGACTAAAGTCGCTTTTGCAAACAACATAGAGCCTGATCAGACAGCACAGAATGTATATAGAACATGCTGTCTGATCAGGCTCTATGCTGTTTGCTATTTGGATAGTGGGGCTAAAACACCTGCCTGAATAGCAAACAAACAACATAGACTCTGATCAGATGCGTTAAGCCTTGGCTGATCTGGAGCTGTGTTGTTTGCACATTCCGTCCAATTTATTCGGCAGGTTAATCGTTAACAATGAAAACAACATTTATTAATGACAAGTTACATAGAACATAATAAAAGTGTTATTAGTATGTTTATGAAGGCAGAATTGTCATTTTTTTCGAAACAATATTGAACTAACATCTAAATGTAGAATATCGTTCATATAGATAGTTGCCTTTATTAGAATAAATACGATCGTTCTTCTATTTTCAGTATATTTTGTGCTAGATATCAGGACAGGGTACCGAAGATAGTGCAAGGTACCAATGATCACCGCTTGCCTTGCATGCAGACAATTAGATGATTAACAAGAACAGGTAATATAAAACAAAATTAAATTAGAAATTATGATAAGATAATGGGAACATAGGATATTGAGTGTTTGTATTAGCATTGCAGATGTTTGTCAATTCTCTCATTCCTCCAAACATTGTTTCAAGAACAATTGGAATTCTAAGGAATATTCAATATGCTGTTTACATGCCATGCAATACACTCATGCAATACACTTCATGCAATACAGTCTATGCAATACTGCAATACACTTCATGCAATACTCTTCATGCAATACACTTCATGCAATACAGTCTATGCAATACTGCAATACACTTCATGCAATACTCTTCATGCAATACACGTCATGCAATAGAGTCTATGCAATACTGCAATACACTTCATGCAATACACTTCATGCAATACAGTATATGCAATACTGCAATACACTTCATGCAATACACTCCATGCAATACAGTCTATGCAATACTGCAATACACTTCATGCAATACACTTCATGCAATACAGTCTATGCAATACTGCAATACACTTCATGCAATACACTTCATGCAATACAGTATATGCAATACTGCAATACACTTCATGCAATACACTTCATGCAATACAGTCTATGCACTACTGCAATACACTTCATGCAATACACTTCATGCAATACTGCAATACACTTCATGCAATACAGTCTATGCAATACTGCAATACACTTCATGCAATACTCTTCATGCAATACACTTCATGCAATACAGTCTATGCAATACTGCAATACACTTCATGCAATACTCTTCATGCAATACACGTCATGCAATACAGTCTATGCAATACTGCAATACACTTCATGCAATACACTTCATGCAATACAGTATATGCAATACTGCAATACACTTCATGCAATACACTCCATGCAATACAGTCTATGCAATACTGCAATACACTTCATGCAATACACTTCATGCAATACAGTCTATGCAATACTGCAATACACTTCATGCAATACACTTCATGCAATACAGTATATGCAATACTGCAATACACTTCATGCAATACACTTCATGCAATACAGTCTATGCACTACTGCAATACACTTCATGCAATACACTTCATGCAATACTGCAATACACTTCATGTAATACAGTCTATGCAATACTGCAATACAATTCATGCAATACTGCAATACACTTCATGCAATACAGTCTATGCAATACTGCAATACACTTCATGCAATACACTTCATGCAATACTGCAATACACTTCATGCAATACACTTCATGCAATACACTTCATGCAATACACTTCATGCAATACACTTCATGCAATACACTCCATGCAATACACTCCATGCAATACTGCAATACACTTCATGCAATACTGCAATACACTTCATGCAAAACAGTCTATGCAATACTGCAATACACTTCATGCAATACACTCCATGCAATACAGTCTATGCAATACTGCAATACACTTCATGCAATACACTTCATGCAATACACTCCATGCAATACACTCCATGCAATACACTTCATGCAATACACTCCATGCAATACACTTCATGCAATACAGTCTATGCAATACTGCAATACACTCCATGCAATACACTTCATGCAATACACTCCATGCAATACACTCCATGCAATACACTCCATGCAATACACTCCATGCAATACACTTCATACAATATACTCCATGCAATACACTTCATGCAATAAACTCCATGCAATACACTTCATGCAATACACTTCATGCAATACAGTCTATGCAATACTGCAATACACTTCATGCAATACACTTCATGCAATACACTTCATGCAATACACTTCATGCAATACACTCCATGCAATACACTTCATGCACTACACTCCATGCAATACACTTCATGCAATACAATCCATGCAATACACTCCATGCAATACACTTCATGCAATACACTCCATGCAATACTGCAATACACTTCATGCAATACAGTCTATGCAATACTGCAATACACTCCATGCAATACACTCCATGCAATACACGTCATGCAATACAGTCTATGCAATACTGCAATACACTTCATGCAATACAGTCTATGCAATACTGCAATACTGCAATACACTTCATGCAATACAGTCTATGCAATACTGCAATACACTTCATGCAATACACTTCATGCAATACACTCCATGCAATACACTTCATGCAATACACTCCATGCAATACACTCCATGCAATACACTCCATGCAATACACTCCATGCAATACACTCCATGCAATACACTCCATGCAATACACTTCATGCAATACACTCCATGCAATACACTTCATGCAATACACTCCATGCAATACACTTCATGCAATACAGTCTATGCAATACTGCAATACACTTCATGCAATACACTTCATGCAATACACTCCATGCAATACAGTCTATGCAATACTGCAATACACTTCATGCAATACAGTCTATGCAATACTGCAATACACTTCATGCAATACACTTCATGCAATACACTATGCAATACACTTCATGCAATACACTCCATGCAATACAGTCTATGCAATACTGCAATACACTTCATGCAATACTGCAATACACTTCATGCAATACACTTCATGCAATACACTCCATGCAATACACTTCATGCAATACAGTCTATGCAATACTGCAATACACTTCATGCAATACACTTCATGCAATACACTCCATGCAATACACTCCATGCAATACAGTCTATGCAATACTGCAATACACTTCATGCAATACACTTCATGCAATACTGCAATACACTTCATGCAATACACTTCATGCAATACACTCCATGCAATACACTTCATGCAATACACTTCAAGCAATACACTCCATGCAATACACGTCATGCAATACAGTCTATGCAATACTGCAATACACTTCATGCAATACAGTCTATGCAATACTGCAATACACTTCATGCAATACAGTCTATGCAATACTGCAATATACTTCATGCAATACAGTCTATGCAATACACTTCATGCAATACACTCCATGCAATACACTCCATGCAATACACTCCATGCAATACACTTCATGCAATACACTCCATGCAATACACTTCATGCAATACACTCCATGCAATACACTCCATGCAATACACTCCATGCAATACACTCCATGCAATACACTCCATGCAATACACTCCATGCAATACACTTCATGCAATACACTCCATGCAATACACTTCATGCAATACACTCCATGCAATACACTTCATGCAATACAGTCTATGCAATACTGCAATACACTTCATGCAATACACTTCATGCAATACACTCCATGCAATACAGTCTATGCAATACTGCAATACACTTCATGCAATACAGTCTATGCAATACTGCAATACACTTCATGCAATACACTTCATGCAATACAGGCTATGCAATACTGCAATACACTTCATGCAATACACTTCATGCAATACACTCCATGCAATACAGTCTATGCAATACTGCAATACACTTCATGCAATACAATTCATGCAATACTGCAATACACGTCATGCAATACACTTCATGCAATACACTCCATGCAATACACTTCATGCAATACAGGCTATGCAATACTACAATACACTTGATGCAATACACTTCATGCAATACACTCCATGCAATACAGTCTATGCAATACTGCAATACACTTCATGCAATACACTTCATGCAATACTGCAATACACTTCATGCAATACACTCCATGCAATACACTTCATGCAATACACTTCAAGCAATACACTCCATGCAATACACTCCATGCAATACACTTCATGCAATACTGATGAATTTATTTGAGATATTGGTAGTAAATTAAAGAAATCAATTATATCAACTCCTGTATATCTTGTCGTTAGAACTTGTTAGATTTCCAGGTCTACATGTAACTGTTTGTATAAATTAATTATTAGATTCTCATCCCGGTCTCGCGGCGCCTCCGTGGCCGAGTGGTTATGGTCATTGACTTCAGACCATTGACCATAACCACTGTAGGTTCGAATCCCAATGGGATGTTGAATTCTTTCATGTGAGGAAGCTATCGGGCTGGTTTGGAGCAGAAGGTCAGTGGTTCTACCTGGGTGCCTGTCCGTGCCTGACATTCTGTTCAGATGGGCACCCAGGGTGTTCCGCCACCAATAATAGCTGGAGAGTTGCCATATAACCTAAGCTTTGATGCAAACTCATCCCGATTGTCCCCTGTTGTTGGCGCCACACCCACAATAGTACTGAAGATAAAAACAGAAAAAACGAGAATCTAGAAGAAACTTGCATTTTGTAATACAGTCTACATACGTTATGTCAAAGTCGGATCAAAGTCTCGTTTCAGGCACTATCATTTTACATATAACTAACTGGCTCCGTTTATATAGAATTTCGTTAAGTCAAACTTCGGTTATGTCGAAGTATTTTGTTTGGTACGACGGAATTCGACATAACTGATGTAGACTGTACTAATATTTCCAGCCAAAAATGTTGCAGCACCCACAATTTTTAAAGATTTTTTTTTTGTTACACTAATATGTTAAGAAATTAAAATGTCGCTCCCAGCCACCACCCCTCAACCTTCCCCCCCCCCCCCACACACATGTAAATGTGCAGGAGAATCTAGCAATACATGTCCAATTGTCGCATAGATACGCTTTATTTGATTTCACATGTTTGAGATGACATCATTTGATGGAGGTCGCTGACTTGTATACCACTGTAACCTATCATCACTGATGGTCACGGATTCGAGCACCGCTCCGGTCATGTCACATTTATATGAAAAAGTTGGCAGTTTCTTACGGAGGTTGGTGCACCCAAGTACTGGTTAACCGCTGGAGCCTGTCCAGGAAAGGTGTTGTTAGGTAAACTGCCCGCCGCCGATATAGCCCGAAAATGGTGCTGATGCAGGTGTAAAACCCGAAATATAACATAACATAATTTGATGGCAGTGATACATGATGTCAACTTATACTGAGTAATAATCGCCTTTACTCAGGTCTATATAGCGTTTCCAAGAAACTCACCGAGATTCCAGGTGTCTCGATGATCTGTGAGAAAAACATCTGAGCGAAAACACCTCTCGAACATGATTCATAATAAGTATATATTATCAAGATGAATTAGATGAACATGCGAAGAAAAACAACTCAAAAAAAATCCTTGCAGGTAGAGCTTCCATATTTCCCAGTGTTCCTGGTTTCTGTAAATCCAGCGATGTTAATAAACACGGACAGGTGTCACTCTGGGGGTGGGGGTCTGCTGTATGTTGTTTCATGGCATCTTTTACTGACTGTAAATACCACTTCTAATTAAATACATGTTATTGCTAGCATATTTATATTACGGTCGTTATTTTTATTTACCTTGGCGATTAACTGGTTTCTTTTGAAAGGGTTAATTTCTCAGATGTAGGAGTGTCATAGATGTTTTTACATGGAATAAATGTGTTTTTTCTGGAGATGTTTTCTCAAGAACTCCCGAGTTCTGGTGTCAATTTCTTACAAGTTTAATGTCAGAAACGTAATGTATTTTTGTGAGTAATATTTTTAATTGCCAATGAATCTCTTTAGATATACCCTGCTTCATATTTAGAGGGATATGGAGAGCATTTGTGCTTTCTAATCGGCTCCATTAAAAGGAGTCTGAGGCTCCTAGGGGGGATAAGTTCCAGGTATTATCAGACATGATTGCTATTAATAAAAGGGATCTGGGAAGCACTGGAGAGAAAGTTGGAGGGGGGGGGTCAACTTTCATTGAACGGGAAATTATTTAGCACAATATCTGCAGTAAATTGTAAACTGCAGAACTCTTCTCTTCTTCTGTCAGTCCTGAATCCTAGAACCTTTCTTCTGTCCAGAATCAAATAACCTGTCCTCCGTCCACAATCCTAGAACTGTTCTTTAATCCAAACTCCTTGAACAGTTCTTCTGTCCAGAATCGTAGAAAGTTCCTTCTGTCCATAATCCTAGGGTATTCTTCATCCAAGAATCACATTGCATTCCTGCAGTCCATAATACTTAAACCTGTCTTCAGTCCAGAATCCTAGAACCTGTCTTCAGTCCAGAATCCTAGAACCATTCTTTCAGTCCAGAATCCTAGAACCATTCCTTCAGTCCAGAATTCTAGAACCATTCCTTCAGTCCAGAATCCTAGAACAATTCCTTCAGTCCAGAATCCTAGAACCATTCCTTCAGACCAGAATCCTAGAACTATTCCTTCAGGCCAGAATCCTAGAACCATTCCTTCAGTCCAGAATCCTATAACCATTCATTCAGTCCAGAATCCTAGAACCATTCATTCAGTCCAGAATCCTAGAACCATTCCTTCAGTCCAGAATCCTAGAACCTGTCTTCAGTCCAGAATCCTAGAACCTGTCTTCAGTCCAGAATCCTAGAACCATTCCTTCAGTCCAGAATCCTAGAACCATTCCTTCAGGCCAGAATCCTAGAACCTGTCTTCAGTCCAGAATCCTAGAACCATTCCTTCAGGCCAGAATCCTAGAACCATTCCTTCAGTCCAGAATCCTAGAACCATTCCTTCAGTCCAGAATCCTAGAACCATTCCTTCAGGCCAGAATCCTAGAACCATTCTGTCAGTCCAGAATCCTAGAACCATTCCTTCAGGCCAGAATCCTAGAACCATTCCTTCAGTCCAGAATCCTAGAACCATTCCTTCAGTCCAGAATCCTAGAACCATTCCTTCAGTCCAGAATCCTAGAACCATTCCTTCAGTCCAGAATCCTAGATCCATTCATTCAGTCCAGAATCCTAGAACCATTCCTTCAGTCCAGAATCCTAGAACCATTCCTTCAGTCCAGAATCCTAGAACCATTCCTTCAGTCCAGAATCCTAGAACCATTCCTTCAGTCCAGAATCCTAGAACCATTCATTCAGTCCAGAATCCTAGAACCATTCATTCAGTCCACAATCCTAGAACCTGTCTTCAGTCCAGAATCCTAGAACCATTCCTTCAGTCCACAATCCTAGAACCATTCCTTCAGTCCAGAATTCTAGATCCATTCATTCAGTCCAGAATTCTAGAACCATTCCTTCAGTCCAGAATCCTAGAACCATTCATTCAGGCTAGAATCCTAGAACCAGTCATTCAGTCCAGAATCCTAGAACCATTCATTAAGTCCAGAATCCTAGAACCATTCATTCAGTCCAGAATCCTAGAACCATTAATTCAGTCCAGAATCCTAGAACCATTCCTTCAGTCCAGAATCCTAGATCCATTCCTTCAGTCCAGAATCCTAGAACCATTCATTCAGTCCAGAATCCTAGATCCATTCATTCAGTCCAGAATCCTAGAACCATTCATTCAGTCCAGAATCCTAGAACCATTCATTCAGTCCAGAATCCTAGAACCATTCATTCAGTCCAGAATCCTAGAACCATTCCTTCAGGCTATAATCCTAGAAACATTCATTCAGTCCAGAATCCTAGAACCATTCATTCAGTCTAGAACCATTCATTCAGTCCAGAATCCTAGAACCATTCATTCAGTCCAGAATCCTAGAACCATTCATTCAGTCCAGAATCCTAGAACCATTCCTTCAGGCTAGAATCCTAGAACCATTCATTCAGTCCAGAATCCTAGAACCATTCATTCAGTCCAGAATCCTAGAACCATTCCTTCAGTCCAGAATCCTAGAACTATTCCTTCAGTCCAGAATCCTAGAACCATTCCTTCAGTCCAGAATCCTAGAACCATTCCTTCAGTCCAGAATCCTAGAACCATTCCTTCAGTCCAGAATCCTAGAACCATTGATTCAGGCTAGAATCCTAGAACCATTGATTCAGTCCAGAATCCTAGAACCATTCATTCAGGCTAGAATCCTAGAACCATTCATTCAGGCTAGAATCCTAGAACCATTCATTCAGTCCAGAATCCTAGAACCATTCATTCAGTCCAGAATCCTAGAACCATTCATTCAGTCCAGAATCCTAGAACCATTCATTCAGGCTAGAATCCTAGAACCATTCCTTCAGTCCAGAATCCTAGAACCATTCATTCAGGCCAGAATCCTAGAACCATTCCTTCAGGCCAGAATCCTAGAACCATTCCTTCAGTCCAGAATCCTAGATCCATTCCTTCAGTCCAGAATCCTAGAACCATTCCTTCAGGCCAGAATCCTAGAACCATTCATTCAGTCCAGAATCCTAGATCCATTCCTTCAGTCCAGAATCCTAGAACCATTCATTCAGTCCAGAATCCTAGAACCATTCATTCAGGCTAGAATCCTAGAACCATTCCTTCAGTCCAGAATCCTAGAACCATTCATTCAGTCCAGAATCCTAGAACCATTCATTCAGGCTAGAATCCTAGAACCATTCATTCAGTCCAGAATCCTAGAACCATTCATTCAGTCCAGAATCCTAGAACCATTCATTCAGGCTAGAATCCTAGAACCATTCCTTCAGGCTAGAATCCTAGATCCATTCCTTCAGTCCAGAATCCTAGATCCATTCCTTCAGTCCAGAATCCTAGAACCATTCATTCAGTCCAGAATCCTAGAACCATTCATTCAGGCTAGAATCCTAGAACCATTCCTTCAGTCCAGAATCCTAGAACCATTCATTCAGTCCAGAATCCTAGAACCATTCATTCAGGCTAGAATCCTAGAACCATTCATTCAGTCCAGAATCCTAGAACCATTCATTCAGTCCAGAATCCTAGAACCATTCATTCAGGCTAGAATCCTAGAACCATTCCTTCAGGCTAGAATCCTAGATCCATTCCTTCAGTCCAGAATCCTAGAACCATTCCTTCAGTCCAGAATCCTAGAACCATTCATTCAGGCCAGAATCCTAGAACCATTCCTTCAGTCCAGAATCCTAGAACCATTCATTCAGTCCAGAATCCTAGAACCATTCATTCAGTCCAGAATCCTAGAACCATTCATTCAGGCCACAATCCTAGAACCATTCCTTCAGGCCACAATCCTAGAACCATTCATTCAGGCCAGAATCCTAGAACCATTCATTCAGGCCAGAATCCTAGAACCATTCATTCAGTCCAGAATCCTAGAACCATTCATTCAGTCCAGAATCCTAGAACCATTCATTCAGTCCAGAATCCTAGAACCATTCATTCAGTCCAGAATCCTAGAACCATTCATTCAGTCCAGAATCCTAGAACCATTCATTCAGTCCAGAATCCTAGAACCATTCATTCAGTCCAGAATCCTAGAACCATTCATTCAGTCCAGAATCCTAGAACCATTCATTCAGTCCAGAATCCTAGAACCATTCATTCAGTCCAGAATCCTAGAACCATTCATTCAGTCCAGAATCCTAGAACCATTCCTTCAGGCTAGAATCCTAGAACCATTCATTCAGTCCAGAATCCTAGAACAATTCATTCAGTCCAGAATCCTAGAACCATTCCTTCAGTCCAGAATCCTAGAACTATTCCTTCAGTCCAGAATCCTAGAACCATTCATTCAGTCCAGAATCCTAGAACCATTCCTTCAGTCCAGAATCCTAGAACCATTCCTTCAGTCCAGAATCCTAGAACCATTGATTCAGGCTAGAATCCTAGAACCATTGATTCAGTCCAGAATCCTAGAACCATTCATTCAGGCTAGAATCCTAGAACCATTCATTCAGGCTAGAATCCTAGAACCATTCATTCAGTCCAGAATCCTAGAACCATTCATTCAGTCCAGAATCCTAGAACCATTCATTCAGTCCAGAATCCTAGAACCATTCATTCAGGCTAGAATCCTAGAACCATTCCTTCAGTCCAGAATCCTAGAACCATTCCTTCAGGCCAGAATCCTAGAACCATTCCTTCAGGCCAGAATCCTAGAACCATTCCTTCAGTCCAGAATCCTAGATCCATTCCTTCAGTCCAGAATCCTAGAACCATTCCTTCAGGCCAGAATCCTAGAACCATTCATTCAGTCCAGAATCCTAGATCCATTCCTTCAGTCCAGAATCCTAGAACCATTCATTCAGTCCAGAATCCTAGAACCATTCCTTCAGTCCAGAATCCTAGAACCATTCCTTCAGTCCAGAATCCTAGAACCATTCCTTCAGTCCAGAATCCTAGAACCATTCCTTCAGTCCAGAATCCTAGACCATTCCTTCAGGCCAGAATCCTAGAACCATTCCTTCAGGCCAGAATCCTAGAACCATTCCTTCAGTCCAGAATCCTAGATCCATTCCTTCAGTCCAGAATCCTAGAACCATTCCTTCAGGCCAGAATCCTAGAACCATTCATTCAGTCCAGAATCCTAGATCCATTCCTTCAGTCCAGAATCCTAGAACCATTCATTCAGTCCAGAATCCTAGAACCAGTCATTCAGGCTAGAATCCTAGAACCATTCCTTCAGTCCAGAATCCTAGAACCATTCATTCAGTCCAGAATCCTAGAACCATTCATTCAGGCTAGAATCCTAGAACCATTCATTCAGTCCAAAATCCTAGAACCATTCATTCAGTCCAGAATCCTAGAACCATTCATTCAGGCTAGAATCCTAGAACCATTCCTTCAGGCTAGAATCCTAGATCCATTCCTTCAGTCCAGAATCCTAGAACCATTCCTTCAGTCCAGAATCCTAGAACCATTCATTCAGTCCAGAATCCTAGAACCATGCCTTTAGTTTATAATTCTGACATTGATTATAAATATTTAGAACTTGTTGCAGTTTCACAAGAAACAACGATTCTGATAGGCTCATTCTGCCAATGTGACCATTCGTAATCCAATGAAACACTCTGGTTTTTATTCAAATTATGTGTGCAAAGATATCCACAAAAATGTTGATTTTAAACAGACATGCAATACATGCAATATGGCTTATGCAAGTGACTGAAACTTGAACAAGCAGGGGCGTAGCTAACCATTTTGAATTTGTAGTCCCGAGTAAGGAATTGAGCATCGAAGGTACAATATTACTGGAGGGGAGGGTCCGGTCCCTCTAGGAACATTTTAAATTCAAGTGTTAACCATATCGTGAAAAACCCAACTTTTTTCGTCCTTTTATCTCATTTGGACATTAATATGTTTGCATTCATTATACAGCAGTGTTCATTCTAGGTCAGAATATTTGGGAGAAGTGAGAAAGCGGGTGATCGCTTCCTTAAATGGTGTTCTTTAATATACTTCTGCAAAATAGGGTTAAATGCACAGTAAATACAATATTTGAATATAGAATGAGTGATTTATAATGGGCCAGTGTATCTTAATAGACAAACTTATGTTTGAAAATCGTAAAACCAAAAATGTTTTTTTTTTTTTTTTTAGGGAGAAGTCAGGGTCCCTAGGGCGACAATTTCGCTCACATCACCCTCTAGAATGATCCCTGAAACAGCATAACACATTAAACAGATGGTGCACTGACCCAATTTAATGTACGTTTTAAGCGTTCATATTACGCTATTTTCATAGTTGTAATTTTAATTTAAATTATCAAATTGAGTCTAAAAATTGATATACAGATGAACTGGCACATTGGCAACAAAAATATCTATCTAAATGATCTTGTGGTGAGATATGTGACTGCTGGTCTAGATTCTATAACATTCAGATATGTAAATACCCATTTTTTATTGCATTTTTGGCTTGTTTGGATTTTTCCATATTCTTTGACAATCTGCAGGCCTGGGCATTCAGTGCCTTATCAGAGCTACACGCCTGACCAGATACAGCTCTTCACAGGCTAACTTCTCATCCTCGGACCATGGTTAGTAATCAAAACTGCATCTGTGACATCGTTTCAATTAATTGACTCCAACAAGTAAAACTATCAAAAACATACAAGATCATAGATTGTTATCAGAGAGTCTTTGAGTGGAGCTTTTGTTGACAGCTGGCTTTAAAGTAGACATTTATGAATTATTCTCCTAATTTGCAGATAACATTTCAATAGGTTTCTTATCAAATGAAACACATATGGATTCCAAAGTGCCTCTAGAGATTACTGATAATTCTAAAGGCATCACTGGAGGGAAACAACATAAAACAATTACAAATTAGTCAGCTATAGAAGTGTCTGAGATGTGCTTGCATGATGTGATGCAAAACAAGAACACAAAGGTGGACACATTTAGAGATGTTTGTTGTTGGGAGCTATGGTGTTGCGTATATAATGTCAAGGACATAGACACAAGCCCCATCCTTAAAGAGAACTTGATTCATATACGTCCACCTCCGTGGTCGAGTGGTTAAGGTCGCTGACTTGTATACCACTGTAACCTATCATCACTGATGGTCACGGGTTCGAGCCCCGCTCAGGCCGTGTCTCATTTATATGAAAAAGTTGGCAGTTTCTTATGGAGGTTGGTGCACCCAAGTACTGGTTAACCGCTGGAGCATGCCCAGGAAAGGTGTTGTTAGGTAAACTGCCCGCCGGCTATATAGCCCAAAATGGTGCTGATGCAGGCGTAAAACCCGAAATATAATAATAATAGATTCATATACAGTGTACATTTATTAGTTTATACAAATTATTTTAGCTCGATTGCGAAATCAGTTCTTGCAACTTATATATTAATCACTCTCGAGACCTCATTCCTGATGGAATCCATCGCCACGAGGGAGAGAGAAGAGGCAACGTGGAACTAAGAGCACAATCGTAATGGCTTAAGCGGGCCTCAAACTCCAGACCATTCGCACCTGAAGCGAACGTGCATCCACTGCGCTATCACGACTTCCACGAAACTTGTAGATTTATTGGCACCTTTAACTTCTGTTGAACCAATTGAACTAAATTTAGCCACTGCTTAAACACCTCTTATTAAAATGAAGACACTTGCTAATACCTGGGAATAGAATGAACACATGTGCTGATACCTGGGAATAGAATGTACACATGTGAAAATACCTGGGAATAGAATGTACACATGTGAAAATACCTGGGAATAGAATGAACACACTTGCTAATACCTGAGAAGAGAACAAACTTGCTTGCTAATACATGGGAATAGAATGAACACACTTGCTCAGACCAACTACAAATATTGTTTCATAAGAAAGCCGAGTCCCACTTAATCAGAAATCTTGTATCTACGCCTGCGTTGTGATTTGAAATAAAACCAGCACTTAATGATGCAATCAAAGACATATTGTCTGAAGTGTTGTTAGCGACTATAGCAGATACTTATTGCATGTTATTGAACAAGATCACTACTTACCATGGAGGTCATTTGGGTGATCTAGACTACGTCTTAAGTGGCAAGAGAGTTTAAATGAAGTAGGGTGAGTCAAATTACGTCTATATAGTGTCGGGGAGGGGTCGAATTATGTCTTTATATTGTCATTCTTTGCAGAATTCTGACATTAAATAATGTTTATTACAACCATTGATTAAAGTTTGTTTTCTGCTTCAACTGATGGTCACGGGTTCGAGCCCCGCTCAGGCCGTGTCTCATTTATATGAAAAAGTTGGCAGTTTCTTGCGGAGGTTTGTGCACCCAAGTACTGGTTAACTGTTGGAGCCTGCCCAGGAAAGGTGTTGTTAGGTAAACTGCCCGCCGGTGATATAGCCCGAAATGGTGCTGATGCAGGCGTAAAACCCGAAATATAACATATAATAAAATAATCTGCTTCAAAATGGAAAATAATTTACTATAATTAATAATTATGAAACTTATAAGTACTAGTGTGTTAGTTTATACAAATTTATTTTAGCTCGATTGTGAAACAAGTTATTTCAACTTATATAAATCACTCTCGATACCTCATTCCTGATGGAATCCATCGCCACGAGGGAGAGAGAAGAGGCAACGTGGAATTTAAATGCCTTTTTTTTATTTTTATACTTTATTTATTTTACAACGATTGCGAAGCAAGTTTTAACAACTTATATTAATCACTCTCGTTGGCTCAGAGGAAACCAATTAAGAGGACTTTTTTTAGTGAGTATTCAGGAGCAATAACTCATCACAAATATTTGCGCTGTCGGTTGTCCAGTACTAATCTGCGTTCCAGAAGTACTTTTCCCAGCTAATAATTGAATGTAGCTTACAATCCGTCTAATAATTGAATGTAGCTTACAATCCATCTAATAATTGAATGTAGCTTACAATCCATCTAATAATTGAATGTAGCTTACAATCCATCTAATAATTGAATGTAGCTTACAATCCGTCTAATAATTGAATGTAGCTTACAATCCGTCTAATAATTGAATGTAGCTTACAATCCATCTAATAATTGAATGTAGCTTACAATCCGTCTAATAATTGAATGTAGCTTACAATCTGTCTAATAATTGAATGTAGCTTACAATCTGTCTAATAATTGAATGTAGCTTACAATCCATCTAATAATTGAATGGTAATTGATAGGAATTTTCAATTTTTTAATAATGGAAATGTAACTAGTATGCTTCTAATAAACTCTGTTGCTGCACTAAATACCACGATATAGACTGTAGCATCAATTGGTTGAATACTACAGTGATTACTAAGCTTTTAGGGAAATAATATCACGTAAATCTGCAATTTAAACACAATCAAACACACCTTAAGCAGGTGTTTAAATTGATGAACATGTTCATCATTGCACAAAATCTGCTTGCTGATCTAATCAAGTTCCTTAGATTAAAATGTACCTACCTTAAAGTTATATTTTGTAATAAAGTCGCTGAATATGAAGACGTTTGATTGATTTATTGTAACAGTTTTTTACCAGTTTTATTCCATAACCTGCTTTACAGCTTGATTTATGTTTCGCACAAGTTTTTCTCCTTCTGTTGAGTGAAAAAACCCATACCTATTGATGGGAAATAACACCAACTTCAAGAAGACTCCCAACAGACAAGAAGCAGTCTTGAAAGAAGATTCTTGTTTCAATCGGTGAACATTAAAATGTGTGCCAATTAATTCAGCTTTGATTTACTGGCTGACCAGGCTACCCTGCAAGAACTAGGTCGGATCTGTTATACACTCCAAAAAAAGTCCTAATCAGTCACCAGGTGTTTCATAATATTTGGAGCCAATTAATAATCCTACAATATAAATATGTTCTTATTGTCATTTAATTCATTGTATCAAATGATTCTACTGGAAAATCATGCATAATGATCTGTAATAAAATATAACCAATAAGATTATATGAATATTGATATTATTTCGTTATTAGTTTGTTCCAAATACTGTAAAACATCAGGTGACCGGCTAGGAATTTTGTTGAGTTTATAATTTGCATACATATAAATTATAATTAGTTACAGGTAACATGTAAACCTAGGTAATATTCCGCAGTCCAACATGTAAACCTATGTAATATTCCACAGTCCAACATGTAAACCTATGTAATATTCCACAGTCCAACATGTAAACCTATGTAATACTCCACAGTCCAACATGTAAACCTATGTAATATTCCACAGTCCAACATGTAAACCGATGTAATATTCCGCAGTCCAACATGTAAACCTATGTAATATTCCGCAGTCCAACATGTAAACCTATGTAATATTCCACAGTCCAACATGTAAACCTATGTAATATTCCGCAGTCCAACATATCTACCCAGAACATGTAAACCTAGGTAATATTCCACAGTCCAACATGTAAACCTATGTAATATTCCACAGTCCAACATATCTACCCAGAACATGTAAACCTAGGTAATATTCCACAGTCCAACATGTAAACCTATGTAATATTCCACAGTCCAACATGTAAACCTATGTAATATTCCACAGTCCAACATGTAAACCTATGTAATACTCCACAGTCCAACATGTAAACCTATGTAATATTCCACAGTCCAACATGTAAACCTATGTAATATTCCGCAGTCCAACATATCTACCCAGAACATGTAAACCTAGGTAATATTCCGCAGTCCAACATATCTACCCAGAACATGTAAACCTAGGTAATATTCCACAGTCCAACATATCTACCCAGAACATGTAAACCTAGGTAATATTCCACAGTCCAACATGTAAACCTATGTAATATTCCACAGTCCAACATATCTACCCAGAACATGTAAACCTAGGTAATATTCCACAGTCCAACATGTAAACCTATGTAATATTCCACAGTCCAACATGTAAACCTATGTAATATTCCACAGTCCAACATGTAAACCTATGTAATACTCCACAGTCCAACATGTAAACCTATGTAATACTCCACAGTCCAACATGTAAACCTAGGTAATATTCCACAGTCCAACATATCTACCCAGAACATGTAAACCTATGTAATATTCCACAGTCCAACATGTAAACCTATGTAATATTCCACAGTCCAACATGTAAACCTAGGTAATATTCCACAGTCCAACATGTAAACCTATGTAATACTCCACAGTCCAACATATCTACCCAGAACATGTAAACCTATGTAATATTCCACAGTCCAACATGTAAACCTATGTAATATTCCACAGTCCAACATGTAAACCTAGGTAATATTCCACAGTCCAACATGTAAACCTAGGTAATATTCCACAGTCCAACATGTAAACCTAGGTAATATTCCACAGTCCAACATGTAAACCTATGTAATATTCCACAGTCCAACATGTAAACCTATGTAATATTCCACAGTCCAACATATCTACCCAGAACATGTAAACCTAGGTAATATTCCACAGTCCAACCTAGGTTTACAACTTTCTGTGCTCCATTTATTGGACATGTTTATGCAACAATGAATCATTTTATAGTAAAGATAATATGGTTTGTTTATAAAAACTACATAATAATGAGGCATGTTATGTAGGTAAATACCCTCGTGTCATACAGTGTAAATGTCAAAACATGCTACTTATGTTACATGAAGGTAGTACATTGGCACCTATGACATCATTTATTTCTGTCTCGGAATTAGATCTTGTCATTTGCGGATGTGTTTTACTATAAAAACCTGTTATGTCAGCTAGGAGCATCTGTTGTGCAACTGATACGGTATCCGCCTTGTATCCGCCTTGTAATTGAGAGGTTGTGAGCTTGAACCGTGGTGGATGTGTCCTGAGCAAGTTTCTCAAATCCACAACGCCACTCTCTTATTGCGATGGATTCCATCATGAGTGAGGTCTCGAGAGCAGCTACACAAATTTTGTAAGAAATAGTTTTAGATTTAAGTTGCAATAAATTTGTATAAACCCAATTGTTAGTTTGGCTCTGCGATATCTTATCGGTGTCTAAGCCCAATGTTCAAAAAAAACAAAAACAATATTTCGAGGACTCATTACAAACTATTTTAAATTCATAAAATTATTGATAATTAATGCAATAATGTAGATTCAAAATTTATCTGCGAGATGTTAGGCATATGACTTAGTCGAGTTCGAATCTATTTATAGAGTGCGAACTACGTGTATAATGCAAAGCCTAACCGAAATGAAACTATTACGCTGACACAATAAAGTTTGGTCCGCCTCCGTGGTCGAGTGGTTAAGGTCCCTGACTTGTATACCACTGTAACCTATCATCACTGATGGTCATGGGTTCGAGCCCCGCTCAGGCCGTGTCTCATTTATATGAAAAAGTTGGCAGTTTCTTACGAAGGTTGGTGTACCCAAGTACTGGTTAACCGCTGGAGCCTGCCCAGGAAAGGTGTTAAGTAAACTGCCCGCCGGCGATATAGCCCAAAATGATGCTGATGCAGACGTAAAACCCGAAATATAACAAATAACAATAAAGTTTGAATATAAAATACTACTTTTAAGTTGGCATTCTTCCACTTGTCGGCCAAGTCGACACACAGCCTAGAAACACAGTTAAGATTAAGTCGACACACAACCGAGAAACATAGATTAAGTTGACACATTATCGAGAAACACAGTCGTATCTAAGCTGACTAACACTCGAGAAACAGTTATGACTAAGTTGATGCACAACCGAGAAACACACTTAATTGACGCTTAAGCCAGAAAACACAGTTATGACTAAGTTAACAACATAGCCAAGAAACGCAAATATCACTAAATTGATGCACAACCCAGAAACACAGTTATGACTAAAGTTTACACACAATTCTGAAACTTGCTCATAGACCATCACACACAGCTTGAAACGGGCGGCACAAACCTATCTCTCCGGTTCCTTTACTAGTAGCCATAAACAGACATTTAAAATATTGTGCAACCTTGTAACCGACCCATGACACTACAAATACTTTTAAAGAGGCAAACAACACAATGACACATTGACTGATATAGACGCTGACAACATATGTTTGTAGAAAAACAATAGGCAAGCAGTGTGTGTTTAACTGAATTTCAGCAAGGGTTTAGCTCAACTGGCGAGTGTAGCACATAATCCCCCCCACTCCTCGACATAATCCCCCCCCGGTGTTTTCCGACATAGGCAGACATAATCCCCCCAGTGTTTTCTGACACAGGCAGACATAATCCCCCCGGTGTTTTCCGACACAGGCAGACATAATCCCCCCGGTGTTTTCCGACACAGGCAGATATAATCCCCCAGTGTTTTCCGACACAGGCAGACATAGTCCCCCCGGTTTTCCGACACAGGCAGACATAATCCCCCCGGTGTTTTCTGACACAGGCAGACATAATCCCCCCGATGTTTTCCGACACAGGCAGACATAATCCCCCCGGTGTTTTTCCGACACAGGCAGACATAATCCCCCGGGGTTTTCTGACACAGGCAGACATAATCCCCCCGTTTTTTCCGACACAGGCAGACATAATCCCCCGGTGTTTTTGACACAGGCAGACATAATCCCCCGGTGTTTTCTAACACAGGCAGACATAATCCCCCGGTGTTTTCCGACACAGGCAGACATAATCCCCGTTGTTTTTCTAACACAGGCAGACATAATCCCCCGTGTTTTCCGACACAGGCAGACATAATCCCCCCGGTGTTTTCTGACACAGGCAGACATAATCCCCCAGTGTTTTCTGATACAGGCAGACATAATCCCCCCCGGTGTTTTCTGACACAGGTAGACATAATCCCCCAGTGTTTTCCAACGCAGGCAGACATAATTCCCTTCGTTCAGATTCAAGGTAGGACCTAACAATAACCATAAGCATAGCCCTAACCCTAAATGTGGAAGTCGTGATAGCGCAGTGGTAGAACGTTCGCTTCAGGTGCGAAAGGTCCCGAGTTCGAGCCCCACTGGAGCCGTTACGATTGTGCCCCTAGGCAAGGCATTTAGATTGCACATTGTCTCTTCTCTCTCCCTCGTGGCGATGGATTCCATCAGGAATGAGGTCTCGAGAGCGATTAATATAAGTTGAAAGAACTTGTTTAGCAATCGAGCTAAAATTAAATTTGTTTAAACTAACCCTAAATGTAACATTAGTTGGGGGTGATTTTGTCATCCAGTGGGGGGTATTATGTCCATATCCCCACCTGGCCAATGCTTTTTGCGAGCTGTAATGGTTGATCGTCCTGTATTGCTTGCTGCAAAACAACATCTATGAAACTGCTTGGTGAGTTTAATGAAACTTGGTATACGGGATCACATTGACAAGTAGATCATTAATACTGTAGTATATTTCGGCGTGGGTAGAACATCGGCCAGCTAGCTCAGTTGGTAGAGTTGATCGACTAGTGATCGGGAGGTCGTGGGTTTGAGTCCCACGTCGGGTCACTAACTTTTCCGCTCTTTCTTTGCTTGATCATTTTAATGCCTAAAATCTTTCTGAGCTGGCATCCAAGATCATCGACATGGTCGTCGTTTTGAAATATAATTTTATTTACTCACGAAAGTTTGGCGATTTGACCCGACATGTTTATTCTGGCATTTATTGCAAATGAGCTAAAAATACACAGCTGATCCAATATCAAAGATGGCGACAAGCGGCAAAATCTATTTTTGACTTCTCATATCGAACACATTTTTACGAAACATGGTATGAAGGTAACTATCGATCGATCCAATTTAGTTTATCCAATATCAATTTATTTTTGACTTATGTCGAACAGCTTTGTCAATTTTGATGAAACCTGGCATGGGGCAGTGAGGTAACAGCTGTCTATATACACCACACCCTGTTAGAGATTCATCAAATGACCTACAGCAAGGCATGCATGTCCTGGCATAATACATAATATTGACTTTTGGCTGTCTGATTAGCGCAGTGGTTAGCACGCTCACTTCTCACCAATGCAACCAGGTTTGATCCTCGGACCGGGAAGTATGTGAGATGGTACGGTGGTCGTCGGATCGGACAGGTGGGTTTTCTCCGGGTACTCCGCGGTTTCCTCCGACACGAATGACCACATTTACGCTTTCATCCGCGCCAACGAGAGTGATTAATATAAGTTGTTGGAACTTGCTTCGCAATCGTTGTAAAATAAATAAAGTTTAATGTTTTTACATACTATTGAGATGATTAAGATGTTTGATTAGGAGAGTGATTCGAGACCACATCAATGGTCCTCTTGTATAAGTACCACATTCAGACCAGTTAATTGGGAAGCCAAAGTTCAATTGAAGTATATTTCTAACCGATAAAATAGGAGGGAATTAATTTGTCTATGGAGTGTAATTTGTATACATTTGATTAGCAAGTTGCCACACTAAGCTAGCTTCCTTGCATCAGGATTAAATGCAGTAGTATTTGGCCTCTCTAATACATTTAGATAGTTCCTTGGGTATGATAAATTATATATCAGAAATAGAAGTGATATTTCATGCCCTGGTTGGGCAGTGTGCCAGCTAGTCAGCTGATTGTATGTAGGTCAATACAGTAGATACCAGTGAAGATTGTGCTTGGGTTGGGTTTCTCCACACTTGTGGTGCTTACTATGTTACCAGTGACTGCAGGTCTATGCTGGAGTTGGGGTGCTTTACCTTCATTGTGTTTCTTTGGGCTAGTTACCTTGTATTGGGCAGCTCATTATTTTTATATATATTTTTTTTTTTTATCATAGCTACTGGTTGCCCATATGAGCGACAGTCAGTTTACCTAACAACACCTTTCCTGGGCAGGCCCCATGTGGTTAACCAGTACTTGGTGCACCAACCTCTGTAAGAAACTGCCAACATTTTCATATAAAGAGGGTCTCGAACCCATGACCATCGTTGATGATAGGTTATAGTGGTATACAAGTCGGCAAACTTGACCACTCAACCACAGAAGCGGACACTGAACCACAGAAGCGGACAGACACATTATAGTTGTACAATTACATTTATATTATTCTGTTACCAGGGATACTGTAAAATACTATCATTTCACAAACACTTTTGTTTCGCGATGTTCACTATTTTGAACATTTTCTATTAATTCGCGCGGAGTGTTGAATTCGCGCATCCGTGGTATCGTGAAAAAGAAATATGACTGTTTATGCATATCGCTAAAGAAATATGACTGTTCTGTTTATGCATATCGCTAATTGTATTGACTTTCAAAACATTTAATAAAATGTACATATTTTCGGATATACGATTGTCAATGCCATGAGACCGATACCAAATTTTACTCTGGTGTAGAAAGAACGAACCTGAAAAAAGCATACCACACATGCCAGGTGTAACGAATGTTTAGGTGTTTCACATTGTTATATTTAGCCCAGTTTTAGTGTGCATTTTACCACAATTTTTCATTTTAAGGCGTGCTCATGAGAAAGCATCTGCTCTTTCCGTTTTGAGTACACATGTCCGAGCCAGGCATCATAAATTCAAACTGCTACCTCCATTGAATATAGGGTCCTAGTGACTTGTGTTGATTTTAAGGCACTTAGTGGTAGTAAAGTGTTACATGCCTGTTTAATATTGCACAGTTAGTACTTAAAATATCACACGAAAGGTTGAGTACCACTAAATGTACAAAATGCATAAATAATTTCAAAATTCAAAAATATTTCAATTGGACAGGTGACTGCATGATCGGACAGAACTTAGGTATTTCAATTGGACAGGTGACTGCATGATCGGACAGAACTTAGGTATTTCAATTGGACAGGTGACTGCATGATCGGCCTTGTCAGGGACAGAACCAGGGTATTTCAATTGGACAGGTGACTGCATGATCGGCCTTGTCAGGGACAGAACCAGGGTATTTCAATTGGACAGGTGACTGCATGATCGGCCTTGTCAGGGACAGAACCAGGGTATTTCAATTGGACAGGTGACTGCATGATCGGCCTTGTCAGGGACAGAACCTATGTATATATTTCAATTGGACAGGTGACTGCATGATCGGCCTTGTCAGGGACTGAACCGGGGTATTTCAATTGGACAGGTGACCATGTGATCGGCCTTGTCAGGGACTGAACCGGGCCGGGATAACTCAATTGGTCAAGTGACCGCATGATCGGCCTTGTCAGAGACTGAACCGGTGGTAACTCAATTGGTCAGCTCGAGGTTCAAATCACATTGGTCGTCAATATTTGAACGGTTCTCAGGATCAGTGTCTGCAATATTTCAATTGATATAGCGGAGGCACTAAAAGCCGGTTCAAGTCCCAGTGTAAGCCGCTTGCCCACTGCCACCAGTTATAGTTTGCTCTCTTGTAGGCGAATATCTATGCTGACACAGATCAAAATGTAAACATCATATATATCAACACACTTACCTGGCTGAAAAGGTAATCAATTGCATAGGTAATCTATCTCTTTCTAAACCAAACCGCACATACAACTTTTCTGCACCTGCCTTCGCTACAAGAAGCATGCAGTTTTTTTGCCATTTCTTTTTCACTTTTTTTTTTGATATGGTTTGCTCTATAATTTACTGCTATGAACTGATTTAGAATTTGGTTATCGGATGACGGATGCATTAAGTTAAACATAGAGACATTATAAAATGTATATAGAAGATGATTGAACTTAATTTCCTGCATAAAAAGTTTGAAATACCAGTTGTAGCTTTGGGTGTGTTGTTTTCCTCCAGTTAGGCCTATACGTGATTATTGCTCCGCTGAGAACCCAGGGGGAGTATTAATGCATCGTATTATTATACTTTATAATGCTAAAAATAGATGTTTGTTCTGACACAGAAAATAAAATAATTATTATGGTATTAAATTACAGCAGCCTGTACAATTAGTGTAATTGTGTGATGAATATTGTATGGAAGATGTATGCATGTCACACTAGGCATACATGTGCCTACTGGGTGTAACTTAACAACATAACAGTGATACCTGGGTTAGAGACCACCTCCAAATAAAGTCTTGCTCGTCATTTTTCAATTACTTACTTGGTGGAAGTTGTGATAGTTTATACAAATTTATTTTAGCTCGATTGCGAAACAAGTTATTTCAACTTATATAAATCACTCTCGAGACCTCATTCCTGACCAGTTGTGATAGTGTGTACGCTTCAGGTGTGAAAGGCCACTTGAGCCGTTACGATTGTGCACTTAGGCAAGGCATTTAAATTCCACATTGCCTCTTCTCTCTCCCTTGTGGCGATGGAATCCATCAGGAATGAGGTCTCGAGAGTGATTAATATAAGTTGTAGGAACTTGTTTCGCAATCGATCTAAAATAAATTTGTATGAACTAAGAACATAGTTAGGATTGTGGGAAAGGGTAAATACGTATGTAACGCAAGTACATATACAATAGTATTATGCTATTACAGGTTACATTAATTAATATAAGTTGTAGGAACTTGTTTCGCAATCGATCTAAAATAAATTTGCATATGCTAATCTTAACCACTGGACCAACCACTGGTCTGTTCATGTGTTATTACATTACTTGCAGACAACTTACTTCTTTTTTTATAAATTTTTATCATACTGGTTGGTTGCTAAATAGAGCAAAATAATTAAAAATGAAAAATGTGTCTACCTATCCCATTTTTGATATCAACTTATGTGATAATATAGCAATTACTTGTTACAGAATAATATAACACACACGCTAGTGGCAGATAAAATCACCTTTGCAAACAGCATAGAGCCAGATCAGACGGCACAGAACGTGCCGTCTGATCAGGCTCTATGCTGTTTGTTATTCGGATAGTGGAGCTAAAACACTTGGCTGAATAGCAAACAACATGGATCCTGATCAGACGCGGTGTAACGCCGCGGCTGATCTGGATCTATGTTGTTTGCAAATGTGATTTTATTTAATCAGCAAGCAAAGGGTTAATTACTGTTTTATGCTCATTGACTAATATCAATTCAAACCGTGCTCCAATTAATTTTTTTTGAAGGAAATGGATTACTCTAATAATTCATTAGGGCTGTATCGCTATAACCTAAGCGTTCTCCCGACTAGGTGTTTTTTTATTTCGTTTTTGTGGTTATTTTCTACTCTATTTACTTTCATTTTCCTTTCACGATTGTCCAAACTTTATTTGCATTTTCGCTATACTTTTTATTGCAAGTAACAGGTCTTGTCAGATATTATTGGTAATTTAATAGATACATCATTCCCCGGCTGAATCATACATTCAGTGGTTTACGATATGTTTCTCCTTGTAAGCCCTCATCATGTTTCTACCCTACCCCTGGGGTATAAAACCATGACTCACCCTCTGTGCTGTTTTCGCCTGATCTTATCAAGGAACATATGTAAAGGGTAAATATAACAAGAAGTTACTAGTGTCCTAGATCATTAACATTCATTATGTCAGCGGTGATAAGGCCATAATAAAATATTTCCTAGATTTTCATCCCCGCCCGCTCCCGTTTTTAGGGCCCGCCCCGATTTTTTTTATTACTATTTGAAAAAAAAAAAAAAATGTCAAAACACCATTTTATCAGCATAAATATCGATATCCTGAAAATATAAAATAAAAAATAAAATTTCACCCCCCCGCCCCCATTTTCAAAAAAATTTGGATGAAAATCTAGGATTTATTTTATTATGGCCTAAGTATCACATTTTATTTATCAGGGGAGAGTGTTGTCGATCATGTTTGAATATTACATTCTAAGATCAACAACTTGCACTGCCATGGCCTCTTAAATCATTTAATGACCCAGTTCATTGATTGATTAGTTCCTACGGGGCGGGGCCTCCGTGTGGGAGCTGTAAGGTCGTCGACATCAAATCATCTGCCCTTCACTGCTGTAGGTTCGAATCCCACTGGGGATGTCGAAGTCTCTCGGGTGAGGAAATTATCCAGCTGGCTTGTAGAAGGTCTGTGGTTCTACTCGGGTGCCTGTCTGTATCTGAATCACTGATCAGACGCGAACCTTGGGTCATTTTCGTGCCATTCTCATATCTATAGCCGCTTATATCGATTTTTGTTGTATCCATTTGGGCCCTAACTTCCCTTCCTGTATTTGAAAGAGATGACGATGTACAGGGTGATGCTACCGACAATGTACAGGGTGATGCTACTGACAATGTACCTGGTGATGCTACTGGCAATGTACAGGGTGATGCTACTGACATTGTACAGGGTGATGCTACTGACATTGTACCAGGTGATGCTACTGACATTGTACCGGGTGATGCTACTGACATTGTACCGGGTGATGCTACTGACAATGTACAGGGTGATGCTACTGACAATGTACAGGGTGATGCTACTGACAATGTAATGGGTGATGCTACTTACAATGTACCTGGTGATGCTACTGACAATGTACAGGGTGATGCTACTGGCAATGTACAGGGTGATGCTACTGGCAATGTACAGGGTGATGCTACTGACAATGTACCGGGTGATGCTACTGACAATGTACAGAGGTGATGCTACTGACAATGTACAGGGTGATGCTACTGGCAATGTACAGGGTGATGCTACTGACAATATACAGGGTGATGCTACTGGCAATGTACAGGGTGATGCTACTGACAATGTACCTGGTGATGCTACTGACATTGTACCGGGTGATGCTACTGGCAATGTAATGTGTGATGCTACTGACAATGTACCTTGTGATGCTACTGGCAATGTACTGGGTGATGCTACTGGCAATGTACTGGGTGATGCTACTGACAATGTACTTGGTGATGCTACTGGCAATGTAACTGGTGATGCTACTGGCAATGTAACGTGTGATGCTACTGGCAATGTAACGGGTGATGCTACTGGCAATGTAACGGGTGATGCTACTGGCAATGTAACGGGTGATGCTACTGACAATGTACCGTGTGATGCTACTGCACTGAATGTACCAAGTTACACTGGCATCCTCTCTCATACTTTCATGTGGTAGACAGATTATCGTGCTTGATGTTGTTGTAAGGACTAAACTATTACCACATCTACAAGTACAAAATTAATACAACTGCTGTTGGCTCAGTACCTAGTTTAATGTCTTTACAAATTTCAATATTGAGTTTACATCCAAGTGCATAACAAGTTCTCACAACCTTAGACTACTCACTTTCAATACCTCTTTCCTGATGGAATAACCGAATGTCGACATGAGTGAGAGAGAAGAGGCAGTGTGCATTTATGTATTGCTTAAGGATACCTCCACCGTGGCTCTTGCGGGGGAATGATCTCGTAAATACGTAATCCTATAAACTATAATTATATTTTCAAAGTCTCCAGGTTATGTTGGGGTCACTCTTTCTGTCTGATCCACAGGAGTGGTTGGTACCAAGCCTAGTTGTGCATATTGTTGACGCGTTTGACTCGGATAAACTTTTATTGCGTTATGACCCTTTCATATTTTATACACATAGTGTACATAGCTATTTCTCAGCAACCGCTTGCCGGAAATCGTGGTTCTCAGGAGTGATTGGTGCCCAGCGTAGTTGTGCATATTGTCAGCACATTGCACTCGTTTACTGTGAGTGATTGGTGCCCAGCGTAGTTGTGCATATTGTCAGCACATTGCACTCGTTTACTGTGAGTGATTGGTGCCCAGCGTAGTTGTGCATATTGTCAGCACATTGCACTCGTTTACTGTGAGCGATTGGTGCCCAGCGTAGTTGTGCATATTATCAGCACATTGCACTCGTTTACTGTTGTTCAGAATATTTCTGCATGCTAAGACCTAATTTTGTCCAACATCACTGATGGTCACGGGTTTGAGCCCCGCTCAGATCGTGTTTCATTTATATGAAAAAGTTGGCAGTTTCTTACGGAGGTTGGTGCACCCAAGTACTTGTTAACCGCTGGAGCCTGCCCAAAATGGTGCTGATGCAGGCGTAAAACCCGAAATATAAATAAATATAACTTTGTCCAAAATGGGTTCCTGGTGTGACACTCGTAGACTATTTACTAGAATCCTCTCATTGTGATGAAGGTCCGCTACTGGGATCTTAACATTTCAAAAGAATCGTATTACGTACATAATTTGCCGAGTTTGAACTTGGGAAGAGCTCAGCTCTATCATCACAAGCTCTATCATCACAAGCTCTATCATCACAAGGATGAAAATAGTGACTGAGTACACATTCAGATATATTCCATATGTCAAGTAGATGTAATATGTCATTTATGCAACTGTATATTATTCTAACTGCACAGTTTCCTGTGTTGGGGATGGGGAAAGGGGTTAAATAAACAGCTTAAGATGTGTTTTATTTAGCCGTGTGTTAAATTTAATACAAACAACTTTGCAGACTGGAGTCTTTAGTATAAAAAGTACCTATAAAATTTGATTTATTTTACAATATTTGCGAAACAAGCTTTAACAACTTATAATGAACATAGTTTGTGTCGTTGAAATTATTATATGAATAATTAATGTAAATACATGTATAAAGTTTCAACTTTATTTATACAGTATACATGAATAAGTAGTGAATCGCGGGTTAATAGTTTCCATCTGGGTATGAACTACATTGGACGTGCTTCACTCTTTATTAAATACATTTTCAATGTTTCTTAGCACAGTTCATATGATTAGTGGAAGTCGTGATAGCGCAGTGGATGCGTGTTCGCTTCAGGTGCTAAAGGTCCGAAGCTCGAGCCCCGCTGGAGCTGTTACGATTGTGTCCTTAGGCAAGTCATTTAAATTCCACGTTGCCTCTTCTCTCTCCTTCGTGGCGATGGATTCCATCAGGAATGAGGTCTCGAGAGTGATTAATATAAGTTGAAAGGACTTGTTTCGCAATCGAGCTAAAATAAATTTGAATAAACTATATGATTAAAATAATATTTAAAAAACATTTTTTCCAATTTTTGCCCTCTTCCTCGGCCATAGGTCTACACATTTAATACTTTCATCATACCATTTCTTGCTGAGAATAAGGTTGACTTATGGCCAGGAATATCAAGTACACAATACCGAGTGTCTTTGGGATCTCATAATATTAGCTGTTTATTAGTACCCTACCGGGTTACTGGTTTGGGACTACAGTGAAACCTGCTTTAAGCAGCCAGCCATGGGAATTACAGAATGTGGCTGCTTAGCACAGGTGGCTGCTTAATAGAGGTCAAATGTATAATAAAACAACATATTGGGAATTTGAAAACTGGCTGCTTAATGCACGTTGGCTGCTTAATAGAGGTGACCACTAACACAGGTTTGACTGTATATGATTGTGCGCTTATCCGTCCGCACCCATTAAATGGGACTTCGGTAGCTAGAATAACAATAGGTTTACTGTCTAGTTGTGTAGGGTTAGGGGTTATGTGGCAATAAAAACGTAATGTTGCTATCAATTCTGTTTATGTTACCGAGATCAAAGGAATAGCCACGTAATACACAATTTTGGGTATGTCGGTATGTCCATCTACTTTTGTGTCTGTGCCGTACGTTTGCCATGGGGGGGGGTTCAACTAACGTATAATGCACATACCATGTGTTGCGTCCAAGACTCCTGTCCCTACCTCAAAGGTCGAGGTCACACTCTGAGGTTAAATGTCAAATATTGTTACTGTCATGTCCAGGCTGTAACTTTGTCATACATGGGGAGGTCCGCCTCCGTGGTCGAGTGGTTAATGTCGCTGCCTTGTATACCACTGTAACATATCATCACTGATGGTCACGGGTTCGAGCCCCGCTCAGACCGTGTCTCATTGATATGAAAAAATTGGCAGTTTCTTACTGCCCAGGAAAGCCTGCCCAGGAAAGGTGTTGTTAGGTAAACTGTCCTCCGGCGATGCTGATACAGGCGTAAAACCTGAAATATATATAACATACATGTGGGAGGATTTTCAAATAACTACACACAAATGTTCGCCACATGAATATGACGTGACCGTACCTCAATGGCCACATTTAGGAGGTTAAATGTTAAATAACTGTATAATATCATGTCCGCTCTATAACTTTCCCATGGATGAGGGGATTGTAAAACAATGTGGCACCCCATATGTCCAAGAACAGGGTCCCTACCCCAAACATCAAGGTCACATTTGGAGATTGAAGGTGAATTTTGATATATTGGCGTTGTCAACATAACCATTCATTATAGGTTTTTACTGTTCACCCTGATGTTTTATCATTGGAACCCCGTACCCACCCCCTGACACCCCCACCCTCTCAATTTTTTTCTTTTTTATGCTGTCATCCTGTAAGGGACTTGATGTTACATGGCAATACTTCATTCACTCGTTTTTAACAATTTTGGTTATGTTGTTTTCTGTGTATATTTACAGTTTGTGACTGGCAGTAAGATAAGGAGTGTGATGTTGTAGACCATGTTGGACACAGGATAGTTGTAGATGTTAATGTTGCATCACAAGGAATCGCCAATAACGCAGCTACATAAATAGAGGTATCAGTGAATAATTGCCAACAACAAACCTACATAATAGAGGAATTAGTGAATTGCCAATAACAAACCTACATAATAGAGGAATCAGGGAATTGCCAATAACAAACCTATATAATAGAGGAATCGGGGAATTGCCAATAACAAACCTACATAAATAGAGGAATCAGGGAATTGCCAATAACAAACCTACATAATAGAGGAATTAGTGAATTGCCAATAACAAACCTACATAATAGAGGAATCAGGGAATTGCCAATAACAAACCTACATAATAGAGGAATTAGTGAATTGCCAATAACAAACCTATATAATAGAGGAATCAGTGAATTGCCAATAACAAACCTACATAAATAGAGGAATCAGTGAATTGCCAATAACAAACCTACATAATAGAGGAATCAGTGAATTGCCAATAACAAACCTACATAAATAGAGGAATCAGGGAATTGCCAATAACAAACCTACATAATAGAGGAATCAGGGAATTGCCAATAACAAACCTACAAATAGAGGTATCCGTGAATTGCCAATAACAAACCTACATAAATAGAGGAATCAGGGAATTGCCAATAACAAACCTACATAATGAGGAATCAGGGAATTGCCAATAACAAACCTACATAAATAGAGGAATCAGGGAATTGCCAATAACAAACCTACATAATAGAGGAATCAGTGAATTGCCAATAACAAACCTACATAAATAGAGGAATCAGTGAATTGCCAATAACAAACCTACATAAATAGAGGAATCAGGGAATTGCCAATAACAAACCTACATAATAGAGGAATCAGTGAATTGCCAATAACAAACCTACATAAATAGAGGTATCCGTGAATTGCCAATAACAAACCTACATAAATAGAGGAATCAGGGAATTGCCAATAACAAACCTACATAATAGAGGAATCAGGGAATTGCCAATAACAAACCTACATAAATAGAGGTATCAGGGAATTGCCAATAACAAACCTACATAAATAGAGGAATCAGGGAATTGCCAATAACAAACCTACATAAATAGAGGAATCAGGGAATTGCCAATAACAAACCTACATAAATAGAGGCATCAGGGAATTGCCAATAACAAACCTACATAAATAGAGGCATCAGGGAATTGCCAATAACACAGCTACATAAATAGAGGTATCAGGGAATTGCCAATAACAAACCTACATATATAGAGGCATCAGGGAATTGCCAATAACAAACCTACATATATAGAGGCATCAGGGAATTGCCAATAACAAACCTACATATATAGAGGCATCAGGGAATTGCCAATAACAAACCTACATAAATAGAGGCATCAGGGAATTGCCAATAACAAACCTACATAAATAGAGGAATCACGGAATTGCCAATAACAAACCTACATAAATAGAGGAATCAGGGAATTGCCAATAACAAACCTACATAAATGGAGGAATCAGGGAATTGCCAATAACAAACCTACATAAATAGAGGCGTCAGTGAATTGCCAATAACAAACCTACATAAATGGAGGAATCAGGGAATTGCAATAACAAACCTACATAAATGGAGGAATCAGGGAATTGCCAATAACAAACCTACATAAATGGAGGAATCCGGGAATTGCCAATAACAAACCTACATAAATGGAGGAATCAGGGAATTGCCAATAACAAACCTACATAAATGGAGGAATCAGGGAATTGCCGATAACAAACCTACATAAATGGAGGAATCAGGGAATTGCCAATAACAAACCTACATAAATGGAGGAATCAGGGAATTGCCAATAACACAGCTACATAATAGAGGTATCATTTCAGAAGATAGTTGAGGAGTAGTTAGTGAAAATAACCTACTTCTTCAGGTCTCGAGAATGATTGATCTAATGTTGTATAATATTGAGTCGCATTCGGGCTAAAATATATTTGTAACGACCAAAATGCTGCCAGTTCTTTTGGAATATCTGGCTGTGATTGTATTGTCTGGTACTTACCAGTTATGCTGCCAGAGAAACAAGGATAATGGTACTTTGTTGGTCCATATAATGATTCAGAGAAACTCCACGGCAAACGGTACAATTCTAGGTGCACGTAAATTTCATGTAACAGAAATGTGTTTTCTGGCATTTTCACACGACTGGCATTTGACCTTACAAAGTAATCCGTGACCCTACGCCCGTTACACAAGCAAACAAATATTTCTTTTTACACGATTTTTTAGGGTACACGTGAATGATATTAAAAACGTGAACATTTACAAATTATCGAAATATAATGTGAATATTTTCCTGTTTTCCCGACAGTTCTAGTGTGTACAATGTAAACCAAGAACCTGTTACTGACCGCGATGATGTCATTTGCATACAAATTCATAAACATAGCCGGCATGAAAATATGGCGACTGCCGATGATACTATTATGCTAGACAAGTTGCTGGTTGTACTCGGATTTAGTTTGGGACCTGCTTGCACCAACAAAGTTAAACAAATGTTCTGATATTTAATTGACAATTGATTAACCCTTTCCTTCATAGAGATTTAGGTTAATATGCTATTATATCTCCATACAAATGACAACCATTTAGCAATCATGCAGTGAATAAGTAGTCGCCATATCTATCCCACCTCCATAGATATTTCTGAGACTACATGAGATTATGGCCTTAATTATGAACATTGGTTTGGCTACTATATTGTCGATGTATGTCATATTGGTAATGGCGTCAAGAGATGCTTCTATGAGGGAAAGGGTTTATGAACATTGGTTTGGCTACTACATTGTCAATGTATGTCATATTGGTAATGGCGTCATGAGGTGTATCTATGAGGGAAAGGGTTTATGAACATTGGTTTGGCTACTACATTGTCAATGTATGTCGTATTGGTAATGGCGTCAAGAGGTGCTTCTATGAGGGAAAGGGTTTATGAACATTGGTTTGGCATCTACATTGTCAATGCATGTCGTATTGGTAATGGCATCAAGAGGTGCTTCTATGAGGGAAAGGGTTAGTGTAGTATTTTACAGTAGTTCATAGTAGTTTATGGCCGTAGTAAACATGTTTCTGAGAATAAATGAAATCTTATTTTATGCTGCTGATAAATTATTTATGTGATAACTTTCTTATCTCACCTGCAGATATGAGCATTATTGTCAGCAATTGTACTCGGTAATTGGAGTGCAAGATTTTTGTGACCCATATACCAGCAAGATTATGTCAGCTTGATAACAGCCAGATTTTCACTGATAAAAAACAAGAAGATGTTTATCAAATATACAAGACACTGCAGCTGTATGGTTTAGAAAAAGATACCTTTTCATTCCCGATAAAATCTTCGTACAATTATCCCCTCTGGAAATCAGTTTCCTGAACTGGCACTTAAAATAATAAGCCCTAAAGTATAACCTAAGCCAGACTTTCATTTTACAACAGATGTGTGTGTGTGTAGGAGAGGGCTGAAGACTGCATTGTAGTTTTGCTTCTATATAAGATTGTTAGACAAACAAATTACAGTCAATTCTGTATTAACCCTTTCAACCCCACAGGCCTCTAAATAGGCTTATGAAAAGTGTAGATCCAGATGAGCCGGCTCGTGACGAGCCGTCTCATCAGGATCTGCACTTTTTTGCCAGTAATAATTATTACTATTTTTAGATAAAATTACCCATTTTGATAAATGAACTGGTCCAAAGGTAATTTTCTTATTAATTTATTGGTCTGAAAATATCATGCACCAGTCCATGTCGGCTACTTGGGGTTGAATGGGTTAAGCAGCCAGCTAAGGGAATCTCAGAAAATGGCTGCTTAGCACAAGTGGCTGCTTAATAGAGGTCAAATGGATGATATAACATTTTGGGGAATCTGGAAACTAGCTGCTTAATACAGGTTGCCTGTTTAATAGAGATGACCACTAACACAGGTTTAACAGTATAGTTTATGCAGAATCAACTAACTGTTTTGTCTTATATTATCCCATTCCCACATAGAGATGACAGCTTGTAGGCTGCTAATTCTCCATCCGTATAATAAAGGAGAAGTAGTCAGCATATCTATCCCACATACCGTATTGACTCGACTATCAGACGATCTCGACTATAAGACGATCTCCCAATTTTGGTCTTAAATCAGGCCCGTAGGCACACCGAGGAGGCAGGTGCCTCAGTTAATATTTCCAAAGCAAAAATGAAATGAAAAATGAAATAAATAAAATGCAAAAATATCCCTTTGCTGTATAAAATGTTGACTGCTAGAGAGCTGAATGGTCAGTACATAATTATACGTCTAAGCTCATTAAATCCGAAAATGCAGGAAATCGCTTCTATACCCCAACCATTTTAAGGGTGAACATGGCCCCGGACCCCCACCCCTAGATTGCCTCTGGTTATGGTACAGCTTCAATCGATGATATTCTGCACAGACCCAGGTATATATGACGGTTTGATATTCTGCACAGACCCAGGTATATATGATGGGTTGATATTCTGCACAGACCCAGGTATATATGATGGGTTGATATTCTGCACAGACCCAGGTATATATGACGGGTTGATATTCTGCACAGACCCAGGTATATATGACGGGTTGATATTCTGCACAGACCCAGGTATATATGATGGGTTGATATTCTGCACAGACCCAGGTATATATGACGGTTTGATATTCTGCACAGACCGTATATGACGGGTTGATATTCTGCACAGACCCGGTATATTGACGGGTTGATATTCTGCACAGACCCGGTATATATGAGGGTTATATTCTGCAGACCCATATGACGGTTTGATATTCTGCACAGACCCACCTATATGATGGTTTGATATTCTGCACAGACCCACCTATATGATGGTTTGATATTCTGCACAGACCCAGGTATATATGACGGGTTGATATTCTGCACAGACCCACCTATATGACGGTTTGATATTCTGCACAGACCCACCTATATGACGGTTTGATATTCTGCACAGACCCAGGTATATATGACGGGTTGATATTCTGCACAGACCCACCTATATGACGGTTTGATATTCTGCACAGACCCACCTATATGACGGTTTGATATTCTGCACAGACCC
>CM026397.1:61386341-61433355 GCA_014843695.1 Archivesica marissinica | reverse complement strand
ATATATACTTCTGGAGAATAAACAAATGTCTCCAAAAAATAATATAAAAAGAAGTAAATTAACAAAAACCTGCAGTCTAAGGTCAACATTGAAGGGGGAGTGGTTTGCATTAGTAATGTGACAATTCTTTAATTAAATACATCATTTTTCAGCTAAAGCTACTTTAAGTATTATATTTATGATAATTACGTTTTGACGATTTATCACAAGTGTTGAGCAAGGCAAATGAAGGGTGGCGCGTGCTAAAAAGGGCAGGTGAAGCAGAAGTGAAGGACGGCTGCGATAAACTACGGCAGATGCGTTGTACAAACCTATCTCGTGTTCAAGTTGATTTATTGCGTTATTTACTATATATGGGCTAAACCAGTCTTGCATTTCTAAATTTGGCTAATTTACCCTGCTGGATTTTACAACATTTGCCCCCAGTTTATATCACGAGCTTACTTTACATAGCTCACATTGCGTTACTGAGATAATGACGGGCACAATTACGCCTGGTTTTTACTGTACCATACTGTATCTCGTGGTGTGTATTATTAAACAGCCGCTGTATATGGAACCCAAGTAATAATCTCTGCAGCTGATTTAACATTTGTCTAGATATCAAATTTACGAGAGATAATGGAAAGTTGTCATAACAGCAGCATAAATTATGGCGATCCCTTGGTGGTATGAGATACTCGGAGGGTACTCGGTTACCCCATTGCATGCTAGTAATCCTTTAAAGTAGCTTCTCTCGACCGTTTGTATTGTCGTTCCAGCAGATGCGAAGATTTCATTTCATTTTTGTCTTATATTTTTGTTTTCATGAAAGCGAGAAGTGTAATCAAACTTGTCTCTTCAGTTTGATGGAATAAAGCATGAACTATGTGTCTGCCCAGTTTGATGGAATAAAGCATGAACTATGTGTCTGCCCAGTTTGATGGAATAAAGCATGAACTATGTGTCTGCCCAGTTTGATGGAATACAGCATGAACTATGTGTCTGCCCAGTTTGATGGAATAAAGCATGAACTATGTGTCTGCCCAGTTTGATGTAATAAAGCATGAACTATGTGTCTGCCCAGTTTGATGGCATGAACTATGTGTCTGCCCAGTTTGATGGAATAAAGCATGAACTATGTGTCTGCCCAGTTTGATGTAATAAAGCATGAACTATGTATCTGCCCAGTTTGATGGCATGAACTATGTATCTGCCCAGTTTGATGAAATAAAACATGAACTATGTGTCTGCCCAGTTTGATGGCATGAACTATGTGTCTGCCCAGTTGGATGGAATAAAACATGAACTGTGTATCTGCCCAGTTTGATGAAATAAAACATGAACTATGTGTCTGCCCAGTTTGATGGCATGAACTATGTATCTGCCCAGTTTGATGAACTATGTGTCTGCCCAGTTTGATGAAGCATGAACTATGTATCTCCCCAGTTTGATGAAATAAAGCATGAACTATGTGTCTGCCCAGTTTGATGTAATAAAGCATGAACTATGTCTGCCCAGTTTGATGAAATAAAGCATGAACTATGTGTCTGCCCAGTTTGATGGCATGAACTATGTATCTGCCCAGTTTGATGAACTATGTGTCTGCCCAGTTTGATGAAGCATGAACTATGTATCTCCCCAGTTTGATGAAATAAGACATGAACTATGTGTCTGCCCAGTTTGATGTAATAAAGCATGAACTATGTGTCTGCCCAGTTTGATGGAATAAAGCATGAACTATGTTTCTGCCCAGTTTGATGGAATAAAGCATGAACTATGTTCTGCCCAGTTTGATGAAATAAAACATGAACTATGTATCTGCCCAGTTTGATGAAATAAAACATGAACTATGTATCTGCCCAGTTTGATGTAATAAAGCATGAACTATGTATCTGCCCAGTTTGATGGAATAAAGCATGAACTATGTATCTGCCCAGTTTGATGAAATAAAGCATGGACTATGTATCTGCCCAGTTTGATGGCATGAACTATATATCTGCCCAGTTTGTTGGAATAAAGCATGAACTATGTTCTGCCCAGTTTGATGAAATAAAACATGAACTATGTATCTGCCCAGTTTGATGAAATAAAGCATGAACTATGTATCTGCCCAGTTTGATGAAATAAAGCATGAACTATGTATCTGCCCAGTTTGATGAAATAAAACATGAACTATGTATCTGCCCAGTTTGTTGGAATAAAGCATGAACTATGTATCTGCCCAGTTTGATGAAATAAAGCATGAACTATGTATCTGCCCAGTTTGATGGAATAAAGCATGAACTATGTGTCTGCCCAGTTTGATGTAATAAAGCATGAACTATGTGTCTGCCCAGTTTGATGAAATAAAGCATGAACTATGTGTCTGCCCAGTTTGATGGCATGAACTATGTATCTGCCCAGTTTGATGAAATAAAGCATGAACTATGTATCTGCCCAGTTTGATGGAATAAAGCATGAACTATGTGTCTGCCCAGTTTGATGTAATAAAGCATGAACTATGTGTCTGCCCAGTTTGATGAAATAAAGCATGAACTATGTGTCTGCCCAGTTTGATGGCATGAACTATGTATCTGCCCAGTTTGATGAAATAAAGCATGAACTATGTATCTGCCCAGTTTGATGGAATAAAGCATGAACTATGTGTCTGCCCAGTTTGATGTAATAAAGCATGAACTATGTGTCTGCCCAGTTTGATGAAATAAAGCATGAACTATGTGTCTGCCCAGTTTGATGGCATGAACTATATATCTGCCCAGTTTGATGAAATAAAACATGAACTATGTATCTGCCCAGTTTGATGTAATAAAGCATGAACTATGTATCTGCCCAGTTTGATGGAATAAAGCATGAACTATGTATCTGCCCAGTTTGATGAAATAAAGCATGGACTATGTATCTGCCCAGTTTGATGGCATGAACTATATATCTGCCCAGTTTGTTGGAATAAAGCATGAACTATGTTCTGCCCAGTTTGATGAAATAAAACATGAACTATGTATCTGCCCAGTTTGATGAAATAAAGCATGAACTATGTATCTGCCCAGTTTGATGAAATAAAGCATGAACTATGTATCTGCCCAGTTTGATGAAATAAAACATGAACTATGTATCTGCCCAATTTGTTGGAATAAAGCATGAACTATGTATCTGCCCAGTTTGATGAAATAAAGCATGAACTATGTATCTGCCCAGTTTGATGGAATAAAGCATGAACTATGTGTCTGCCCAGTTTGATGTAATAAAGCATGAACTATGTGTCTGCCCAGTTTGATGAAATAAAGCATGAACTATGTGTCTGCCCAGTTTGATGGCATGAACTATGTATCTGCCCAGTTTGATGAAATAAAGCATGAACTATGTATCTGCCCAGTTTGATGGAATAAAGCATGAACTATGTGTCTGCCCAGTTTGATGTAATAAAGCATGAACTATGTGTCTGCCCAGTTTGATGAAATAAAGCATGAACTATGTGTCTGCCCAGTTTGATGGCATGAACTATGTATCTGCCCAGTTTGATGAAATAAAGCATGAACTATGTATCTGCCCAGTTTGATGAACTATGTGTCTGCCCAGTTTGATGAAGCATGAACTATGTATCTCCCCAGTTTGATGAAATAAAACATGAACTATGTGTCTGCCAAGTTTGATGTAATAAAGTATGAACTATGTTTCTGCCCAGTTTGATGGAATAAAGCATGAACTATGTGTCTGCCCAGTTTGATGGCATGAACTATATATCTGCCCAGTTTGTTGGAATAAAGCATGAACTATGTTCTGCCCAGTTTGATGAAATAAAGCATGAACTATGTGTCTGCCCAGTTTGATGTAATAAAGCATGAACTATGTCTGCCCAGTTTGATGAAATAAAGCATGAACTATGTGTCTGCCCAGTTTGATGGCATGAACTATGTATCTGCCCAGTTTGATGAACTATGTGTCTGCCCAGTTTGATGAAGCATGAACTATGTATCTCCCCAGTTTGATGAAATAAAACATGAACTATGTGTCTGCCCAGTTTGATGTAATAAAGCATGAACTATGTGTCTGCCCAGTTTGATGGAATAAAGCATGAACTATGTTTCTGCCCAGTTTGATGGAATAAAGCATGAACTATGTTCTGCCCAGTTTGATGAAATAAAACATGAACTATGTATCTGCCCAGTTTGATGAAATAAAACATGAACTATGTATCTGCCCAGTTTGATGTAATAAAGCATGAACTATGTATCTGCCCAGTTTGATGGAATAAAGCATGAACTATGTATCTGCCCAGTTTGATGGAATAAAGCATGAACTATGTATCTGCCCAGTTTGATGAAATAAAGCATGGACTATGTATCTGCCCAGTTTGATGAAATAAAACATGAACTATGTATCTGCCCAGTTTGATGTAATAAAGCATGAACTATGTATCTGCCCAGTTTGATGGCATGAACTATATATCTGCCCAGTTTGTTGGAATAAAGCATGAACTATGTTCTGCCCAGTTTGATGAAATAAAACATGAACTATGTATCTGCCCAGTTTGATGAAATAAAACATGAACTATGTATCTGTCCAGTTTGATGAAATAAAGCATGAACTATGTATCTGCCCAGTTTGATGAAATAAAGCATGAACTATGTATCTGCCCAGTTTGATGAAATAAAACATGAACTATGTATCTGCCCAGTTTGTTGGAATAAAGCATGAACTATGTATCTGCCCAGTTTGATGAAATAAAGCATGAACTATGTATCTGCCCAGTTTGATGGAATAAAGCATGAACTATGTGTCTGCCCAGTTTGATGTAATAAAGCATGAACTATGTGTCTGCCCAGTTTGATGAAATAAAGCATGAACTATGTGTCTGCCCAGTTTGATGGCATGAACTATGTATCTGCCCAGTTTGATGAAATAAAGCATGAACTATGTATCTGCCCAGTTTGATGGAATAAAGCATGAACTATGTGTCTGCCCAGTTTGATGTAATAAAGCATGAACTATGTGTCTGCCCAGTTTGATGAAATAAAGCATGAACTATGTGTCTGCCCAGTTTGATGGCATGAACTATGTATCTGCCCAGTTTGATGAAATAAAGCATGAACTATGTATCTGCCCAGTTTGATGAATATGAACTATGTGTCTGCCCAGTTTGATGAAGCATGAACTATGTATCTCCCCAGTTTGATGAAATAAACATGAACTATGTGTCTGCCCAGTTTGATGGCATGAACTATGTATCTGCCCAGTTTGATGAAATAAAGCATGAACTATGTATCTGCCCAGTTTGATGGCATGAACTATATATCTGCCCAGTTTGTTGGATAAAGCATGAACTATGTTCTGCCCAGTTTGATGAAATAAAGCATGAACTATGTGTCTGCCCAGTTTGGTGGAATAAGCATGAACTATGTGTCTGCCCAGTTTGATGGCATGAACTATGTATCTGCCCAGTTTGATGAAATAAAGCATGAACTATGTATCTGCCCAGTTTGATGAAATAAAGCATGAACTATGTGTCTGCCCAGTTTGATGGCATGAACTATGTATCTGCCCAGTTTGATGAAATAAAGCATGAACTATGTATCTGCCCAGTTTGATGACATGAACTATGTGTCTGCCCAGTTTGATGAAATAAAGCATGAACTATGTATCTGCCCAGTTTGATGACATGAACTATGTATCTACCCAGTTTGATGACATGAACTATGTATCTGCCCAGTTTGATGACATGAACTATGTGTCTGCCCAGTTTGATGGAGCATGAACTATGTATCTCCCCAGTTTGATGAAATAAAACATGAACTATGTATCTGCCCAGTTTGATGAAATAAAACATGAACTATGTATCTGCCCAGTTTGATGAAATAAAGCATGAACTATGTGTCTGCCCAGTTTGACGGCATGAACTATGTGTCTGCCCAGTTTGATGGAATAAAGCATGAACTATGTATCTGCCCAGTTTGATGAAATAAAGCATGAACTATGTATCTGCCCAGTTTGATGACATGAACTATGTGTCTGCCCAGTTTGATGAAATAAAACATGAACTATGTATCTGCCCAGTTTGATGAAATAAAACATGAACTATGTATCTGCCCAGTTTGATGAATAAAGCATGAACTATGTGTCTGCCCAGTTTGACGGCATGAACTATGTGTCTGCCCAGTTTGATGGAATAAAGCATGAACTATGTATCTGCCCAGTTGATGAAATAAAGCATGAACTATGTATCTGCCCAGTTTGATGACATGAACTATGTATCTGCCCAGTTTGATGGAATAAAGCATGAACTATGTATCTGCCAGTTTGATGACATGAACTATGTATCTGCCCAGTTTGATGGAATAGAGCATGAACTATGTATCTGCCCATTTGATGGAATAAAGCATGAACTATATCTGCCCATTTGATGGAATAAAGCATGAACTATGTGTCTGCCCAGTTTGATGGAATAAAGCATGAACAATGTGTCTGCCCAGTTTGATGGAATAAAGCATGAACTATGTGTCTGCCCAGTTTGATGTAATAAAGCATGAACTATGTGTCTGCCCAGTTTGATGAAATAAAACATGAACTATGTATCTGCCCAGTTTGATGAAATAAAACATGAACTATGTATCTGCCCAGTTTGATGGAATAAAGCATGAACTATGTGTCTGCCCAGTTTGATGTAATAAAGCATGAACTATGTGTCTGCCCAGTTTGATGTAATAAAGCATGAACTATGTTTCTGCCCAGTTTGATGACATGAACTATGTATCTGCCCAGTTTGATGGAATAAAGCATGAACTATGTGTCTGCCCAGTTTGATGTAATAAAGCATGAACTATGTGTCTGCCCAGTTTGATGTAATAAAGCATGAACTATGTTTCTGCCCAGTTTGATGACATGAACTATGTATCTGCCCAGTTTGATGGAATAAAGCATGAACTATGTGTCTGCCCAGTTTGATGTAATAAAGCATGAACTATGTGTCTGCCCAGTTTGATGTAATAAAGCATGAACTATGTTTCTGCCCAGTTTGATGACATGAACTATGTATCTGCCCAGTTTGATGGAATAAAGCATGAACTATGTGTCTGCCCAGTTTGATGTAATAAAGCATGAACTATGTGTCTGCCCAGTTTGATGTAATAAAGCATGAACTATGTTTCTGCCCAGTTTGATGGCATGAACTATGTATCGGCCCAGTTTGATGAACTATGTGTCTGCCCAGTTTGATGGAATAAAGCATGAACTATGTGTCTGCCCAGTTTGATGGAGCATGAACTATTTATCTGCCCAGTTTGATGTAATAAAGCATGAACTATGTGTCTGCCCAGTTTGATGGCATGCACTATGTATCTACCCAGTTTGATGGAATAAAGCATGAACTATGTATCTGCCCAGTTTGATGGCATGAACTATGTGTCTGCCCAGTTTGATGTAATAAAGCATGAACTATGTTTCTTCCCAGTTTGATGACATGAACTATGTGTCTGCCCAGTTTGATGGAACAAAGCATGGACTATGTGTCTGTCCAGTTTGATGGAATAAAGAACGAACTGTGTTTCTGTCGAGTTTGATGGAATAAAGAACGAACTGTGTTTCTGTCCAGTTTGATGGAATAAAGAACGAACTGTGTTGCTGCCCAGTTTGATGGAATAAAGAACAAACTGTGTTTCTGGCCAGTTTGATGGAATAAAGAATGAACTATGTTTCTGCCCAGTTTGATGAAATAAAGCATTAACTGCCCAGTTTGATGGAATAAAGCATTAACTATGTTTCTGTCCTGTTTCGTAGCAAGCTGCCTAGTTTGATAACAAAGCATGAACTGTGTTGCTGTCCAGTTTTGATGGCAACAACTGTGTTGCTACCCATTTTGATAGAATAAAGCACTAACTGCGTTGCTGCCCAGTTTGATGGGATAAAAAATGAACTGTGTTGCTGTCCAGTTTAATGACATGAACTATGTACCTGCCCAAATGTGCCCTAAGGCAAGGCACTTAAATTCCACATTACCTCTGCTCTCTCCCCCACGACGATGGATTTGATGCCATCAGGAATGATGTATTGAGCGCGATTTAACGAATGCTGTAAGAACTTGTTGAGCAATCGAGCTAAAATGTATCTGTATAAACTAAACTAGCATGTTACCAATGCATTGTTACTACCTGCCAAATCGGCCAGTTGTTGTGTCAGAAAGTGTATTGATGGCTGACGACCTCTCCAAGAACTTGATAATTGGATATTTGATCTGTACAGACAATGTTAACTATACATGATTATTATCCAACGCCGTCATTCATTAATCAATAACTCCTTTATGAACACCAAGAACTACCTCAAAAACTGATTACTGTATTTAGAAAAAATATCCCCATAAACCACTGTCATATTGGCGATATCTCACAGATAAAACAATGTGTTTTACAAGAGCACGTTTGTTAAGAGGATATCCAAACGTTATATATTTTGAAGTCCTGATAGCGCAGTGGATGCGCGTTCGCTTCAGGTGCGAAAGGTCCGGAGTTCGACACTGGAGCCGTTACGATTGTACCCTTAGGCAATGCATTTAAATTGCACATTGCCTCGCCTCTTCTCTCTCCCTCGTGGCGATGAATTCCATCAGGAATGAGGTCTCGAGAGTGATTAATACAAGTTAAAATAACTTGTTTCGCAATCGAGCTAAAATCAATTTGTATAAACTATAATTATTTGAAACGTTGAAAGGTATTCTGTCTAATAGACCAGGCTGGGAGAGGATAGTGCCAACCCAAAATGTTGATGAAAAAAATAGCAATTATTAAAATTAATCAAATAAATCGATATCACGTTAAATGTTAATGATGAACTTCGCTTTGTTTTAATGCACGTCATCACCTGTCGTTTTATTTATGCACTAATAGAAACGATGGAAAGAGATCCACCAGGCTTTCATTTTAGTTCGATTACGAAACAAGTTCTTAACTCTTTCAACACCAAGTAACTCAGATGGACTGGTCCATGATATTCATAAACCAATAAATGAATCAGAAAATCACATTTGGACAAGTTCATTTATCAAAATGGGTAATTATGTCTAAAAATAGTCATATCACTGGCAAAAAGTGCAGATCCTGATGAGCCGGCTCATCTGGATCTACACTTTGTGTAAGCCTATTTAGAGGTCTGTGGTGTTGAAAGGGTTAAACATTAATTTATAATCGATCTCTAGATAGACCTCACTCCTGGTGGAATTCATTACCATGAGGTAGAGAGAAAACAAAGGGAATGTGAATTTAATAGTCTTTGCGCAAGGACATCACCACTGTGGTTCTGGAGGTGTTCGAACTCGTGATCTAGTGATCGATTATGGCGAGACAAGTTCTTTCAACTTATATTAATCACTATGGAGAACTCATTCCTAGTGGAATGCATCATCATGAAGGAGAGACAAGAGGCAATGTGGAAATTTAAATGCCTTGCCCAAGGGCACAATCGTAACGGCTCCAGCGGGGCCCTACCTCCGGGCCTTTCGCACCTGAAGTGAACGCGCTATCACGACTTCCACATATACATACACCAGATAGGGTATATTTTATTACATGTATTGTATTTTGTACATGTGTACCATTAGAGAGAGCTAATTTCATAGTTTAAAATGGCAACAGAAGCTCCATTCAAGTATTGCATTGTTATTCCGCATTTGTTATGTTATATTTCGGGTTTTACGCCTGCATCAGCACCATTTTTGGGCTATATCGCCGGCGGGCAGTTTACCGAACAACACCTTTCCTGGGCAGGCTCCAGCGGTTAAACAGTAATTGGGTGCACCAACCTGCGTAAGATGGCTGCGTACATGGCTGTAGTATTGTATTTCAATGTAGTCCAGTTCCTGGCTGTATTGTATTTCAGTGTAGTGGTGTACGATGCTGTATTAGTACATGTCGATGTGGTCATGTACCATATGCTGTATTAGTACATGTCGATGTGGTCATGTACCATATGATGTATTAATACATGTCGATGTGGTCATGTACCATGTACTGTATTAGTACATGTCGATGTGGTCATGTACCATGTACTGTATTAGTACATGTCGATGTGGTCATGTACCATATGCTGTATTAGTACATGTCGATGTGGTCATGTACCATATGCTGTATTAGTACATGTCGATGTGGTCATGTACCATATGCTGTATTAGTACATGTCTATGTAGTCATGTACCATATGCTGTATTAGTACCTGTCGATGTGGTCATGTACCATATGCTGTATTAATTGTCTTTCAATGTAGTCATGTCAATTGCAGTAATTGAAGCCTAACTCGGTTATTAATTAATCAAGAGTCCGCCTACGTGGTCGAGTGGTTAAGGTCGCTGACTTGTATACCACTGTAAACTATCATCACTGATGGTCACGGGTTCGAGCCCCGCTCAGGCCGTGTCTCATTTATATGAAAACGTTTGCAGTTTCTTACGGAGGTTGGTACACCCAAGTACTGGTTAACCGCTGGAGCCTGCCCAGGAAAGGTGTTAGGTAAACTGCCCGCCGGCGATATAGCCCGAAATGATGCTGATGCAGGCGTAAAACCCGAAATATAACATAAGTAATCAAGACCAACACCCAGTCAGGGTGATACCCACTCCGAAGAGTACCTGTATACTCTTCAAACCTACCACATCAGTTCTGGATGATAGCTTATGCTCTTCAAAGAGGAGGTTTATATCTTAACAGATGTCAACTAGCGATGGATTCCTAATATCCTTCAATTCTCCATTGTACAGGCATTCAAATTGATGTATTAATGTATTAACATTTATTCTACTTTGGCAAGCCAGTCTCAAATGTAAGCATTAAAATGCCAAATAAATTGGAAGGAATGTGCAAACAACATAGATCCAGATCAGCCGGAGCATAGGATATATGTTGTTTGGTAGTCAGCAAAGTGTTTTAACTTTACTAACCGAATAGCACACAGCATAGCGCCCGGTCAGATGCGTCGTTGCAATATCTTTGTCGATCAGTCTCTTATTTCAAATAAGTATAATTACTGTCTACATCCGTTATGTCAACGTCGGTTATGTCGAATTATCCGGTTATCTCGAGGTCGGATCAAAGTCCCGTTTCTGACACTACCATTTTACATATAACGTGCTCCGTTTATATCGAATTTCGTTACGTCAAACTTCGGTTATGTCGAAGTATTTTGCTCGGTCTCACGGAATTTGACAGAGCGGATGTAGAATGTATGTCTTTTTAATTATTATAAATAACTACAGTTTTAGTATGATGCGCTTCATAATCCTGTAATGTCGAATCTTGGCCCGCATTCATTGGCAAAGTGCTGCGTGCATTCGGTGGCCAAGTTCTGCATCTAATATTACAATGTCTACTCTTTGGTTTATTATATTTGGGTTCTTTCGGTTGATTATATTTGGGTTCTACTGAAACATTGTGTGATCATTCCACGCCTGTTACATTAAGGAGTTTAATGATGCAGAAACTCAGGTTTCTGTTGCACTACTGGGAGATTTTTTTATTGTAATCTGCAGGTATTAAATATCAGCGTTTTATGAAACTGGCAACTTTCTAAGGTATCTGAGAAAAAAATCTAGTCGTACCTTTCAATTTTCGTGTTATAAACAGTTGTATCGGAAATTGAATAGCGTATCTTAAATACTCCTTTTATTTTGAAAGAAGATTACATCATGTTCGTTAATAGTAAGAGCTACTAAACTTCTTCAAATTACACATTTGCATGTCTTGCCCCCTTGCTTGATCACTGTATTCAGCTCTTACATTAAACGCTATCATATTCCTGATCACAGACAGGATTAATCAGTGATAAAACGTTTCTAAATCCAGGCCAATAGATCCGTCTGCTGTTTAACCAGACTGGTTCCGAACACCATTTTACAGGTAAAACACGATGTTATATCGAGTGTTGATGAACCATGCACTAAACCCCGTCTACCAGGTGTATTTGTTATGTAACAGTTTATCCACCTGCTCTGTCTGCATTAAGTAAATTCATCACTTTTTACTTTTTATTATTTGAATGGAAAAAATATTTAAATCGAATAGCTTTTGAAACGAATGGCTTAGTAATCGCTCAAAACTGTTGTGGTATTAAATGTTCATTTTTAGCGTTTGAACTGACTTATTACCACCAAAGATGATAATTTAATAGCATAAATGCATTGCTTTATTTCAGTTCAATACATACAGACGGATCTGTAATCCAGTGGTAGCACGCTGGACTGGTAATCCATGGATCGCAGGTTCGATCCCCCGTCTGACCCTAATACAATTAACAGTATTTCAGATAGGACTTTAAACCGAGGTCTCATGTCGGTGTTGTACACCGTGCACGTAAAAGAACCAGAGGAGACTCTGAAATGGGTCTCTGTCTGTATCATTGCACTATCCTCCAAAAATCTAAAATGCCTCTTCAGGAGGCGTCGCTCATATAGGCAACCGGTAGCGACGATAAATAAACGTAAAACACACACACAGTGCAGTACAATGTACATCTACTTGCAAAGACAAGTCCTTTTTACCAAAACAGGTATTAAACCAATTTATTTTAGCTGTATTGCGAAACTAGTTCATTATTAGTTTAAGCGCTCTAGAGACTGCATTCCTGGTGAACGCCATCGCCATGGGGGATATATATTAGGCAATGTATTGAAGAGTGTTGCGTTAGGACATTACCACCATTGGTCGAGCGGCGTTCGAACTCCTGATTACGATGTGGATAACGTATACGTTTCACCATGGACGCTCCTCGTTGTCATTGTGGCAAAAGGCGAACACGCCATTCTGGTGCCAAAGCATTGTCAGTGATCCGCTCTGGCAGCGAATCAGTTGATACAATAAGTAGAAATATGATCGATCACTTTACAGATGATGCAGTCTCTCTCAGTGAAGCAGAAGCTAACGTAATGTCTCGCTCAGTTCATCATCAAATATTGGCAGTTTGTTTGGCAAGGTTAATGATATGTACGTATACATGTAGTAATGAACATTGTTAATTCAATACACTGCAAACTTATGTGTGTTTGTTTATGTATGATATTTTCATATGTGTTGAAAGGACCAGTCATTTCTGACTTCTATACACCTCTTATGAATATCAACATTTCCCGAATCCTATCCTTACAGGCCAGGCTGATAAGCATTCAGTAACCATTATGTCGGTAGCTGGTGGCTCACCAACCGGTCATATCAGAATGTACCGAGATTCGACCTCCCACAATGCAGCAGTTTTGATCCGACAGTAGAGGTTTCGCAATGTAGCAGTTCTGATAGAAGAGTCAGCATGTGTACTCATTTCAACTGGATTACTCCACACACTCGAATACTGTTTAGTACTACATTCAGGATCTATTGATTGACATGTTCTGCATCTATGTTCCAGGTACATTTCAGTCGGTGATCCACAGGCTCTCCCTGATCTCTGTTGTCCTGTAAAATGTATTCCACCATATAATCCCGCACCAGCGTGGAACCATAAAACCAACATACTCCAAAATTCAAGATATTTGTAGCAGGTGAAAATATGTAAAAACGTTCTGCTGCATCTGTATCGATATCAATACAGTACTCGTAAAACGGATGTAATATTACTGCAATCAGACAAATGAGATCAACTTATTTGTACACGAGTACAGGTGCGAATGTGTAATAGTTTGGGAACAGGTTGTTTGTCTGCCATGTGTACTGGTGCTACGTGTAAATAAACAACGTGCTTCCAGACTAGGCTGGTATTTCAATTGCCGCCGCCAACAAACGCGACTGACTACCTCGCGCTTCCGTACGTGCGCGTTCCACTGCGACACTGCCAGTAGACTGACTTGTTGGTTCACCATTAGCCTGGGTTCCAGTCTGTCGATTTTTCGCTACAGGTAAAATGACATTGACATCAGAAACTCAATACGGCCCAATTAATTAATACACTCCATCGCAATTATTATTCTCCCAACTAAAATGGATGACCTTTCCAGAACGAGTCATATATCAGAAGGCTATACAAATGTATAAAACATTACATGGAGCTGCTCCAGACTATTTAAAATCATCCTTCACTTTTACTTCTGATATACATCCTAGAATTCTTAGATCAACCTCAGAATATCAATTATACACACCAAGACCAAATTGTGAATTATTTCGTAATACATTTGAATTTTCAGGATCATCTATTTGGAATTCATTGCCTCACTCAGTTCAAAATGCTCCAACTATCCAACAGTTCAAAATTCTCTACTTAAGGTGGAACTATAACAATTCAAACTAATCGCGTACTTCTACTGTTATTATAAACGTGTATTGCCATTGCTATATTTATTAGAATCGGAAAATTGCTGTCTTTAAGTTGATTTCATACATATTTTGAAGATACCACTACAAGTCAAATCTGCACATTGTTAGATAGATCTAGTATCATTAATTGTCTCATTCCCATTTTCTACTCTGCTAGCCAATTCCATATATCATCATATTCCATTACATATTAAATATAGTTTCTCTATTTTTCAGCTTTTACATTACTATATTATTCCAATGTGCAGTTCTCACGTATAGTGCTATCTTTTGATTGCATTTGATTGTACATATGTTGAGGGCCTCGTGGTAGATTAACGTTTGTTAAATGAGTCTCTCGTTAAATAAAGTCTTTATTAGTGTTATAATGATCTCGGTATTAAGATATATTTATATGACTGACCAGACAAAATATGTCAACGCCTGTTTCCAGGCTAGGTCACCATGTGCTTGTAATAGCTGTTTCGTGTGTATTATAATCGATACGCAGTTGTTACATACAGTCGCTGTTTCTTTGAATTAAATCGCAACGAAACACCAGATTGTTTGATTTATATTTAAATATGTCTGCAAGAGATGGTCGATTTAATAACGTAACGACTTTCAATATAATGAAACAACAGAATATACGTGTGTACATTATACGCCGGCTGGCTGTCCGATTAGCGCGCCTCTCGCTTTTCACCAGTGCAACCCGGGTTCGATCAACGAAGTATGTGAGATGGTACGGTGGTCGCCAGATCGGATATGTGGGTTTTCTCCGGGTACATCCAACGAGAGTAAATATAAGTTGTTAAAACTTGTTTCACAATCGTTGTAAAATAAATAAAGTTTAAACTTAAATACTTCTGCGAAGTGATATTTGGTGTATTTGAGGTAAATATGTGTCCCCATATTGTCTTAGCTTAAAGCAGCATTACATCGTATGAAATAAAAGATATTTGAAAAATTTAATTTTTACGTATGGGTAGCAATGCTAAACCGAAAGTAGGACGTTCCGAGTCGATCGGTCACGCACTTGTTTACAACCAGAACGCATCGTCCGCACTTGTTTACATTCGGAATGCATCTTCCCCATTTGTCCCACGTTGTATTTTTAATTAAATTACTTGATATGTTGATTCATGCCTCTGTTAGCTAAGTCTTTTAGGGACATTTCTACATCCCCGCGAGGGGTTCGACATTAAAGGAAGATAGATAGATAGTCTTTCATGTTCAATATATATACGTTGTTTTCTACATTCTCTGTTGTTTCACGCATGCGCGCTGTGCGTGTTTAATTTCGTGTGTTGATAAACAAATTCGCGTATACGACGGTTTAAATTTATTGGAATTTCTGAGCGACTATTTCAATTTTTGTAAACACACACACATATTAGTATTTATATTTTACCCAAAACAATCTTTATTACGATGTAATGCTGCTTTAAACATAATTATTTTCTATCATTTATGTGATTATTTACAACAATTGAACCAGTTTCCGTACATGCACGAGCCGATGGCATCTAAATCCGATTCGCTCTCCTTCAATTGTTTATTTTGATTTCTATCTACAATCTAATGTTATCATAGCCAATTGTAGTTGTGTAGTTTGATACATTTGGTCTTTCTGTTCCAAAACCACCATCATATCCAAGTAAAGGAAAGAGGTAACCATACAAGCATGTTGCTTTCTCCTCAATCCTACATGTATGTACATAGGAAAGAGGTAACCATACAAGCATGTTGCTTTCTCCTCAATCCTACATGTATGTACATAGGAAATAGGTAACCATACAAGCATGTTGCTTTCTCCTCAATCCTACATGTATGTACATAGGAAAGAGGTAACCATACAAGCATGTTGCTTTCTCCTCAATCCTACATGTATGTACATAGGAAAGAGGTAACCATACAAGCATGTTGCTTTCTCCTCAATCCTACATGTATGTACATAGGAAAGAGGTAACCATACAAGCATGTTGCGTTCTCCTCAATCCTACATGTATGTACATAGGAAAGAGGTAACCATACAAGCATGTTGCTTTCTCCTCAATCCTACATGTATGTACATAGGAAAGAGGTAACCATACAAGCATGTTGCTTTCTCCTCAATCCTACATGTATGTACATAGGAAAGAGGTAACCAAACAAGCAGGTTGCGTTCTCCTCAATCCTACATGTATGTACATAGGAAAGAGGTAACCATACAAGCATGTTGCTTTCTCCCCAATCCTACATGTATGTACATAGGAAAGAGGTAACCATACAAGCATGTTGCTTTCTCCTCAATCCTACATGTATGTACATAGGAAAGAGGTAACCATACAAGCATGTTGCTTTCTCCCCAATCCTACATGTATGTACATAGGAAAGAGGTAACCATACAAGCATGTTGCTTTCTCCTCAATCCTACATGTATGTACATAGGAAAGAGGTAACCATACAAGCATGTTGCTTTCTCCTCAATCCTACATGTATGTACATAGGAAAGAGGTAACCATACAAGCATGTTGCGTTCTCCCCAATCCTACATGTATGTACATAGGAAAGAGGTAACCATACAAGCATGTTGCGTTCTCCCCAATCCTACATGTATGTACATAGGAAAGAGGTAACCATACAAGCATGTTGCTTTCTCCTCAACCCTACATGTATGTACATAGGATAGAGGTAACCATACAAGCATGTTGCTTTCTCCTCAACCCTACATGTATGTACATAGGAAAGAGGTAACCATACAAGCATGTTGCTTTCTCCTCAATCCTACATGTATGTACATAGGAAATAGGTAACCATACAAGCATGTTGCTTTCTCCTCAATCCTACATGTATGTACATAGGAAAGAGGTAACCATACAAGCATGTTGCTTTCTCCTCAATCCTACATGTATGTACATAGGAAAGAGGTAACCATACAAGCATGTTGCTTTCTCCTCATTCCTACATGTATGTACATAGGAAAGAGGTAACCATACAAGCATGTTGCTTTCTCCTCAATCCTACATGTATGTACATAGGAAAGAGGTAACCATACAAGCATGTTGCTTTTTCCTCTTTCCTACATGTATGTACATAGGAAAGAGGTAACCATACAAACATGTTGCTTTCTCCTCAATCCTACATGTATGTACATAGGAAAGAGGTGACCATACAAGCATGTTGCTTTTTCCTCAATCCTACATGTATGTACATAGGAAAGAGGTAACCATACAAGCATGTCGCTTTCTCCTCAATCCTACATGTATGTACATAGGAAAGAGGTAACCATACAAGCATGTTGCTTTCTCCTCAATCCTACATGTATGTACATAGGAAAGAGGTAACCATACAAGCATGCTGCTTTCACCTCAATCCTACATGTATGTACATAGGAAAGAGGTAACCATACAAGCATGTTGCTTTTTCCTCAATCCTACATGTATGTACATAGGAAAGAGGTAACCATACAAGCATGTCGCTTTCTCCTCAATCCTACATGTATGTACATAGGAAAGAGGTAACCATACAAGCATGTTGCTTTCTCCTCAATCCTACATGTATGTACATAGGAAAGAGGTAACCATACAAGCATGCTGCTTTCACCTCAATCCTACATGTATGTACATAGGAAAGAGGTAACCATACAAGCATGTTGCTTTTTCCTCAATCCTACATGTATGTACATAGGAAAGAGGTAACCATACAAGCATGTTTTCTTTCTCCTCAACCCTACATGTATGTACATAGGAAAGAGGTAACCATACAAGCATGTTGCTTTCTCCTCAATCCTACATGTATGTACATAGGAAAGAGGTAACCATACAAGCATGTTGCTTTCTCCTCAATCCTACATGTATGTACATAGGAAAGAGGTAACCATACAAGCAGGTTGCTTTCTCCTCAATCCTACATGTATGTACATAGGAAAGAGGTAACCATACAAGCATGTTGCTTTCTCCTCAATACTACATGTATGTACATAGGAAAGAGGTAACCATACAAGCATGTTGCTTTCTCCTCAATCCTACATGTATGTACATAGGAAAGAGGTAACCATACAAGCATGTTGCTTTCTCCTCAATCCTACATGTATGTACATAGGAAAGAGGTAACCATATAAGCAAGTTGCTTACTCCTCAATCCTACATGTATGTACATAGGAAAGAGGTAACCATACAAGCATGTTGCGTTCTCCTCAATCCTACATATATGTACATAGGAAAGAGGTAACCATACAAGCATGTTGCTTTCTCCTCAATCCTACATGTATGTACATAGGAAAGAGGTAACCATATAAGCAAGTTGCTTTCTCCTCAATCCTGCATGTATGTACATAGGAAAGAGGTAACCATACAAGCATGTTGCTTTCTCCTCAATCCTACATGTATGTACATAGGAAAGAGGTAACCATACAAGCATGTTGCGTTCTCCCCAATCCTACATGTATGTACATAGGAAAGAGGTAACCATACAAGCATGTTGCTTTCTCCTCAACCCTACATGTATGTACATAGGAAAGAGGTAACCATACAAGCATGTTGCTTTCTCCTCAATCCTACATGTATGTACATAGGAAAGAGGTAACCATACAAGCATGTTGCTTTCTCCTCAACCCTACATGTATGTACATAGGAAAGAGGTAACCATACAAGCATGTTGCTTTCTCCTCAATCCTACATGTATGTACATAGGAAAGAGATAACCATACAAGCATGTTGCTTTCTCCTCAACCCTACATGTATGTACATAGGAAAGAGGTAACCATACAAGCATGTTGCTTTCTCCTCAATCCTACATGTATGTACATAGGAAAGAGGTAACCATACAAGCATGTTGCTTTCTCCTCAATACTACATGTATGTACATAGGAAAGAGGTAACCATACAAGCATGTTGCTTTCTCCTCAATACTACATGTATGTACATAGGAAAGAGGTAACCATACAAGCATGTTGCTTTCTCCTCAATCCTACATGTATGTACATAGGAAAGAGGTAACCATATAAGCAAGTTGCGTTCTCCTCAATCCTACATGTATGTACATAGGAAAGAGGTAACCATACAAGCATGTTGCGTTCTCCTCAATCCTACATGTATGTACATAGGAAAGAGGTAACCATACAAGCATGTTGCTTTCTCCTCAACCCTACATGTATGTACATAGGAAAGAGGTAACCATACAAGCATGTTGCTTTCTCCTCAATCCTACATGTATGTACATAGGAAAGAGGTAACCATACAAGCAGATTGCTTTCGCCTCTATCCTACATGTATGTACATAGGAAAGAGGTAACCATACAAGCAGGTTGCTTTCTCCTCAATACTACCTGTATGTACATAGGAAAGAGGTAACGATACAAGCACATTGCTGTCTCCTCAATCCTACATGTATGTACATAGGAAAGAGGTAACCATACAAGCATGTTGCTTTCTCCTCAATCCTACATGTATGTACATAGGAAAGAGGTAACCATACAAGCATGTTGCTTTTCTCCTCAATCCTACATGTATGTACATAGGAAAGAGGTAACCATACAAGCAGGTTGCTTTCTCCTCAATCCTACATGTATGTACATAGGAAAGAGGTAACCATACAAGCAGGTTGCTTTCTCCTCAATCCTACATGTATGTACATAGGAAAGAGGTAACCATACAAGCATGTTGCTTTCTCCTCAATCCTACATGTATGTACATATTATATATACTTGATTATGTTTATTCAAAGAAATAAATATTGTTTAAACTAAATGAATTCAGGAATTGGGCATAAAGCTTACAGCCTACGGTTGTCACCTCCCTAATAGTGTTTTGTTAAAGTTCCAACTACTATTCAAATCACCACGAAGCTTCAAATGTAGTTCTAGGGAGTCGTGATAGCGCAGTGGATGCGCGTTCGCTTCAGGTGCGAACGGTCCGGAGTTCGAGCCCCACTGTAGCCGTTACGAGTGTGCCCTTAGGCGAGGCATTTAAATTCCACGTTGCCTCTTCTCTCTCCCTCGTGGCGATGGATTCCATCAGGAATGAGGTCTCGAGAGTGATTTATATAAGTTGAAATAACTTGTTTCGCAATCGAACTAAAATAAATTTGTATAAACTAAGGTAGTTCTATTATATTGCTAAATAAATGTTCATCCGAGCCAAATGTCTTGAACATTGCTGGATGAAATCACGTATTCATATTGCTGAATGGTTGCCCTAATATTTATAACAATTATAATTGAGAGCCAAACGGGTTTTTATTGCTTCCTACATTATCAATGACCCTCTTCGTCTGGAGATATCAATTCAACGGATTCCATGTTCAGCATGATGTCTTTGACACCTGTATAGATAGATACACTGTAGATTTACAACACGTCTCACAAAAAACGAACGATGATTTACCTGACTATACTAAATTATGTCTAAAGAGGTCTTCGCTAAGATATGTCAGATTTTGAAGACTAGTGTATGTCGGCATTTGGATATTTATTTTTTAATGAATGATTTATTTCAATGACATTACGTTGTTTATATACATAAAACATATACGACAGTTTACAGGTTGTCACGTTGTTTATATACATAAAACATATACGACAGTTTACAGGTTGTCACGTTGTTTATATACATAAAACATATACGACAGTTTACAGGTTGTCACGTTGTTTATATACATAAAACATATACGACAGTTTACAGGTTGTCACGTTGTTTATATACATAAAACATATACGACAGTTTACAGGTTGTCACGTTGTTTATATACATAAAACATATACGACAGTTTACAGGTTGTCACGTTGTGTATATACATAAAACATATACGACAGTTTACAGGTTGTCACGTTGTGTATATACATAAAACATATACGACAGTTTACAGGTTGTCACGTTGTTTATATACATAAAACATATACGACAGTTTACAGGTTGTCACGTTGTTTATATACATAAAACATATACGACAGTTTACAGGTTGTCACGTTGTTTATATACATAAAACATATACGACAGTTTACAGGTTGTCACGTTGTTTATATACATAAAACATATACTACAGTTTACAGGTTGTCACGTTGTTTATATACATAAAACATATACGACAGTTTACAGGTTGTCATGTTTTTTATATACATAAAACATATACGACAGTTTACAGGTTGTCACGTTGTTTATATACATAAAACATATACGACAGTTTACAGGTTGTCACGTTGTTTATATACATAAAACATATACGACAGTTTACAGGTTGTCACGTTGTTTATATACATAAAACATATACTACAGTTTACAGGTTGTCACGTGGTTTATATACATAAAACATATACGACAGTTTACAGGTTGTCACGTGGTTTATATACATAAAACATATACGACAGTTTACAGGTTGTCACGTTGTTTATATACATAAAACATATACTACAGTTTACAGGTTGTCACGTTGTTTATATACATAAAACATATACGACAGTTTACAGGTTGTCACGTTGTTTATATACATAAAACATATACGACAGTTTACAGGTTGTCACGTTGTTTATATACATAAAACATATACGACAGTTTACAGGTTGTCACGTTGTTTATATACATAAAACATATACGACAGTTTACAGGTTGTATTAGAAAAATTAGAAAACGCGTCTTCGATGAATACTTGATTATATTAATTATTCTCAAACATAGTTGTATTACAAGCTAGACAGGCGGTTACGCACACATAAAGACAATTGGTATTTCTGTATACACTGAAGACCGTAATTTAGGATTGAATATTACCGAGAACATAGACCAGTTTCCTAAACATACATTTTCTAATTATTGAATATGACAACAATCGGGTTTTGTGTAAGGGGGGGGGGGTCTGCTGCAACTAACACTAATTTTGATATTTGATTGCCCATGTGGAAGTCGTGATAGCGCTGTGTTAGCGCTTGAGGTGCGAAAGGCCTGGCGTTCGAGCCCTGCTGGAGCCGTTACGATTGCGCCCTTATGCAAGGCATTTAAAGTCCACGAGTCATTGATTGAAATCGAAAATCAATGGCCGAGGGTGTTTGGGCGTATGACGAGGCCGAGGGTCGAGTTGATTACGGTACGATTTGATGACGTACTATTGTAGAGACTACGTGTGTATATAGATTCAACATGTTGTAGAGACTACATGTGTATATAGATTCAACCTGTTGTAGAGACTACGTGTGTATATAGATTCAACCTGTTGTAGAGACTACGTGTGCATATAGATTCAACATGTTGTAGAGACTACGTGTGTATATAGATTCAACATGTTGTAGAGACTACGTGTGTATATATATTCAACCTGTTGTAGAGACTACGTGTATATATAGATTCAACCTGTTGTAGAGACTACGTGTGTATATAGATTCAACATGTTGTAGAGACTACGTGTGTTTATAGATGCATCATGTAGAGACTACGTGTGTATATATATTCAACATGTTGTAGAGACTACGTGTGTATATAGATTCAACATGTTGTAGAGACTACGTGTGTATATAGATCCAACATGTTGTAGAGACTATGTGTGTTTATAGATTCAACATGTTGTAGAGACTACGTGTGAATATAGATTCAACATCATGTAGAGACTACGTGTGTTTATAGATTCAACATGTTGTAGAGACTACGTGTGTTTATAGATTCAACATGTTGTAGAGGCTACGTGTGTTTATATATTCAACCTGTTGTAGAGACTACGTGTGTTTATAGATTCAACATCATGTAGAGACTACGTGTGTTTATAGATTCAACCTGTTGTAGAGACTACGTGTGTATATAGATTCAACATGTTGTAGAGACTACGTGTGTATATAGATTCAACCTGTTGTAGAGACTACGTGTGTTTATAGATTCAACATGTTGTAGAGACTACGTGTGTATATAGATTCAACCTGTTGTAGAGACTACGTGTGTATATAGATTCAACCTGTTGTAGAGACTACGTGTGCATATAGATTCAACATGTTGTAGAGACTACGTGTGTATATATATTCAACCTGTTGTAGAGACTACGTGTATATATAGATTCAACCTGTTGTAGAGACTACGTGTGTATATAGATTCAACATGTTGTAGAGACTACGTGTGTTTATAGATTCATCATGTAGAGACTACGTGTGTATATAGATTCAACATGTTGTAGAGACTACGTGTGTTTATAGATTCAACATGTTGTAGAGACTACGTGTGTATATAGATTCAACCTGTTGTAGAGACTACGTGTGTATATAGATTCAACCTGTTGTAGAGACTACGTGTGCATATAGATTCAACATGTTGTAGAGACTACGTGTGTATATAGATTCAACATGTTGTAGAGACTACGTGTGTATATATATTCAACCTGTTGTAGAGACTACGTGTATATATAGATTCAACCTGTTGTAGAGACTACGTGTGTATATAGATTCAACATGTTGTAGAGACTACGTGTGTTTATAGATTCATCATGTAGAGACTACGTGTGTATATAGATTCAACATGTTGTAGAGACTATGTGTGTATATAGATCCAACATGTTGTAGAGACTACGTGTGTATATAGATTCAACATGTTGTAGAGACTACGTGTGAATATACGTATCTCTTAGTAAAGCCGACTACCATTTTCCCATTAAGCCAGTCATCAATTTATATTTAACCAGTTATGAGATATAATCGTATGTAAATAATTACAGTTGTATCGCCCTCGTATCTGCTCTGTACTGTACCAGTTCACACGCGAATAGTTGCTAGTCTAGTACGTTAATAATTAGTACATATTTACCGGAAGTTGGTAATCTAGTACATATTTGCCAGAGGTTGATAGTCTAGTACATATTTACCGGAAGTTGGTAGTCTAGTACATATATACCGGAAGTTGGCAGTTTAGTACATATTTACTGGAAGTTGGTAATCTAGTACATATTTACCGGAAGTTGATAGTCTAGTATATATATACCGAAAGTTGGTAGTTTAATACATATTTACCGGAAGTTGGTAGTCTAGAGTACATAATTACCGGAAGTTGGTAGTCTAGTACATATATACCGGACGTTGGTAGTCTAGTACATATATACCGGAAGTTGGTAGTCTAGTACATAATTACCGGAAGTTAGTAGTTTCCTCGTGATACCCAAAATCGTACATCCTCCCATATCAGCGCGGGTTTTGCACTTCATTATTTTTATCATTATGATAATGTTCATGTCAAGATATAATAATTATTAATGTTGTATTAGCCTGGGTTCCAGTCTGTCGAGTTTTCACTAATTTACTTCTGGCAAAATGATATTATCAGAAACTCAATACAGCCCAATTAATGGTCTCGGTGCTAAAATATATCTATATGACTGACCAGTCAAATTATATCAACGCCTGTTCCTAGATTAATGTTGTATTAATATTGTCGAATTGTAGAAAACATCGATCGTCTATATATATAGCGAGCACAACATATTGTATGATGTACAGTCAAACCTTTGTTAGTGGTCATCTCTATTAAGCAGCCAACCCACATTAAGCAGCCAGTTTTCCTATTACCAATGTGTTACATTGTTATAGATATGACCTCTATTAAGCAGCCACCCGCGCTAAGCAGCCAATTTCAATGATTCCTTTGACTGGCTGCGTATGCATGTTTGACTGCATACATGTGATACAAATGTGATGCAAACTCGTAAAGATATAGATCAATGGTTAGGACTTGATTCAGATTCAAGACATGTCATCAAATATTTATAAACATATAGGTCGGAGAGATACTGTCGGAACGTATTGAACGCTTAATTGCTGCGCGATTTATGTTGCTTCCAGACTATTTATGTTTGATATTATGTTGTGAACATTGAATAACGTTTTTAAAGTGGAAGCCATAAAGCAGCTGAATAATGTACACCGAGACGAGATATATCAATAATAGATATCATATATATCCATTTAAAGGTAACGTATCTAAATGAAATAAAAATAGTACTTTAGTTTGAACAATATGTTACTCAATAAGGCATACCGCATGGCTAGATGGAAGAAAATAGCTGGAGCAGTTACGATCGTGCCCTTAGGCAAGGCATTTAAATTCCACGTTGCCTCAGTCTTCTCTCTCACAGACGGATCTGTAGACCAGTGGTAACATGCTGGACTGGTAATCTAGCGATCGCAGGTTCGATCCCCCGTCTGACCCTAATAAAATTAACAGTCTTTCAGATGGGACGTTAAACCGAGGTCTCGTGTCGGTGCTTTACACCTTGTACGTAAAAGAACCAGAGGAGATTCTGGAATGGGTCTCTGTCTGTATCATGCACTATCCTCCAACATCTAAAATAACTAATCTCTTCAGGAGGCGTCGCTCATATGGACAACAGGTAGCGACGATAAATAAACGTAAAAACACACACAGTCTTCTCTCTCCTTCGTGGCGATGGATTCCACCAGGAATGAAGTCTCGAGAGTGATTAATATAAGTTGTAAGAACTTGTTTCGCAATCGAGCTCAAATAAATTTGTATGAACTAAGAACATAGTTAGGATTGTGGGAAAGGGTAAAAACGTATGTAACGCAAGTACATATACAATAGTAGTATGCTATTACAGGTTACATTAATTAATATAAGTTGTAGGAACTTGTTTCGCAATCGAGCTCAAATAAATGTGTATGAACTAAGAACATAGTTAGGATTGTGGGAAAGGGTAAAAACGTATGTAACGCAAGTACATATACAATAGTAGTATGCTATTACAGGTTACATTAATTAATATAAGTTGTAGGAACTTGTTTCGCAATCGAGCTCAAATAAATGTGTATGAACTAAGAACATAGTTAGGATTGTGGGAAAGGGTAAATACGTAGGTAACGCAAGTACATATACAATAGTATTATGCTATTACAGGTTACATTACAAGTATTATTTAGGCTGAAATAGTATATATTGCTATAAAACGTGTGTAAATGCAATTTAATCATTTGCTTTTCATACTCCAATAACTATGTAAGTTACTTCTAAAGATTCATAGCAAAAGTCTGCTCATTCTGTTACATCTTCCTGATATAAGGGGAGGGTCGTCACTAATGTTGGCAAAACTTGTGACTGTGTGTTTTACGTTTATTTATCGTCGCTACCGGTTTCCCATATGAGCGACGGGCAGTTTACCTAACAACACCTTTCCTGGACAGGCTCCAGCGTTTAATCAGTACTTGGTGCAACAACCTCCGTAAGAAACTGCCAACTTTTTCATATTAAAGCGAGGCTCGAACACGTGATCATCAGTGATTTGTGAAAACTCGTACCACAGTTATGTGGAGCGCATAATGACGATGCTGTGCAATATGTCCACGTGACTCAATATTGTTCGTAACGGGGTATAAGCATTTGGCAGCGTATTCTGTGAATCTACTGCTGCGTCACAATACATTCGCTGCTGCTTTCACCAAACATATTTACTTATTGAATAGTTTTACTCCAAATCTACTAATTCCTTCGAGGAATTTCAGATTAATAATAATAAATAAATAAATAATAAAGACTTTATTTTACGAGAGAACTCATTTAACACATGTTAAGTTACCACGAGGCCCTCAACATATATGATGTACAAATCAAATGCAATCAAAATATACGACTATCATTAAAGCTTGTACTGCAAACACTGTAGTTTGCGGTCGAAACCGCACATAATTGTATGCCATTTTCTGCCTGGTACAAATACTTTAAATCACCACATGTTGTTTTATAGTTTCCGTATAAAACAATGCTGAACTAACACCGATAGTTGCCAAATATACAGAAAAGAAATGTCTAGCAGTTTTAAGACTTAATATCTGTGTTTCTGCGTCACTCGCTGGTGACAGTAGTTCTCGGTACATGTATATGTTGGGTCCATCCAAAATCTGTGATAAAAATAGAACTTGCGTTGTTTAAATAGAACCTCCAATGTCGAGTTGTTACGGTCGTTGACAGTAACTTATTTGCCCCTCGCCGGTGTAGGTTCGAATCCCAATGGGGGTGTCGAATTATTTTATATGAGGTAGCTGTCCCGTCCGTGTTTGAAATAGTGCTCGAGGGACACCCAGGATCTTCCGTCATCAAGACTAGTTGGAGTTGCCTTATGACCCTAAGTTGTTAGTGCGACTTTAATTCCCCCAAAACACATGTTATATACACTGTATATATAAATGCAAACTCACTGAGGTAGTGATATCTGATCACATAAACACGATGATCTAAGTTGAAATTCATCGTCATAAATAACGTAAAATATGTGTTTTAAAAGTAATTTCCTGTCGTGTACATATTCATTTGAAATCTGGCCTATAATAAATAACGATAGACTGCACAACCGTAATAAATCCCTGCTCATCAAGACGGTTGTTTTTCGAGCCCCACTCTGGGAAACCCAGTTGAATGGCCCCGTAACAGGTGTGATAAGAGGGTCGGATAACAATCCCCTACAACCATTGCATGCTATTGTCTATACATGTCTTCATACGACAGACATATGATATAACAAAATATATCCAGGCGCTTTTAAATATATGGAAAATGTCTACAGCAGTCAGCATCGTGTTGGAATAAAAGTGATAATGTTAGGAATTTCATGGTGCCTCGGATATCAGCTTCTATCCTTCAATAATTGAATTAAAATACCAGATGGCATTTGGAGCATTAAGCTCGGGATAAATGCACATGTTCGACGTAGTTAGTTAGTTTTTTAGTTTATTTATTGTCGCTACCGGTTGCCCATATGAACGACGCCTCCTGAAGAGATTAGTCATTTTAGATTGTTGGAGGATAGTGTAATGATACAGAGAGAGACCCACTCAAGAATATCCTCTGGTCATTTTACGTGCACAGTGTAAAGCACCGACATGAGACCTCGGATTAAAATCCCTTATGAAAGACTGTTAATTTTATTAGGGCCAGACGGTTGAGGGGGGGGGGTCGAACATGCGATTCCTGTTCGACGTAGTAAACTGATACCGGAGGGTGAGTAACACGGGACACGGCAGTGTGCTTTAGGCCTTGTGTTAGTAGTACAACATCATCATGTAGTGTATGCTAGTGTAGTTTATACAAATTTATTTAGCTCGATTGCGAAACAAGTTATTACAACTTATATTAATCACTCCCGAGACCTCATTCCTGATGGAATCCATCGCCACGAGGGAGAGAGAAGAGGGAACGTGTAGTTTAAATGCATTGCCTAAGGGCACAATCGTAACGGCTCCAGCGCGGCTCGAACTCCGGACCTGAAGCGAACGCGCATCCACTGCGCTATCACAACTTCCACTATTGCTATTCTAGCATACGATATACACCAAAGTCGGGACGCTGTAGTGGTTGGGACGCTTGCACCACGGTCTAGTTGTCGTGAGTTTGAATCCACGCTAGGTTTATGCTATGTTTATACTAGCACTATCATCTATGTGCCGTGAGTTCGAATCGCGGGAGGCTGCCCAGGAAATGTGTTGTTTGGTAAGCATACCGCCGGCGATATAGCCCACACTGGTGCTGATTCAGGCGTAAAACCCGAACAAACAAACGTTATTAAACATTTATTGCAATGTTTATATCACTTGGCCTTCGAATTATCTATATTGGAAAATAATTGCACAACTTGTAAAGTGAACTTTGGTTTTGGCTCAGTTACAATGTTTATATAGATCACTGACGTTATATGTGAAAGCCAAAGACCCCAGCATACTTGTCATACGTTGTGATAACGCCGGGAGATGATGTAGGTGTAAATGCTGTGGTATTTATATCACCGAATTGATTGAGAAGATCACAATCTCCATTGTTTGCGTTATTACCTGGACCTCGTGGACAGTTCTTGCCGGTCATTGATCGCGACAAAGTGTTGTATATTTAGATTCTGCGACATAAAGAAATGTACTTTTCACTCAGAGTTCTAACTAGTTTACACTCTGCAATCAATATATTTATATGTTCACACGAATTATGAGTCTGCAAATTAAATACAATTACATTACAATCTAACGCGATAAAGTGAATGCAGACGATGCGTGTAGTGTATACATATCGCCATGTACCTGTATACTAGTGGACTACGTACCACGTTTATATTATCCAGGGTCCAGCATGGATCTCTGTACAGCTTGCATGGTGCTATCCCAGTTCATGTCGTAATAACTCTTTGCGCTATAAAAAAACCCAACTCGGCTTTACGTCTATACGTACCAGGTCCATTTCTCCATAGCGTACACCACCCAGTGTCGTGAATAGTCTTGATGGACGCGTGCTTGGTCCTATTGTAGATCACACCATCGAGTGTCGTGAACAGTGTTGATGGTGGTGGCCTGGTATTGCAGCTTACACCATCGAGGATATTGTTGATGGTGGTGGCCTGGTATTGCAGCTTACACCATCGAGGATATTGTTGATGGTGGTGGCCTGGTATTGCAGCTTACACCATCGAGGATATTGTTGATGGTGGTGGCCTGGTATTGCAGCTTACACCATCGAGGATATTGTTGATGGTGGTGGCCTGGTATTGCAGCTTACACCATCGAGGATATTGTTGATGGTGGTGGCCTGGTATTGCAGCTTACACCATCGAGGATATTGTTGATGGTGGTGGCCTGGTATTGCAGCTTACACCATCGAGGATATTGTTGATGGTGGTGGCCTGGTATTGCAGCTTACACCATCGAGGATATTGTTGATGGTGGTGGCCTGGTATTGCAGCTTACACCATCGAGGATATTGTTGATGGTGGTGGCCTGGTATTGCAGCTTACACCATCGAGGATATTGTTGATGGTGGTGGCCTGGTATTGCAGCTTACCAATCGAGTATATTGTTGATGGATGTGGCTTGGTACTATTGCAGCTTACACCATCGAGTATATTGTTGATGGATGTGGCTTGGTATTGTAGCTTACACAATCGAGTATATTGTTGATGGATGTGGCTTGGTACTATTGCAGCTTACACAATCGAGTATATTGTTGATGTATGTGGCTTGGTGCTATTGTAGCTTACACCATCGAGCATATCGTTGATGGATGTGGCTTGGTGCTATTGTAGCTTACACCATCGAGCATCTTGAATAGAGGTGGCTTGTGCCGGTTTATTGTAGCTTACATCATTAGTATATTATTGACGTGGTCTTTGACGTGTGCTAATGTAGCTTATACCATCGAGTATCTTAAAAATCATTGAGGGCGGATACATTACATGTGATGTATTTTCCAAATAGTATTTAAAGAGATAGTTCCAGTCTACCGGCTTATCAATACAATAGGCTTGATAAAAATACCAGTATATGTTTATGTCATTCTTTGGTATATTTTTATCGCTTACATGATCAAAACTGATAGAGTGTACAGCTTGTGAATGATGAATGAACGTGTACAATCGTAAATGTAACATTATTTTTATTGATATGAGAAGTATTAACATGAAACTGCTAATCAAAATAAGTTTTTACCGCCAATCAAGATAGCCGTTTATATATATTTTATGGCGGCTTTAAAAGATCTGTCGGTTATTAACAGTTTGTAACAACCATGAGATGGTCACTGTATTTCATTAGATTTTAGTTTAGTTTAGTTAATATCAGATCTGATTTGAAGATGCAACATATGTTACTATGTAGATGGTTAGATTTGATAACATTTTTCTTCTTTATTTTGAATACGTTTATTTACAGTCACAATTTGGTTACTCGGGGCGACGCCTCCAGGGTTATATTAGTCATATCATTTTAGGATGATAATATAAGATATAGAAAACACTCGAAGTCTTGAAGCTTCCCTGGTTCTTTTCACATGTCCGGAATATAGCACCGATGCCGGGCACATCGGTGTGTAGGCCCATATGAAAGATTGTTAATAGTTTTGGGATCAGACGGGGGATCGAACCTGATTTGATACAAGACCACAGTGAAATGTCACTTTAATGGACATATGGTATAGCGTATTTAAAAGGTCATACTGTTGGGATTAGACGGGGGATCGAACCTGATTTGGTACAAGACCACAGTGAAAGGTCAATTTAATAGGCATATGGTATAGCGTATTTAAAAGGTCATATTTTTGGGATCAGACGGGGGATCGAACCTGATTTGACACAAGACCACTGTGAAAGGTCAATTTAATGGGCATATGATGTAGCGTATTTCAAAGGTCATATTGTTGGGGTCAGACAGGGGATCGAACCTGATTTGATACAAGACCACAGTGAAAGGTCAATTTAATGGGCATATGGCATAGCCTATTTAAAAGGTCATATTTTTAAGGTCAGACGGGGGATCGAACCTGATTTGATACAAGACCACATGAAAGGTCAACCTCAAGGTCATAATGTATAGCTTATTTAAGAGGTCATGTGAGGTTTCCAATATGTCAATCTCGCTTCGTTCTCGAGTTACCAGCATACATAGTTACTATAGAAACCATGGGGTGCATATTTCGCCGATCGTCATGACCTCATGCCTTGACCAATTTCACCCACAATAGAATCACATCCCCGTAGACCAACCCTCTATATATACTCAAAGTTTCTTTAAAATCCACCAACACCTTGTTGGGTTATCCTAGCACGGGGACATATAGTATTTAGCGATAGTATCTTGTAGAGAAGAGTTGTCGTTCTTCAAATCTACACCATCGTAAATGAGGATGTAAGTAGATGGCGCTACGATCGGAAATCAAGTTTCCCCAGGCTGTCATTTTGCCAGAAGTTAAAAAGTGAAAAATCGACAGACTGGAACCCAGGCTAGGGTTATCCTGTCCACATACATACAGGACCACCACACGCGCATGTACACACGCGCGCAGACAGACAGACACACACACACAAAAACACTAACACCCGTGCCTACGACATGGGTGTAATTGTGCATCCTAAAGCGGTAGTGGCACCAGGCTTGGGGCACCAGGCTTGGGGCACCAGGCTTGAAGTAACATACAACTACAGATAAGATCTACGAACAAACGGACATTGACTTTATAAATAGTTGGAATCATAGCAGACTCATAGCTCATCCAATCAACAAGAGCGTACGTATGAACATCGACTGACGAGATCAAACGGACAGTGACTTCATAGAGCAGACTCGTTGGTCATCCAATAATCGTGTCGTCTTTGTATTTAAAGCATTCCTTTTAGCATGTTCCCACTTGTTGGCATTACTTAAGAAATACTATTTGTATTTGCGTTATTTATTACGACCCTGGCTGTTCATTCCGGCGCTCTGAGCGACACATCATGTTTTATTCCTCAATAAATAACGCAACTACAAATATTATTTCGATTCTACCATGGCTTGTTATTTCATAGAGTGCGCAAATGACGTCACACACAAATTACGGCATGTTTGACGTCACGTGCTAAGCAATAATTTAGCTTCAGGTGCAAAAGGTCCGGAGTTCGAGCCCCACTGGAGCCGTTACGATTGTGCACTTAGGCAAGGCATTTAAATTCCATATTGCCTCTTCTCTCTCCTTCATGGCGATGGATTCCATCAGGAACGAAGGTCTCGAGAGTGATTAATATAAGTTGAAAGAATTTGTTTCACAATCGAGCTGAAATAAATTTGTATGAACTAATAATTTATTTCAGATTTAAGTACGGTAAATTCCTGCCGAGCCATGTTAGAATACCTGATAAGACACTGGTGAGTTGTGGTCACTTCAGCTTGCAATATAAAACGTCGGTAGATAGATAGATGTCATGTTAGATTTACACTGTAAAATATCGCGAGGAAAATGGTTGGTGTGATTGTATCATCGGTGGTTATATAACTGTTCTCAGATCTCAAACTCGAGTTCAAGGAATTTGATTGGTTGAGTCTGAGTATTACTCTCTGCAGAACCAATCAGAAGCTTGAGAATGAGTTTGAGATTGGAGAAAAAGTTTTATAATCTCCGGGCCAGGTTGTGTATTTCCAAGATATCGCACACGGCTATGCTTCCGAAATACAGATGACGCATAAAACCTTTCAAACTACATATATATCAAACTACATATATATATGTAGTTTGACAAAGGGGTTACGATTGGTTGAGAGTATATTTCTTATGTGTATATATATATACTCTCAACCAATCGTAACCCCTCCGGGTGTTATTTATTACACGTGTGCGGATATAAGAAAATATTATACACTCAATACAAGCAAAATTAAATGATAACATATTTATAAAGTAATAAACCTACCAAGTGACCAGACCCAAGAAGTCCTATTAGCATACACTAATAAAAAAAAAACAAAGAAAATATATATATGCAAGCATAGTTCTGGAGCTATATTCTAAGGACAATATTCTAAGGAAACACAAAGCTTCACTTTAATTGTGATACTCTTCACTTTTACCTAGATAGCACGTATATGACTCGTGCGTCCTGAGTGTACACGGTCTTTAGCACATTTGAGCATTACCCTACAGACGGATATGTAGTCCAGTGGTAACACGCTGGACTGGTAATCCAGGGATCCATGTATCGATCCCCCGTCTGACCCTAATAAAATTAACAGTCTTTCAGATGGGACGTTAAACCGAGGTCTCGTGTCGGTGCTTTACACTGTGCACGTAAAAGAACCAGAGGAGACTCTGGAATGGGTCTCTGTCTGTATCATGCACTACCCTCCAACATCTAAAATAACTAATCTCTTCAGGAGGCGTCGCTCATATGGTCAACCGGTAGCGACGATAAATAAACGTAAAACACACATTGAGCATTACCATTGCAATAGTTACTAGATTATGTGAATTGCTGTCTTTAAGTTGATTTCATACTTATTTTCAAGATACCCCTATACGTGATATATGCATATTGCTATATAGATCTATTGCCATGTATTCTCCCTTTTCTACTCTACTAGACAAGTCCATATATCATCATATTCCATAACATAGTACAGTCAAACCTGTCTGTAAAGGCCACCATCGGGACAGTCAAAAAGTGGCCTTTGTTGGCAGGTGGCATCTCAATAGAGGGCTAAAATGCATTGGAAATGGCTCGACGGGAGAGAAAATGGTGGTCGTTAGAGACAGGTTTTATATATGTGGCCTTTATTCGGAGGTGGCCTTTAGCACAGGTTTGACTGTATATATAGTTTCTCTACTGTTCAGCTTTAACATTACTATAAAATTCCAATATGCAATGTTGACGTATTGTCCTATCATGGTGCTGCTGCTGCTGCTGCTGCTGCTGCTGCTGCTCTATGTCTCAGAGTCTGCCTTGTTCGAATCGTTCACCAAACCATGTCATTGCTTCATAAAGTACGTGCGTACAAGCTATGTGTTCCCCCATCGTGTAATTGTCGTCAATAGTAACGTCATAAATCTCTTATAACAGTGGGTGTAAGGTTATCAACGGACAGTACTTTAACTATAAATATGTCGCACACTTCTAATGTAAATTCTAAACGTTGTTAGTTTATAGTTTATACAAATTTATTTTAGCTCGATTGCGAAACAAGTTATGTCAACTTATATAAATCACTCTCGAGACCTCATTCCTGATGGAATCCATCGCCATGAGGGAGAGAGAAGAGGCAATGTGGAATTTAAATGCCTTGCCTAAGGGCACAATCGTAACGGCTCCAGTGGGGCTCCAACTCCGGACCTTTCGTACCTGAAGCGAACGCGCATCCACTAAACGTTGTTGTTCCTTGTTCTAACTTGTTCTTGTCTTCGTTTTCTGTACGTATCTAACATCGATACTTAGCTACTATCCCATGCATTTACCAATTCAAATAATGTGAATGACTCTAATGTTTCCGCAAATTAAGTTCATTTTCTTCCAGAGATACAAACCCACACGTTCTCATCAATGACGATATATAGTTAGCATGTATATGTTTAAGAATTAGCGGCAATATATGAGATCGGAGAAGTACACCGGGGGGCAGGTTAAGGGCTGTCCACGTTAAGTCATTGTCCGATAAGACCCTTGTTTCTATAAACATTTTGCCGTAGACAATCGTGACTGATTGAGTGGTGATTGATGTACTATTTAGATAACACTGAATTGGAGGAAAGCCGACCGTGTCTAATATAATAATGGTACATAATGATTGCAAGGCAGATTAAAGCATTTGTCTTGAATTCTTGTTTTCGTGATTTAGTGGAATCGTGTTCATTCCACTCGCCTGTAGTAATGCAATGAAAAGGAAGTGAAGAATGAGACATATCTGGATTTTTCTATTACCTCCCTTGGTTGATAATGTCCGACTTTGGTCGAAATCTATATTTGTCCTTTTAGTTGGAATCCTTTGTTTTTATTATTGTTCCATAACCATATGCTGTGGTAGGATAAATGTAATTTATCAAAAGCATGTTAATTAATTAATAAAATATTAACACATTTTATCCGTAAAGTATCCATTACCGGATATGCTGTACGATAAATGTCGAGATATAATAATGTTTTAATCATAAAATGAGAACACAGAAGAAAATGGATAGCATGTAATGCAACGGAAACAACGATAAAAACAGAGGAAACCAATTAATATGACAAATCTACTGATAGATACTTACAGATAGATAGATAGATATAATGTCTTTCATTGAACACACCTCTACTGTTGTTCTATGGCGACCGTGTATACATACGGACATAATGTAAAGTCTGACCACTGCGTCATCAATGACGACAACTATTTGCATCCGAACACTTTTTTTTTTTTATTGCATCCGAACACTTGGTGTTGTTGTACCGACCACTATGTGATCAACGAGGGAACTGTTGGTATATGAACACTTGGTGTTGTTGTACCGACCACTATGTGATCAACGAGGGAACTGTTAGTATCTGAATACTTGGTGTTGTTGTACCGACCACTCTGTGGTCAACGAGGGGAACTGTTGGTATCTGAACACTTGGTGTTGTTGTACCGACCACTATGTGATCAACGAGGGGAACTGTTGGTATCTGATAGTGTTGTACCGACCACTATGTGATCAACGAGGGAAACTGTTGGTATCTGATAGTGTTGTACCGACCACTCTGTGATCAACGAGGGGAACTGTTGGTATCTGATAGTGTTGTACCGACCACTCTGTGATCAACGAGGGAAACTGTTGGTATCTGAACACTTGGTGTTGTTGTACCGACCACTATGTGATCAACGAGGGAACTGTTGGTATCTGATAGTGTTGTACCGACCACTCTGTGATCAACGAGGGGAACTGTTGGTATCTGATAGTGTTGTACCGACCACTCTGTGGTCAACGAGGGAACTGTTGGTATCTGAACACTTGGTGGTGTTGTACCGACCACTCTGTGATCAACGTGGGAACTGTTGGTATCTGATGGTGTTGTACCGACCACTATGTGATCAACGAGGGACCTGCTGGTATCCGAACACTTGGTGTTGTTGTACCGACCACTCTGTGATCAACGTGGGAACTGTTGGTATCTGATGGTGTTGTACCGACCACTATGTGATCAACGAGGGAACTGTTGGTATCTGAACACTTGGTGTTGTTGTACCGACCACTCTGTGATCAACGAGGGAACTGTTGGTATCTGATAGTGTTGTACCGACCACTATGTGATCAACGAGGGAACTGTTGGTATCTGAACACTTGGTGTTGTTGTACCGACCACTCTGTGATCAACGAGGGAACTGTTGGTATCTGATAGTGTTGTACCGACCACTCTGTGATCAACGAGGGAACTGTTGGTATCTGATAGTGTTGTACCGACCACTCTGTGATCAACGAGGGAACTGTTGGTATCTGAACGCTTGGTGTTGTACCGACCACTCTGTGATCAACGAGGGGAACTGTTGGTATCTGAACGCTTGGTGTTGTACCGACCACTATGTGATCAACGAGGGACCTGCTGGTATCTGAACACTTGATGTTGTTGTACCGACCACTCTGTGATCAACGAGGGAACTGCTGGTATCTGAACACTTGATGTGGCTGAACAGTAGGCTGCGGTTCGTCTAGATCTAGTGTATTTTGTTTGCAAAGGCCTTTAAATGTTCTCAGGGCTGAATGTTCAGTTAAGCGAATATAGTCCGTCCTGTGTGTACACTCGGCTCCAACGTACGTTAGTGCACGTACATCGCGGGTGACTGAAATAGATTTGCTATATCTGTAATCCAAATGAATATGAACCGTACAAACACAGATCAGCCTTCTAATAGACGAGGAGAGCCCTATCTAGTGTTGTTATATGGTGCCTAAGCCCAGTTGCCTTCAACATTGTAAACAATATTTTGTACCAGGCCCGTAGCCAACTTTATTTTTATAGGGGTGGGGTGTAGTTTCGAGGTGGAGAAGGGATGTTGAGGTCCCGAAGGCACCGAGGCCGCTAGGGGAGTCCTGGGGCATGCCCCCTGAATATGTTTGAATCTAGGTGGTCTGAAACGCCATTTCCTGCATTGTACATAGTTAAAAACCCGACAGCATATAGAAAAAGTTCGGAGAAAATCTCTTCCCAGGTGTTGCTTACATCAATATTATTATATTAACTGTGTAAACATTCTGATATAGAGCATGGAAAAGTGGAACTCGTGGAATTATGGGGGAGTCCGACCCCCTAGCTACGGGCCTGTGTACACAATTAAGTTTTAGCACTAACCAGCAATACAATATGATTAAACTTGCAGCTGAAATGTTCCTCACTGATCTCATTTTAAATAAAGTCGTTATTATTATTATTATTATTATTATTATTCAGATATATACCCGATGTCAGTATTTCATAGCTTTAGTGAAATTGTGGTCATTGAAAACAAACATTTATTGAAATCATCGTCAGAACTATAATTCAGCTTTATTTAGAATTGAACGATATAATGTTGTACTGGATCGATGGCACTTTGCTTGTGCTATCATGTGACCGCGTTCTTCATCGGTCAGTTAAAGTTAACAGAGATAAAAGCCAACGTCATTTATTATAGTGGTTGTCCGTGCAACTGACCGGTTAATAACTGCACTCTTTGAAACTTTAATAAGTGTGTGCCAAATAAAATAAATGAACGAGAGTGGAAAATAAATATAATTAATGTTTAAATATTATACGTGTTTTCGGCCATTAAGCGTTTTAATAGTCAGTATAAAAACTTATTACTAGTAATGAAACGGACATTTCACCTTCGGGATATGTAAAAAAATACCGTAGCATTTCGCTATTGTTGAATGTAACTAAATCCAGTCTTGATAATCTAAGTAAACATTTTGTAACTATTTTCAGTCGAAGGCGTGCCAATATCGGCGGTCATCAACCGGGCTAAGTCTAATTCGTCGTCCATTACTGTAATCTCGACCTGGCTTGTTAGCGTCTTACCTAGTTCTGATATTCCTGGAAATAAGCACTTGTTTCTATACATCATAATTAGTAAATACTAACTATAAAGTTCTTGGCTGGAATAGTTGCGTTGATAATAACATAATTCCGTAATTTGCGATCGTCACAGCTCTCCTTACAGTTTCTTGGGAAAAAATCGGGCACGGTATTGACGTAAGGCGCGGTGTTTAGTTAATTATACTGTCATTTGGTTTAAATGGAATATTTTCTTAACTATCACTGTATTAACGATCAAGCAACTGTAGACTATGATAATAATAATAATAATAATAATAAAGACTTTATTTAACGAGATAACTCATTTGAACAATTTAGTCGATCTACCATGAGGCCCTCAACAAATTGAAACATGAAATATCATAATGAAACATGTAAACAGTAACCAGTAAAACTTTCATAGGAAATAAGATATAAGCTGCAAGAACCGATACTTATAGTCATGTATATTATCAGTTTATTAGGTTATTGGTCTGTACTTTGCACTACCTGATATATAAAGCGTTGAAGTGTGGAACAGAATGTGCTGCTTTGATGTGATAAGGGGGCAATTCAACAAGTGTGACCCTGAATATAAGAAAGATTTCCTAAAAACTTCAGTAGTTGGCTTAGGATGGTAAAGTTGGAGATTGGCGGATGATCGCAAGTTTTGAGTTCGAACATCGGAAGTAAATCTGAATGACTATTGTAGAGTAGATAGACAGGTGCTAGGCCATTGAGTGTTTTAAACATTAAGACTGCTTTTTGAAAGACTATTAGGATCCAGATGCGAATGATGCATGCTGCAAACTACATGTATTAAAACTTAAAAGTGGGTGCATCCCACACAAATGCGCAATGTTGCAAATGTTGCCCCGCTGGAGCCGTTGCGAGTGTGCCATTAGGCAAGGCAGTTAAATTCCACGTTGCCTCTTCTCTCTCCCTCGTGGCGATGGATTCAATCAGGAACGAGGTCTCGAGAGTGATTAGTATAAGTTGTAAGAACTTGTTTTGCAATCGAATTAAAATTAATTTGCATAAACTAATGTAGGAAACTACCTAATTTCATCACCAGTAACTGTTAAAAGAATGTTAGAAGAACTAGTTATTGCCGTCATAGCATACTAATTATGGAACTAAATTCGGCACGTATCATAGATTAGTGTTTGTCACAAACTATGCTGCTTAATATGGTATGTTTGAACTCCGTGCTCCAGTGGTAAAGTGTTGTATTTGAGGTGGTCCTAAGGTTCAATACTCGGTCACTACGCAGGCGTCTACTTGTCCTTGAGCCAGACGCATCACAAACATTGTTTAAGGGTTAACCGCTTTGGTTGACAGCCCTTGAAAACGTGCCTGTGTCTGCACAAGTCATTTGACATTTTGTTTAATTGGAAACTAAATTAAACAGAAAATACTAATACATTGAACTAGATTGTTGTGGTATGATGGGAACCAGCCGATTAGACCGAGTGGTTACGGTGGTTGACTTCAAATCATTGGATAATGTGGAAGGTTGGTGGTTCTACTCGGGTGCCTGTCAGTGCCTGAACTACTGCTCGAAAGGGTACCCATATCAAAGGAATGCAGATTAGTGTGACAAAGGAACGAAGATTAACGTGACAAAGGAACGAAGATTAACGTGACAAAGGAACGAAGATTCACGTGACAAAGGAACGAAGATTCACGTAACGAAGAAACGACTATTAATTATTACATCCCATCTCGTCGCTAGCTAACTAATATTCGCAAAGTATCGCCTCTTCACCACCATAATCTTCGAGGCGAAGAATATATTAAGAGACTTTCATTCTAATTCGTTTTCTGTAAATTGATAAGTTTATTATATGCATTGTACAAACTGTAACATATTGGGAAATAAGCTATGTTCACGCCAATCTTCGCTCCATCGTGACGAAATATCCCTAACTGGCCACCATAGTATTTGACAAAACCCTTTTGCTTTTTATAGTTTTGTTTGATGTTTCTAAATGTACATAATGCTTATAATTATGTTATGAATTTCTCGTAGAAACCTTTCATAGCATTGAAGCCAGAATAACGTAAATGTTATGTTTGAGTGAGAATCCGCCAACAGCATTCCCTCAGATATCTTAACACTTCAACACGTCATAATGCCATCGGCATTAGCAGCGACAATCCTACGTATCTATATACAATATTATACATATAATCGGTCGGACAACGAACTCTTCCGCAAAAATGAATGCACGAAAATCTTCTGAAATAATCGTGGGCTATTTATTCAGCCTCACAATTATAACGCTATAAGTATTAATTTTCTCCTATCGCTCAATTTAATAATGACGTATCGTACGGCACAGTCTATCCATTGACATACGTGACAGCGTATTGGTTCGTTGCCAGTCTGTACTTTCTCGGCTATATAAAAAATATATCTAGTACGCCGAGTGCAATGGCCTCGTTTTCTTGACCTGCATATTTCTATCACGTATGTTTATTATTTTGAGAAATTTGTTATGATGTACACACATAAATGCATCGTTCTTTGTAGCATTTCAATGACTATCCTTGCCAAAAACCCACAAAGTTGTTTGTACAATGTCTTATGAGACATTTGAAGATTCAACATTGGCCAAATGGCAGCACGCAGTCCGCTCAAACATGGAATGACATATTTGTTTTAGAGGAGGACACGTGCAATATTTGTCGTAGAGAGAGAGAGATAGAGAGAGAGAGAGAGGGGGGGGGAGAACGCATGAATATGTTAATAGAGAGAGAATAGGGGGGGGAGAGCACACATGAAAGACTGTTGAGCGAGAACAAGACAGAGAGAGAGAGAGAGAGAGAGGGAGAGAGAGAGAGGGAGAGGGAGAGGAGGGAGGGAAGAGGATGAGAGGGAGAGAGAGGAGAGGACGAGGAGAGGAGAGAGAGGGAGAGAGAGGGAGAGAGAAGGGAAGAGAGGGAGAGAGAGGGAGAGAGAGAGGAGAGGAGAGGAGAGAGAGAGGGAGAGAGAGGGAGAGAGAGGGAGGGAGAGAGAGGGGGAGAGGGAGGGGGCGAGAGAGCACCTGCATGACTGTTAATAGCGCCAGACGTGGATCGCAGTCCAATTATTAACCAATGGACCACTGACCGATACATTTTCCGTTTGTTCCTATCGAACAATTTGTTTTGATCTTACATTTCTATATTACTAATATATCTATAATATCTATAATATCATTTGATCCGCCACCCATCTGATCAGGTTTCTACTGGTTTACCTGTTGCGCACGATTTGTGATCAACCATCGGTATCTTTCTGGGCTGATGTACACAGTTTCTAAGTGCTAATCAGGGTCTACTTGGTTTCCTGCGCATTCTGTGCGACCATCTAATTCCACGTTAACCTTAACACTGGACATATCAAGTATACATTATATTTAGTCTACAACGAGTGCGAAACAATCTGTAACAACTTATATTAATCACTCTCGTTGGCGCGGATGACAGCGTTTTTGTGGTCATTCGTATTGGGAGGAAACCGGAGTACCCGCAGAAAACCCACCTGTCCGATCTGGCGACCATTGTATCATCTCACATACTTCTCGGTCCGAGGATCGAACCCGGTTGCATTGGTGAGAAGCGAGCGTGCTAACTTCTACGCTAACCGGACAGCCTATATTGACATATATAGGGTGTAGACTTTGGACAAAACATGCACAGAAAATAACAATTGTACAACAATATAATAACTAGTGTCGTCGCTGTCAGACCAAACAAACTGTCAGACGTCCTAGTCACTAATAATGGCAATTTGTACGTCACGGAAAAATAAACCTGTTAACTTCTTATATAAAATTGGAACCAATTAGTTACCACTTTCAATCCAACCACCCGGTATTAAATACACATGTTTTAGTTTGACAAGCCTGTGTAAACATTGGAATGGTGTTTGACACATAAACTATTTACCCAAAATTACGACCCTGTCAGAAATCTGTCTTACTACCACCCACTTTTTAAATGATGTTAGGTCATTGCACCACTCTTTTGCAAGTTTTCACAAGTGTCCGCGACCGGACGTTAGATTTACCATAATAGTGGTCTCATCTGTATTGTGTTCTACACCCGTTGGCAAAGAAAATATCTCGCTGTGAAATGTCAGAAATTTAATCTCATTCATGCAAAGCGTCGGCCTGGACAATCCCATTGGCTTTAGTATACAACATTCTGTCACACTAAATTTGTCATTATATGTATGTAAGTTTAAAATTAATTGGTCTTTAATTCATGATTAACTCTTTCAGCGCCGAATATTTACAGACGGATCTGTAGCCCAGTGGTAAAACGCTGGACTGGTAATCCAGGGATCGCAGTTTCGATCCCCCCCGTCTGACCCTAATAAAATTAACAGTTTTTCAGATGGGACGTTAAACCGAGGTCTCGTGTCGGTGCTTTACACCGTGCACGTAAAAGAACCAGAGGAGACTCTGTAATGGGTCTCTGTCTGTATCATTGCACTATCCTCCAAAATCTAAAATGACTAATCTCTTCAGGAGGCGTCGCTCATATGGGCAACCGGTAGCGACGATAAATAAACGTAAAACACAAACACAGCGCCGAATAAATATTGAGCATGTGCAAACAACATAGATCCAGATCCATCACCGCTGTCTGAAGAGCAAACAACATATAGCCTGATCAGATGGCACATTCTGTTCTGTCTGATCGGGTTCTCTGCGTGTGTATCATCATAGAACACATAATCATCATTGAACAACCAGCACAGAAGAACGAATCACCTTAGGATCTAAACAACTTAGAGAATACAGTCGCCCAAATGCATTTATGCGGTGGCGACTTTAAATAAAACGTACATCATCATCATCATCAACACGGCTATATCAGAATTACTGATAATTGAAATGTATTACCGCCTTAGGCAGTCCAAATAACTAAAACTTTATTTGAATTATTATATTTTGTCACTGCAGCACTGCAGTTAACAGAAGATAAGACAGCTACTCATAATAACTACTATTTATTAAAATAGAATATAAAATATAGAATATTTATTAAATATATAAAAAAAAGTACAGCACATCATAAGTAAACTATTTATATTATTTGAAAAATATCTTAGGAATATTATTTTATAATGATTTCGTTTTGAGAAAGAAACTAATAAAATAATAGAAATATCTGCATAAAGGGAGATAATAAAATATGTTATTGTGATAATTTACAATAATTCGTGTACAGATGTCTCAGATTAGTTGATAACTAGTGCGCTTCTACAACTCGCCAGGAGAAACCAGTCTTCGTATCATAATATAACGTCAATTATGTATGCTGGTTAGCTATATGAAGACACAAAGATCTGCATTCGACCACAGAGTGAGGCATCCGGCACATACCCCGGGGGGGGGGGATCCCCCTGGTGACCATGTTACAATCCGAAATACAATGTAGCATCAATCAAATATCATTTTATAGTAAAAAACTACCTATATATAGCTATATAGCTCTATTATAGTACAAACTCGAAAAGTAAAATGTGGAAGTCATGATCTAGCTCAGTGGTAACACGTTCGCTTCATGGGTGAGAGGACAGGAGTTCGATTGTGTCCTTAGGTAAGGCACTTAAATTTCACATGGCATCCTGTCTTTCTCTCCCTTATGGCGATGGATTCCATCAGGAATGAGGTCTCGAGAGCGATTAAACTAAAAGAAATGTACATCAGCTAAGTACGAGGAGTGCGTCAATGTGGCATTCTGTCAACTCATTTCTATAAATAAATCAATACTCAGCTCTTAGATCCTTGGGGAAGCATATCGGTACGGGCGGCTGTCCAACCTGCGCTGACAACGTTCTTCATATGTCAGAGGGTCCAGTGGAACTACAAACTATGCTTAGTCTGGCCTCACCCACCCCCACCCCACACACAGAGGACCCAGTGGAACTACAAACCATGCTTAGTCTGGCCTCATCCTACACACACAGAGGACCCAGTGGAATTACAAACCATGCTTAGTCTGGCCTCATCCCACACACACACAGAGGACCCAGTGGAACTACAAATCATGCTTAGTCTGGCCTCATCCCACACACACACATAGGACCCAGTGGAACTACAAACCATGCTTAGACTGGCCTCATCCTGCACACACAGAGGACCCAGAGGAACTACAAACCATGCTTAGTCTGGCCTCATCCTGCATACACACAGAGGACCCGGTGGAACTACACACCATGCTTAGTATGGCCTCATCCTGCACACACAGAGGACCCAGTGGAACTACAAACCATGTTTAGACTGGCCTCATCCCCCCACACACAGAGGACTCAGTGGAACTACACACCATGCTTAGTCTGGCCTCATCCTGCACACACACATAGGACCCAGTGGAACTACACACCATGCTTAGTCTGGCCTCATCCTGCACACACAGAGGACCCAGTGGAACTACAAACCATGCTTAGTCTGACCTCATCCTACATACACACAGAGGACCCGGTGGAACTACACACCATGCTTAGTATGACCTCATCCTGCACACACAGAGGACCCAGTGGAACTACAAACCATGCTTAGTATGGCCTCATCTTGCACACACACAGAGGACCCAGTGGAACTACACACCATGCTTAGTATGGCCTCATCCTGCACACACAGAGGACCCAGTGGAACTACAAACCATGCTTAGTATGGCCTCATCTTGCACACACACAGAGGACCCAGTGGAACTACACACCATGCTTAGTCTGGCCTCATCCTACACACACTGATTTTATTTATTCAAATTTATTTTAGCTCGATTGCGAAACAAGTTCTTACAACTTATATTAATCACTCGCGAAGTATATGAGATGGCACAGTGGTCACCAGATCGATTTTCTCTCGGTACTCCGGTTTCTTCACACGTCATAGAACCTACCATGAAAGCATAAGAAGGGTCTTCATGGGGGATACCCAACCAAGCTTGTTATCCATAGTTGGGGATCTATTCGTGAACATGCTATGCATGGCTAGGTTATGGTGTAAGCTACAATGTACGTTTATGCGCACACTTTATCACCAAAGACTAACCAACGACGAAGGACGAAAGAGGAAAAACACATGAATGACATGTGCATTTTAAAAGTCGCTCATATAATGTGGATTGCTGTCTAAAGGAATAACAATAATGGTTGCTACTGAGAACTTCACTGTTGATAGAACTGTACTAGAGGACATAGAAAACGCACACCTACATTATATGATTAATAATAATAATAATAATAATAATAATAAAGACTTTATTTAACGAGAGTACTCATTTAACAAAAGTTAATCTACCATGAGGCCCTCAACATATATACAATCAAATGCAATCAAAAGATAGCACTATAAGTGAGAACTGCACATTGGAATAATATAGTAATGTAAAAGCTGAAAAATAGAGAAACTATATTTAATATGTAATGGAATATGATGATATATGGAATTGGCTAGCAGAGTAGAAAATGGGAATGAGACAATTAATGATACTAGATCTATCTAACAATGTGCATATTTGACTTGTAGTGGTATCTTCAAAATATGTATGAAATCAACTTAAAGACAGCAATATTTACGATTCTAATAAATATAGCAATCGCAATACACGTTTATAATAACAGTAGAAGTGCGCGATTAGTTTGAATTGTTATAGTTCCACCTTAAGTAGAGAATTTTGAACTGTTGGATAGTTGGAGCATTTTGAACTGAATGAGGCAATGAATTCCAAATAGATGATCCTGAAAATTCAAATGTATTACGAAATAATTCACAAGTTGGTCTTGGTGTGTTAAACTATTATTACATGAAAACGAAGTACGAAGGATTCCATCAAAGATATATCACATCTATATTACAAAACACAAACTGAACAACTAAAACTATTCCAAAATGTTTGAAACTATGTATTTATATAGTAGTTATTTGTTTTCATGTAAAACACACGTATCCGAAGTGTGCGTTTTCTATGTCCTCTAGAATAGAACATTTTCTAGAATTATACATGCTTAACATCTAGATCAGTGTCAATGTCTTACTAGTACAACACGACATAGATATAGCGCACCACGTGACAAATTGCTAAGCCTGATAATGATGTATGTATTCCCGAGAAATGGTTGGGGTTATTGACATTTAATAATGTACTTATAATATAATAGAGCGAAACAAATATCTATGAGGGATTGTAAGCTTATAGTCGTTCTCAGAAGGTTTTCTATGAAATTGTGGAGAGACGTAATACATCATAACTAATATGTGATTAGATACACGAATACGTAGTTAGATGAATATTAAAAGAGATGTGTTAGGATTAAAATGTCGATGACTTTTAAGCTGGACCAAGTTTATGCATCTCTTTAATAATACTAATCAGCGAGGGAATTGACACTATGGATGGATGGATGGATGGATGGATGGATGGATGGATGGATGGATGGATGGATGGATGGATGGATGGATGGATGGATGGATGGATGGATGGATGGATGGATGGATGGATGGATGGATGGATGGATGGATGGATGGATGGAT
>CM026397.1:61364195-61385341 GCA_014843695.1 Archivesica marissinica | reverse complement strand
GATGGATGGACGGATACACGGACGGACGGACGGACGGACGGACGGACGGACGGACGGACGGACGGACGGATGGATGGACGGACGGATGGATGGATGGATGGATGGATGGATGGATGGATGGATAGATGGATGGATGATGGATGGATGGATGGAGGATGATGGATGGAAGGATGATGGATGGATGGATGGATGGATGGATGGATGGATGGATGATGGATGGATGGATGGATGGATGTATGGATGGATGGATGGATAGATGGAGGATGATGGATGGATGGTGGATGGATAGATGGATGGATGGATGGATGGAGGATGGATGATGGATGGAGGATGGTGGATGGATGGATGGTGGGATGGACGGAGATGGATGGATGGATGGACGGGCGGTGAATGGACGGATGGAGGGACGGATGGTGGATGGATGGATGGAGGGATGGATGGATGGACGGATGGATGGATGACTGGATGGATGGATGATGGATGGATATGACGATGGATGGATGGAGATGGACGGACGGACGGACGGACGGACGGACGGACGGACGGACGGACGGACGGACGGACGGACGGATGGATGGATGAAACCCATCGGTTGTTCATCTCTGTTTGTAAATCTTTGTTGGTCCCAGCTTCTTGGATGTTCATACATTGATTTAATTTTGTATTCTGTATTTTCTGGACGAATGGGAATTAATGTGATAAGAATTATTGCTATGTATTCGTATAGGTATTAAAATTGTCCAATTGTTTTCAGGGAACTAGTTCCAAGTTTTCACTGGTGTGCGCATAGAAATACAGACTTGAGCTGGAATCCAGAAATGGCCAGGTCAATCTATTTACTGGTTGCTTAATACAGGTTGGCTGCTTAATAGAGGTGACCACTAACACAGATCTGACTGTATTCGGTTATAATAATGTATAATCGGTACGAATTGGTACTGCTATAGGAGCATCCATTAGTTTCCTGACAATAAGAGACATCTCTAATTTTCTATTACCTCCTTTGGCAGATAAAGTCTGATTTATTCCAAAATGTGAATAGGTCCTTTTAGTTAGAATCCTTTGTTTTTACTGTTGTTTCCTAACCAGATGTTGCGGTATGATAAATGTGATTTTATCAAAATCGTGTTAATTAACTGATAACATTCTATTACAAATAAGTACCCATTGTATATACTGTATGAGATCTGTTGATATATAGTAATTTAATACTCATAAGAAGCGATAGTAGAATAAAATTGCTAGCATGTTGTGCAAAGGAAACAACGATAAAAACAGAGGAAAACACTTAATAGGGCCTATCTACTTTTATGGAGTATTCAGGGGAAGTAACTGACCGATGTCTCTCATTGGGCAATAGCAGCTGACCTTCTTTCCAGCAGATGCCATCATAATATTTAAATGCAAATATGAATGACACAGGTTATTAAAATAAGCAATCGCAATAAGAAATGTGCGGTTTGTGGTAATATTTTGTGAATAAGTTTACAAGTACCCACCTGCTTGTGTGTTTTGCGCCTTTTTTCTATATTAATAAAAAACAAGATTTTAAATGAAGTAATACGACATTGCTCTGTAGTATATTGAACATATGTACTTGAAATATAATAGGAGATTATGATTATTCAGTACTCTGTGCCACGTGTACCTTGTGGCATTTGGTGTACGACATGTGTCTGTACCGGTATGTGTCCACCCAGCCATCATGTCTGTAACCGCCACCCACGTGAGTGCTAAAACATATCGTCTTTGTTTATAATCCAGGTTCGATCCCTCGTCTGACCCTAATAAAATTAACAGTCTTTCAGATGGGATGTTAAACAGAGGTCTCGTGTCAGTGCTTTACACCGCGCACGTAAAAGAACCAGAGGAGACTCTGTAATGGGTCTCTCTCTGTATCATTGCACTATCCTTCAAAATCGAAAATGACTAATCTCTTCAGGAGGCGTCGCTCATATGGGTAACCGGTAGCGACGATAAATAAACGTAAAACACACACACATTTATGAATATCGGGTTAATGGGTAGATATTGGAAAATGTGGTCTTTAATTAGAAGCATATTTTAATTGTGTAGTCTATTCGTGGATATGTGTTTTGGTGTAAATTGATTTATTCACCATAATACACGGTGTATGTGGACATATTCAACATATGTGCTATTAATATTATACATGTATTGTGATTGAATTGAAAGATTCATTGGATTATGGAACATAATTCCACGATGTTAAGAGATGGTCTGTAAAACGGGCTGACGCAGTTGGTTGCTGTATGTGTACGCCACAACCCGCACACCCTGACACACAAACATCGTTTTAAAACAATGACCCCTTTGCTCGTCGAAATTAGTACTTTAACAAATTGGCGATTTAGGCGAGAAATAAACTATTATAGTTTGTACAAGAACGTGTGCACTAAATGTGATGTTTAAACACTTGGGGTTAGAAGTTCACAGAATCCGTCTTTCCCTGAGAATATCTGTCATTATAGCGGCAACACAGACCAACCCATTGGTAGTATTCTCTTGCACGTATTTTAAAAGTGCTTATGGTAGTCGTGATAACGCAGTGGTAGCGCGTTCGCTTCAGGTACTGGTACGAAAGACCCGGAGTTCGAACCCAACTGTAGCCGTTACGAGTGTGTCCTTAGGCAAGGCACATACATTCCACATTGCCTCTTCTCTCTCCCTCGTGGCGATGGATTCCATCAGGAATGAGATCTCGAGAGTGATTAATATAAGATGTAAGAACTTGTTTCGTAATCGAGCTAACATAATTTGTATAAACTGAGCTAAACGTGCTTATAGCTATGCGCATGTCTTTTCATGTGGTGGATTTGCCATGTATGCACCTTAGAAGATAATACATGCATTGCGAGCATTGGAAATAGCTTCACGTGGCATCTATGTATAGCTACGATAGTTTTGCTTTTGTCAAAAACTGAAAATCTATGTGAGGTTAGTTTAAACATATTTTATTTCCCAATATAATACATATTGAACAATGCATATACCACGCATACTCAGAATACAGAAACAGGATTAGAATGGAAGACAGAGTCTTATATAATTTTTCTCCTCATGTGAGGTTAGACTGAACGTCAATTACAATATGCATACACGTTATAATGAAGAATTCAAACCAAATGTGATCGTTTGCTCGTACACGCAGCATCATTTTTCACATGCAAGTTGTGAAAAAAGACCCACGCATACTGTATTCATGACAATTTAATTTGGTATGGAACACAACAGTAGCATATCATCACGCATGACTATCAAAGGCATTACTTACATCGACGAATTCCACTGTAGATAGATTCCATTAAAGATATCGGCGAACGTCTGGGAGAAAACAACTCTCGAAAGTGATATAGTTTATTATTGCACAAGAAGAATTTTGGTGAACGATAAAATTCTATTGATTGCCCAAATTCCCACCGGCGGCTTGGTGTGAACAAGCTGTGGGTTTGAATCTGGTTCAGGACCTCGAAATCGTGCCTATTATCGTCTGAAATGGAAACGACGTGAGCATGCAAACCGGGCGTTACCAAACGCATACAGGTTGGTGACATGTTGCCCTTTGGAAACTAGATATACGTGTATCTGACAAGTACAATTGCACGTACTCTGTACACCGTTTGTTAGAGCATGTCGATCATTTCTATCCGGTAAACGATCATGTAATACAACTCTGTCTAATCACATATTTGACACATGATCCAAAGTAATACACTTATTTGAGACCAGACGAAAATAATCAAATATTTAACATGCGCAGTTTGTACGGAGCACTGCATATCTTGTACTTAGCACTGCATATCTTGTACTTAGCACTGCATATCTTGTACTTAGCACTGCATATCTTGTACTTAGCACTGCATATCTTGTACTTAGCACTGCAGATATTATACTTAACACTGCATATCTTGTACTTAGCACTGCATATCTTGTACTTAGCACTGCATATCTTGTACTTAGCACTGCATATCTTGTACTTAGCACTGTAGATCTTGTACTTAACACTGCAGATCTTGTACTTAACACTGCATATCTTGTACTTAACACTGCAGATCTTGTACTTAGCACTGCAGATATTGTACTTAGCAATGTAGATATTGTACTTAACACTGCAGATCTTGTACGTAACACTGCAGATCTTGTACTTAACACTGCAGAGCTTGTACTTAGCACTGCAGATATTGTACTTAGCAATGTAGATATTGTACTTAACACTGCATATCTTGTACTTAGCAATGCAGATCTTGTACTTAACACTGCAGATCCTGTACTTAGCACTGCAGATATTGTACTTAGCAATGTAGATATTGTACTTAACACTGCATATCTTGTACTTAACACTGCATATATTGTACTTAGCACTGCAGATCTTGTACTTAGCACTGCAGATCTTGTACTTAACACTGCAGATCTTGTACTTAACACTGCATATATTGTACTTAGCACTGCAGATCTTGTACTTAGCACTGCAGATCTTGTACTTAGCACTGCATATCTTGTACTTAGCACTGCATATCTTGTACTTAGCACTGCAGATCTTGTACTTAGCACTGCATATATTGTACTTAGCACTGCATATCTTGTACTTAGCACTGCATATCTTGTACTTAGCACTGCAGATCTTGTACTTAGCACTGCAGATCTTGTACTTAGCACTGCAGATCTTGTACTTAGCACTGCATATCTTGTACTTAGCACTGCAGATCTTGTACTTAGCACTGCAGATATTGTACCTAGCACTGCAGATCTTGTACTTAACACTGCAGATCTTGTACGCAACACTGCATATCTTGTACTTAACACTGCAGATCGTGTACTTAACACTACGTATCTTGTACGTAACACTGCAGATCTTGTACGTAACACTGCAGATATTATACTTAACACTGCAGATATTGTACTTAGCACTGCAGATCTTGTACTTAACACTGCAGATCTTGTACTTAACACTGCAGATATTGTACTTAACACTACGTATCGTGTACGTAACACTGCATATCTTGTACGTAACACTGCAGATCTTGTACTTAGCACTGCAGATATTGTACTTAGCACTGCAGATAGTGTACTTAGCAATGTAGATCTTGTACTTAACACTGCAGATCTTGTACTTAACAATGCAGATCTTGTACTTAACACTGCAGATCTTGTACGTAACACTGCAGATCTTGTACTTAACACTGCAGATCGTGTACGTAACACTGCAGATCTTGTACGTAACACTGCAGATCCTGTACTTAGCACTGCAGATATTGTACTTAGCACTGCAGATCTTGTACTTAGCACTGCAGATCTTGTACGTAACACTGCAGATCTTGTACTTAACACTGCAGATCTTGTACGTAACACTGCAGCTCTTGTACGTAACACTGCAGATCTTGTACTTAACACTGCAGATCTTGTACTTAACACTGCAGATCTTGTATTTAACACTACAGATCTTGTACTTAACACTGCAGATCTCGTACTTAACACTGCAGATCTCGTACTTAACACTGCATATATTGTACTTAACACTGTAGATCTTGTACTTAGCACTGCATATCATGTACTTAACAATGCATATTGTGTACTTAACAATGCATATTGTGTACTTAGCAATGCATATTTTGTACTTAACAATGCATATTTTGTACTTAACAATGCATATTGTGTACTTAGCAATGCATATTTTGTACTTAACAAGGCATATTGTGATATTGTGTACTTAACAATACATATTGTGTACTTAACACTACAGGTTTTGGGTCTAAGGATAGCGTTATTTACACGCATATTAAGTATGCTTGTTGGGACCATCTGGGACGACCCAAGTCACAGTGGAAGTCGTGATAACGTAGTGGTAGGGCATTCGCTTCAAAGGCACATTAATAATTACACATTGTCTATTCTCTCTCATGGCGATGGATTCCAGCAGGAATGAGGTCTCGAAAGCGATTAATTTAATGTTGTAAAAACTTGTTTTGCAATCGAGCTCAAATAAATATGTATAACCCAGCCAGTCGGATGACTTTAAGCAGTTATACTCATTCTATCAACATAAATATTTAATTTTAACATTTCTATTAAAACCTGTTTGTTAATTACATAATATATCAAAAGTTTACTTATTTTTTTGTCACTTGTATATGTCTTCATTATTTTGACTAACAGGAAGTTAATTCTTATGTATCAATGACGTCATAACTACGCACACATACACATGTATTAAAATTGGCAGCCATTTTGAACAAAATTTCAAGTACAGTCTACATCCGTTATGTCGAATTCCGTAAGACCGAACAAAATAATTCGATATAACCGTAGTTTGACTTAACGAAATTCGATATAAACGGAGCCAGTTATATATACAATGATAGTGTCTGTAACGTGACTTTGATCCGACTTCGAGATAACCGGCTAATTCGACATAACCGACTTTGACATAACGGATGTAGACTGTATTCAAATTTCCATAACTGCTTTATTTGAAGTGCGAGTGTCAGATTACGTTCAGTATTATGCTTACATTTTAAATTAGATGCTGTTTAATTATACAGACTGCCCAATATTTTGTTTTAACTCTTTCACCGCCAATGTCGCATAAAGGCGCCTTTGCAAAACGTCGACAACCCGATCAGACAGAACAAAAAGTGCCGTCTGATCAGGCTATATACTGATTGCTCTTCAGACAGTGGGGCTGCAGCATCTGTCCGAATAGCAAACAACATAGATCCTGATAAGACGCGGCGTTACGCCGCGGCTGATCTGGATCTATGCTGTTTGCACATTGTTTGAATGAGTTCAACTATTGCCCACTTATAAAACTGGACTTTGTTTAGTCACGCAGGATGTTTAACATGTGACTGATCTGTAATATTGTATTACAAATTGTTGCATTTTCTTAGAATCGTTACGCGTTTTATTGCGACGAAATGACTAATCCGGTCACAATCGCATACCTACAAATGTTGTAATTTCAAGATGTTTAACTACATGTAGATAATCAAAAATCAAAGCACCGAGAGCGCTGCGAGCGTTTGATTTGTTGTATAACAACAGATTGAAATCTAATACTCACTCTGCTAAGATTACTTGGCCGGCGTTTACCAAATGGTGCGTTTTCAATAAACGTCATGTGTTGGAAATATTTCTTTACATATTCAATGCGCATGTGGCAAGCTACGTAATTTCACATAATACAACAAGTTATGATTTTGTAATATCGAAGACCATATGTTGTTACTGTTTACTCTTGAATATGACTATATGTCAGCATAGAGCACGAACATTTCCGGAATCTCAAACATTCGGCAATCTCCGGTGTTACATTCTACGTATGGGAAATATTAATGAGCAAGAAGCTTTTTCTCTTAAACTACAGTACGAGCGTAATTAATATTAATTAAAAATAATTATACAACAATAGATACGTGCATTAGTTGGCTATAAAACGATTAAAACCCAGAAAGTTAATGCCGAAGCTTATTGATGCATAGTTACGGGCCGTTTTGTGGTTTCGTCGTGCAGCGGCTCTTGGTATATTAAGAACTCTTTCGATATTCCACGGACAGTTCACCTTCCGCTTTAAACGTTATTTAGTTTACAACGATTGCGAATCAAGTTTTAACAACTTATATTAATCACTCTCGTTGGCTCGGATGAAAGCGTAAATGTGGTCATTCGTGTGGGAGGAAACCGGAGTACCCGGAGAAAACCCACCTGTCCGACCTGGCGACCACCGTACGATCTCACATACTTCCCGGTCCGAGGAGCGAACCCGGGTTGCATTGGTGAGAAGCGAGCTCGCGCTAACCACTGCGCTAATCGGACAGCCCTTATGTTCACCTTCCGCTAAGATCCCTCCCGAAACAATTAGAAGGGATATATAAATCACTAAGATAAATGTTGCGGTTTGGCGAACTAAAACCTGGTTTTTCCCATATAAACCCATAGGTAGCGGATTGCATAAATACACCACATGTATCTCTAGCATACTCATGTACATGTTCTTGTATGTACGCAGTCAAATTGAACAAAGTAAAAGGTATTACTGTAAATTGTGTAATTGAACATAATGTTATCCGTCGCGTTCATTAGCATCGAAAATCGCCGCGTACAATGACCATAGGTACTGTGGCCCATGACGAGGCCGAGGGTCGAGTTGACTAGGGTACGATTTGACCGCGTGCATACATAAACATGCATATGTGCCAGAATTACATGGGGTTATATTCAATCGAATGCCTATGTATAAGACATGCGACATTTTACGGTAAATCCTACAATATTCTTACCACCATTTACATTTAGCACCGTTTGTAAACCATAAATGAAACAAATCTACTTTTCGCCATTACTCCATGGACACACTCTCGTCTCGTGTTGGCGATTTACATACACCGTTAACGTAACGTAAACGAAACAGAGGGGACTTGACGATTTACATACACCGTTAACGTAACGTAAACGAACCAGAGGGGACTCCGGAATGGGTCTGTCTGTACCATCAGCACTATCCTCCAAAATCTAAAATAACCAATCTCTTCAGGAAGCGTCCCTCATATGGGCAACCGGTAGCGACGATAAATAAACTTAAAAACCGATAATACATGCAGCTGAACACTGTCACTTGTCTATCTGGAGGTGGTATGAGGTAATTGTTTTCTATGTATTCACTTTTCGATATACTTGTTTGCAAAAACAATGTTTTTTAATGTCAACATCCAACACTTATCACTTCTTTCCTCACATGACGTAAGAGACAAATGTGTACTAGTGCTGTGTGTTGTTTTCGAATGTTATATTTATAGTCAAACCTGTGTTAAGCAGCCAGCCAAGGGAATCACAGAAAGTGACTGCTTAGCACACGTGGCTCCTTAACAGAGGTCAAATGTATTGGTAATCTGAACACTGGATGCTTAATACAGATGGACTGGATGCTTAATACAGATGGACTGGATGCTTAATACAGATGGACTGGATGCTTAATACAGATGGACTGGATGCTTAATACAGATTAACTGGATGCTTAATACAGATGGACTGGATGCTTAATACAGATGAACTGGATGCTTAATACAGATGGACTGGATGCTTAATACAGATGGACTGGATGCTTAATACAGATGGACTGGATGTTAATACAGATGACTGGATGCTTAATACAGATGGACTGGATGCTTAATACAGATGGACTGGATGCTTAATACAGATGGACTGGATGATTAATACAGATGGACTGGATGCTTAATACAGATGGACTGGATGCTTAATACAGATGGACTGGATGCTTAATACAGATGGACTGGATGCTTAATACAGATGAATACAGATGGACTGGGTGCTTAATACAGATGGACTGGATGCTTAATACAGATGGACTGGATGCTTAATACAGATGGACTGCATACTCAAGGTGACCACTAACACAGGGTTGAGTGTATATATAATGGGACCTCCGTGGCATAGTGGTTACGGTCGTTGACTTTCAATCACTTGCCCCTCACCACTGTAGTTTCGAATCCCAAAGTGGGTGTGCCGGCTGGTTTGTGGAAGGTCGGTGGTTCTTCCCGGAATTTCAACGTCTAAGACGTACATTAAAATGCGACAGAGTGCACCATTGACGTATTAGGATTCAATATCTTCTTTTGGGAATAGACCCCCCTTACCAACATTGCATATTGGATGCTTAATTTATTAGTCCGGTCTGCAAATTCAAATTCGCTAGATACGCCCCTGAATATAATTATATATTTTATATTGTATGTTATTTTTAACTGTGCATTACTTAAATAAAACGCTATGTAAAGCCCCCCCAAAAACATCGACTCGTATGTACACAGTATTCAACACTCACATAAATTGTGGCATGCGCAGAGATAAGGGGAATCGTTTCCGGTCGTGGAACACGCATTACAATTACATCTATCATTACATTTACATTTTTATCTCAGATATATACTTTCCATCGTCATGAAATGGAGGTAATTGCCTTCAGTTAGGTTCCTTATCGTAATCTGTGGGTGGATTCTTTATGGAATGTTTGTCAGTAACAGGTTATTTGTGGCAGTCATAAGCACCGTTTACGTATCGGTCAGTCACGCCTGTTCGTAAAAATAGAGCAGAAAAAATGAACGTGAATATAATTGAGATTATTTGAATTATTTAATAAAAGTAAAGTAGGCGTAGCAATGTATATATTGTTGATTTATATAAATCCATTTGCTTGCTCCAAATGTTCTTTCGCATCATTTATAAGCACAGATCAGCGGCGTAGCCAGGAGGCAAATTATGTGCCGGCCCGGGTAAAGAATGTTGAGTGAGCGTAGTGAACGAGGTTGCTAGGGGGGTCCGGGGGCATGCACCCCCGGAATTATTTGCTTTTTAGGATGCATGTTGCTGCATTTAAAAGACAAATTCGGACATGTTTTTATAACAAATAAACATGATATATATATTTTTGTTGTCAAAATGATGTGCAGGCCCGGGCCTTTTGGCCTAATGGCAGCTACGCGCCTGCAGATGGAACGTTCGAAATGTTAGATTGCTGTTATTCGGTTACTGGAGTGATTTGAATACAGTTTCATGACGTCATTTGCTCGTTACTTACGTCACTTGTTCACATAACGTGTTTAATGTATCTCAATAGCTCGTGTCGATACCACGTTTAGTTGTCTCTCTGCTGCATAGTGAATAGTTCATGTCGATACCACGTTTAGTTGTCTCTCTGCTGCATAGTGAATAGCTCGTGTCGATACCACGTTTAGTTGTCTCTCTGCTGCATAGTGAATAGTTCGTGTCGATACCACGTTTAGTTGACTATCTGCTGCATAGTGAATAGCTCGTGTCGATACCACGTTTAGTTGTCTCTCTGCTGCATAGTGAATAGCTCGTGCCGATACCACGTTTAGTTGTCTCTCTGCTGCATAGTGAATAGTTCATGTCGATACCACGTTTAGTTGTCTCTCTGCTGCATAGTGAATAGTTCATGTCGATACCACGTTTAGTTGTCTCTCTGCTGCATAGTGAATAGCTCGTGTCGATACCACGTTTAGTTGTCTCTCTGCTGCATAGTGAATAGTTCTGTCGAACCACGTTTAGTTGTCTCTCTGCTGCATAGTGAATAGCTCGTGTCGATACCACGTTTAGTTGTCTCTCTGCTGCATAGTGAATAGTTCGTGTCGATACCACGTTTAGTTGTCTATCTGCTGCATAGTGAATAGCTCGTGTCGATACCACGTTTAGTTGTCTCTCTGCTGCATAGTGAATAGCTCGTGTCGATACCACGTTTAGTTGTCTCTCTGCTGCATAGTGAATAGCTCATGTCGATACCACGTTTAGTTGTCTCTCTGCTGCATAGTGAATAGCTCGTGTCGATACCACGTTTAGTTGTCTCTCTGCTGCATAGTGAATAGCTCGTGTCGATACCACGTTTAGTTAACTCTCTGCTGCATAGTGAATAGCTCGTGCCGATACCATGTTTAGTTGTCTCTCTGCTGCATAGTGAATAGCTCGTGTCGATACCACGTTTAGTTAACTCTCTGCTGCATAGTGAATAGCTCGTGCCGATACCATGTTTAGTTGTCTCTCTGCTGCATAGTGAATAGCTCGTGCCGATACCACGTTTAGTTAACTATCTGCTGCATAGTGAATAGCTCGTGCCGATACAACGTTTAGTTGTCTCTCTGCTGCATAGTGAATAGCTCGTGTCGATACCACGTTTAGTTGTCTCTCTGCTGCATAGTGAATAGCTCGTGTCGATACCACGTTTAGTGTTTAGTTGTCTCTCTGCTGCATAGTGAATAGCTCGTGTCGATACCACGTTTAGTTTTCTCTGTGCTGCATAGTGAATAGCTCGTGTCGATACCACGCTTAGTTGTCTCTCTGCTGCATAGTGAATAGCTCATGTCGATACCACGTTTAGTTGTCTCTCTGCTGCATAGTGAATAGCTCGTGTCGATACAACGTTTAGTTAACTATCTGCTGCATAGTGAATAGCTCGTGTCGATACCACGTTTAGTGTTTAGGTGTCTCTCTGCTGCATAGTGAATAGCTCGTGTCGATACCACGTTTAGTTTTCTCTGTGCTGCATAGTGAATAGCTCGTGTCGATACCACGCTTAGTTGTCTCTCTGCTGCATAGTGAATAGCTCGTGTCGATACCACGTTTAGTTGTCTCTCTGCTGCATAGTGAATAGCTCGTGTCGATACCACGTTTAGTTAACTATCTGCTGCATAGTGAATAGCTCGTGTCGATACCACGCTTAGTTGTCTCTGTGCTGCATAGTGAATAGCTCGTGCCGATACCACGTTTAGTTGTCTCTCTGCTGCATAGTGAATAGCTCGTGTCGATACAACGTTTAGTGTTTAGTTGTCTCTCTCCTGCATAGTGAATAGCTCGTGTCGATACCACGCTTAGTTGTCTCTCTGCTGCATAGTGAATAGCTCGTGTCGATACCACGTTTAGTTGTCTCTCTGCTGCATAGTGAATAGCTCGTGTCGATACCATGTTTAGTTGACTATCTGCTGCATAGTGAATAGCTCGTGTCGATACCATGTTTAGTTAACTATCTGCTGCATAGTGAATAGCTCGTGCCGATACCACGTTTAGTTGTCTCTCTGCTGCATAGTGAATAGCTCGTGTCGATACCACGTTTAGTTGTCTCTCTGCTGCATAGTGAATAGCTCGTGCCGATACCACGTTTAGTTGTCTCTCTGCTGCATAGTGAATAGCTCGTGTCGATACCACGTTTAGTTGTCTCTCTGCTGCATAGTGAATAGCCCGTGTCGATACCACGTTTAGTTGTTTAGTTGTCTCTCTGCTGCATAGTGAATAGCTCGTGCCGATACCACGTTTAGTTGTCTCTCTGCTGCATAGTGAATAGCTCGTGTCGATACCACGTTTAGTTGTCTCTCTGCTGCATAGTGAATAGTTCGTGTCGATACCACGTTTAGTTGTATCTCTGCTGCATAGTGAATAGCTCATGTCGATACTACGCTTAGTTGTCTCTCTGCTGCATAGTGAATAGTTCATGTCGAAACCACGTTTAGTTGTTTAGTTGTCTCTCTGCTGCATAGTGAATAGCTCGTGTCGATACCACGTTTAGTTAACTATCTGCTGCATAGTGAATATCTCGTGTCGATACCACGTTTAGTTGTCTATCTGCTGCATAGTGAATAGCTCGTGTCGATACCACGTTTAGTTGTTTAGTTGTCTCTCTGCTGCATAGTGAATAGCTCGTGTCGATACCACGTTTAGTTGTCTCTCTGCTGCATAGTGAATAGCTCATGTCGATACCACGTTTAGTTGTTCAGTTGTCTCTCTGCTGCATAGTGAATAGCTCGTGTCGATACCACGTTTAGTTGTTTAGTTGTCTCTCTGCTGCATAGTGAATAGCTCGTGTCGATACCACGTTTAGTTAACTCTCTGCTGCATAGTGAATAGCTCGTGCCGATACCATGTTTAGTTGTCTCTCTGCTGCATAGTGAATAGCTCGTGTCGATACCACGTTTAGTTAACTCTCTGCTGCATAGTGAATAGCTCGTGCCGATACCATGTTTAGTTGTCTCTCTGCTGCATAGTGAATAGCTCGTGCCGATACAACGTTTAGTTAACTATCTGCTGCATAGTGAATAGCTCGTGCCGATACAACGTTTAGTTGTCTCTCTGCTGCATAGTGAATAGCTCGTGTCGATACCACGTTTAGTTGTCTCTCTGCTGCATAGTGAATAGCTCGTGTCGATACCACGTTTAGTGTTTAGTTGTCTCTCTGCTGCATAGTGAATAGCTCGTGTCGATACCACGTTTAGTTTTCTCTGTGCTGCATAGTGAATAGCTCGTGTCGATACCACGCTTAGTTGTCTCTCTGCTGCATAGTGAATAGCTCATGTCGATACCACGTTTAGTTGTCTCTCTGCTGCATAGTGAATAGCTCGTGTCGATACAACGTTTAGTTAACTATCTGCTGCATAGTGAATAGCTCGTGTCGATACCACGTTTAGTGTTTAGGTGTCTCTCTGCTGCATAGTGAATAGCTCGTGTCGATACCACGTTTAGTTTTCTCTGTGCTGCATAGTGAATAGCTCGTGTCGATACCACGCTTAGTTGTCTCTCTGCTGCATAGTGAATAGCTCGTGTCGATACCACGTTTAGTTGTCTCTCTGCTGCATAGTGAATAGCTCGTGTCGATACCACGTTTAGTTAACTATCTGCTGCATAGTGAATAGCTCGTGTCGATACCACGCTTAGTTGTCTCTGTGCTGCATAGTGAATAGCTCGTGCCGATACCACGTTTAGTTGTCGCTCTGCTGCATAGTGAATAGCTCGTGTCGATACCACGTTTAGTTGTCTCCCTGCTGCATAGTGAATAGCTCGTGTCGATACCACGTTTAGTTAACTATCTGCTGCATAGTGAATAGCTCGTGCCGATACCACGTTTAGTTGTCTCTGTGCTACATAGTGAATAGCTCGTGTCGATACCACTTTTAGTTGTCTCTCTGCTGCATAGTGAATAGCTCGTGCCGATACCACGTTTAGTTGTCTCTCTGCTGCATAGTGAATAGCTCGTGTCGATACCACGTTTAGTTGTCTCTCTGCTGCATTAGAAAAAAACCACAAAAAGCACTCCGACGTTTGTGTATCTCAAACAAGGGCTGATAAGCATTGACTCCAAGTGGTCCTCTTATAAGTTTCTTAACAATTAATTACTATCCAAGTACTCCAAGTTCCGGATTCATGTACTAGAATATATACCGTACGGCCTACGTGAACACAAACATGACCTATTATAAATCTTTACATCGCAGTTTGTCATGTTTGGCAAACAAATAATGTGGATGAAAAAGTTGAGCAATGGCAGTGAGCAGTGGGTAGTGTAATCCAGCAGTGTATAGTGTAATCCAGCAGTGAGCAGTGTATAGTGTAATCCAGCAGTGAGTAGTGGGTAGTGTAATCCAGCAGTGAGCAGTGGGTAGTGTAATCCAGCAGTGAGCAGTGGGTAGTGTAATCCAGCAGTGAGCAGTGGGTAGTGTAATCCAGCAGTGAGCAGTGGGTAGTGTAATCCAGCAGTGTATAGTGTAATCCAGCAGTGAGCAGTGGGTAGTGTAATCCAGCAGTGTATAGTGTAATCCAGCAGTGAGCAGTGGGTAGTGTAATCCAGCAGTGAGCAGTGGGTAGTGTAATCCAGCAGTGTATAGTGTAATCCAGCAGTGAGCAGTGGGTAGTGTAATCCAGCAGTGAGCAGTGGGTAGTGTAATCCAGCAGTGGGTAGTGTAATCCAGCAATGAGCAGTGGGTAGTGTAATCCAGCAGTGTATAGTGTAATCCGGCAGTGAGCAGTGGGTAGTGTAATCCAGCAGTTTATAGTTTAATCCAGCAGTGAGCAGTGGGTAGTGTAATCCAGCAGTGAGCAGTAGGTAGTGTAATCCAGCAGTGTATAGTGTAATCCAGCAGTGAGCAGTGTGTAGTGTAATCCAGCAGTGAGCAGTGGGTACTGTAATCCAGCCGTGGGTAGTGTAATCCAGCAGTGAGCAGTGGGTAGTGTAATCCAGCAGTGTATAGTGTAATCCAGCAGTGAGCAGTGGGTAGTGTAATCCAGCAGTGTATAGTGTAATCCAGCAGTGAGCAGTGGGTAGTGTAATCCAGCAGTGTATAGTGTAATCCAGCAGTGAGCAGTGGGTAGTGTAATCCAGCAGTGTATAGTGTAATCCAGCAGTGAGCAGTGGGTAGTGTAATCCAGCAGTGTATAGTGTAATCCAGCAGTGAGCAGTGGGTAGTGTAATCCAGTAGTGAGCAGTGGGTAGTGTAATCCAGCAGTGAATAGTGTAATCCAGCAGTGAGCAGTGGGTAGTGTAATCCAGCAGTGTATAGTGTAATCCAGCAGTGAGCAGTGGGTAGTGTAATCCAGCAGTGTATAGTGTAATCCAGCAGTGAGCAGTGGGTAGTGTAATCCAGCAGTGTATAGTGTAATCCAGCAGTGAGCAGTGGGTAGTGTAATCCAGCAGTGTATAGTGTAATCCAGCAGTGAGCAGTGGGTAGTGTAATCCAGCAGTGTATAGTGTAATCCAGCAGTGAGCAGTGGGTAGTGTAATCCAGCAGTGAGCAGTGGGTAGTGTAATCCAGCAGTGAATAGTGTAATCCAGCAGTGAGCAGTGGGTAGTGTAATCCAGCAGTGTATAGTGTAATCCAGCAGTGAGCAGTGGGTAGTGTAATCCAGCAGTGTATAGTGTAATCCAGCAGTGAGCAGTGGGTAGTGTAATCCAGCAATGAGCAGTGGGTAGTGTAATCCAGCAGTGTATAGTGTAATCCAGCAGCGAGCAGTGTATAGTGTAATCCGGCAGTGAGCAGTGGGTAGTGTAATCCAGCAGTGTATAGTGTAATCCAGCAGTGAGCAGTGGGTAGTGTAATCCAGCAGTGAGCAGTGGGTAGTGTAATCCAGCAGTGTATAGTGTAATCCAGCAGTGAGCAGTGGGTAGTGTAATCCAGCAGTGAGCAGTGGGTAGTGTAATCCAGCAGTGGGTAGTGTAATCCAGCAGTGAGCAGTGGGTAGTGTAATCCAGCAGTGTATAGTGTAATCCAGCAGTGAGCAGTGGGTAGTGTAATCCAGCAGTGTATAGTTAATCCAGCAGTGAGCAGTGGGTAGTGTAATCCAGCAGTGAGCAGTGGGTAGTGTAATCCAGCAGTGTATAGTGTAATCCAGCAGTGAGCAGTGGGTAGTGTAATCCAGCAGTGAGCAGTGGGTAGTGTAATCCAGCAGTGTGTAGTGTAATCCAGCAGTGAGCAGTGGGTAGTGTAATCCAGCAGTGTATAGTGTAATCCAGCAGTGAGCAGTGGGTAGTGTAATCCAGCAGTGTATAGTGTAATCCAGCAGTGAGCAGTGGGTAGTGTAATCCAGCAGTGTATAGTGTAATCCAGCAGTGAGCAGTGGGTAGTGTAATCCAGCAGTGTATAGTGTAATCCAGCAGTGAGCAGTGGGTAGTGTAATCCAGCAGTGTATAGTGTAATCCAGCAGTGAGCAGTGGGTAGTGTAATCCAGCAGTGTATAGTGTAATCCAGCAGTGAGCAGTGGGTAGTGTAATCCAGCAGTGAGCAGTGGGTAGTGTAATCCAGCAGTGAATAGTGTAATCCAGCAGTGAGCAGTGGGTAGTGTAATCCAGCAGTGTATAGTGTAATCCAGCAGTGAGCAGTGGGTAGTGTAATCCAGCAGTGTATAGTGTAATCCAGCAGTGAGCAGTGGGTAGTGTAATCCAGCAGTGAGCAGTGGGTAGTGTAATCCAGCAGTGTATAGTGTAATCCAGCAGTGAGCAGTGGGTAGTGTAATCCAGCAGTGAGCAGTGGGTAGTGTAATCCAGCAGTGTATAGTGTAATCCAGCAGTGAGCAGTGGGTAGTGTAATCCAGCAGTGTATAGTGTAATCCAGCAGTGAGCAGTGGGTAGTGTAATCCAGCAGTGAGCAGTGGGTAGTGTAATCCAGCAGTGAGCAGTGGGTAGTGTAATCCAGCAGCGAGCAGTGTATAGTGTAATCCAGCAGTGAGCAGTGGGTAGTGTAATCCAGCAGTGGGTAGTGTAATCCAGCAGTGAGCAGTGGGTAGTGTAATCCAGCAGTGAGCAGTGGGTAGTGTAATCCAGCAGTGAGCAGTGGGTAGTGTAATCCAGCAGTGTATAGTGTAATCCAGCAGTGAGCAGTGGGTAGTGTAATCCAGCAGTGTATAGTGTAATCCAGCAATGAGCAGTGGGTAGTGTAATCCAGCAGTGTATAGTGTAATCCAGCAGCGAGCAGTGTATAGTGTAATCCAGCAGTGAGCAGTGGGTAGTGTAATCCAGCAGTGTATAGTGTAATCCAGCAGTGAGCAGTGGGTAGTGTAATCCAGCAGTGAGCAGTGGGTAGTGTAATCCAGCAGTGTATAGTGTAATCCAGCAGTGAGCAGTGGGTAGTGTAATCCAGCAGTGAGCAGTGGGTAGTGTAATCCAGCAGTGGGTAGTGTAATCCAGCAGTGAGCAGTGGGTAGTGTAATCCAGCAGTGTATAGTGTAATCCGGCAGTGAGCAGTGGGTAGTGTAATCCAGCAGTGTATAGTGTAATCCAGCAGTGAGCAGTGGGTAGTGTAATCCAGCAGTGAGCAGTGGGTAGTGTAATCCAGCAGTGGGTAGTGTAATCCAGCAGTGAGCAGTGGGTAGTGTAATCCAGCAGTGTATAGTGTAATCCAGCAGTGAGCAGTGGGTAGTGTAATCCAGCAGTGTATAGTGTAATCCAGCAGTGAGCAGTGGGTAGTGTAATCCAGCAGTGTATAGTGTAATCCAGCAGTGAGCAGTGGGTAGTGTAATCCAGCAGTGAGCAGTGGGTAGTGTAATCCAGCAGTGTATAGTGTAATCCAGCAGTGAGCAGTGGGTAGTGTAATCCAGCAGTGTATAGTGTAATCCAGCAGTGAGCAGTGGGTAGTGTAATCCAGCAGTGAGCAGTGGGTAGTGTAATCCAGCAGTGTATAGTGTAATCCAGCAGTGAGCAGTGGGTAGTGTAATCCAGCAGTGAGCAGTGGGTAGTGTAATCCAGCAGTGGGTAGTGTAATCCAGCAGTGAGCAGTGGGTAGTGTAATCCAGCAGTGTATAGTGTAATCCAGCAGTGAGCAGTGGGTAGTGTAATCCAGCAGTGTATAGTGTAATCCAGCAGTGAGCAGTGGGTAGTGTAATCCAGCAGTGAGCAGTGGGTAGTGTAATCCAGCAGTGTATAGTGTAATCCAGCAGTGAGCAGTGGGTAGTGTAATCCAGCAGTGAGCAGTGGGTAGTGTAATCCAGCAGTGAGTAGTGTAATCCAGCAGTGAGCAGTGGGTAGTGTAATCCAGCAGTGTATAGTGTAATCCAGCAGTGAGCAGTGGGTAGTGTAATCCAGCAGTGTATAGTGTAATCCAGCAGTGAGCAGTGGGTAGTGTAATCCAGCAGTGTATAGTGTAATCCAGCAGTGAGCAGTGGGTAGTGTAATCCAGCAGTGTATAGTGTAATCCAGCAGTGAGCAGTGGGTAGTGTAATCCAGCAGTGAATAGTGTAATCCAGCAGTGAGCAGTGGGTAGTGTAATCCAGCAGTGTATAGTGTAATCCAGCAGTGAGCAGTGGGTAGTGTAATCCAGCAGTGTATAGTGTAATCCAGCAGTGAGCAGTGGGTAGTGTAATCCAGCAGTGAGCAGTGGGTAGTGTAATCCAGCAGTGTATAGTGTAATCCAGCAGTGAGCAGTGGGTAGTGTAATCCAGCAGTGAGCAGTGGGTAGTGTAATCCAGCAGTGTATAGTGTAATCCAGCAGTGAGCAGTGGGTAGTGTAATCCAGCAGTGTATAGTGTAATCCAGCAGTGAGCAGTGGGTAGTGTAATCCAGCAGTGAGCAGTGGGTAGTGTAATCCAGCAGTGAGCAGTGGGTAGTGTAATCCAGCAGTGTATAGTGTAATCCAGCAGTGTATAGTGTAATCCAGCAGTGCATAGTGTAATCCAGCAGTGAGCAGTGGGTAGTGTAATCCAGCAGTGAGCAGTGGGTAGTGTAATCCAGCAGTGAGCAGTGGGTAGTGTAATCCAGCAGTGGGTAGTGTAATCCAGCAGTGTGTAGTGTAATCCAGCAGTGTATAGTGTAATCCAGCAGTGAGCAGTGGGTAGTGTAATCCAGCAATGAGCAGTGGGTAGTGTAATCCAGCAGTGTATAGTGTAATCCAGCAGCGAGCAGTGTATAGTGTAATCCAGCAGTGAGCAGTGGGTAGTGTAATCCAGCAGTGTATAGTGTAATCCAGCAGTGAGCAGTGGGTAGTGTAATCCAGCAGTGAGCAGTGGGTAGTGTAATCCAGCAGTGTATAGTGTAATCCAGCAGTGAGCAGTGGGTAGTGTAATCCAGCAGTGAGCAGTGGGTAGTGTAATCCAGCAGTGGGTAGTGTAATCCAGCAGTGAGCAGTGGGTAGTGTAATCCAGCAGTGTATAGTGTAATCCGGCAGTGAGCAGTGGGTAGTGTAATCCAGCAGTGTATAGTGTAATCCAGCAGTGAGCAGTGGGTAGTGTAATCCAGCAGTGAGCAGTGGGTAGTGTAATCCAGCAGTGGGTAGTGTAATCCAGCAGTGAGCAGTGGGTAGTGTAATCCAGCAGTGTATAGTGTAATCCAGCAGTGAGCAGTGGGTAGTGTAATCCAGCAGTGTATAGTGTAATCCAGCAGTGAGCAGTGGGTAGTGTAATCCAGCAGTGAGCAGTGGGTAGTGTAATCCAGCAGTGTATAGTGTAATCCAGCAGTGAGCAGTGGGTAGTGTAATCCAGCAGTGTATAGTGTAATCCAGCAGTGAGCAGTGGGTAGTGTAATCCAGCAGTGTATAGTGTAATCCAGCAGTGAGCAGTGGGTAGTGTAATCCAGCAGTGTATAGTGTAATCCAGCAGTGAGCAGTGGGTAGTGTAATCCAGCAGTGTATAGTGTAATCCAGCAGTGAGCAGTGGGTAGTGTAATCCAGCAGTGTATAGTGTAATCCAGCAGTGAGCAGTGGGTAGTGTAATCCAGCAGTGAGCAGTGGGTAGTGTAATCCAGCAGTGAGCAGTGGGTAGTGTAATCCAGCAGTGAGCAGTGGGTAGTGTAATCCAGCAGTGTATAGTGTAATCCAGCAGTGAGCAGTGGGTAGTGTAATCCAGCAGTGTATAGTGTAATCCAGCAGTGAGCAGTGGGTAGTGTAATCCAGCAGTGAGCAGTGGGTAGTGTAATCCAGCAGTGAGCAGTGGGTAGTGTAATCCAGCAGCGAGCAGTGTATAGTGTAATCCAGCAGTGAGCAGTGGGTAGTGTAATCCAGCAGTGAGCAGTGGGTAGTGTAATCCAGCAGTGAGCAGTGGGTAGTGTAATCCAGCAGTGAGCAGTGGGTAGTGTAATCCAGCAGTGTATAGTGTAATCCAGCAGTGAGCAGTGGGTAGTGTAATCCAGCAGTGTATAGTGTAATCCAGCAGTGAGCAGTGGGTAGTGTAATCCAGCAGTGAGCAGTGGGTAGTGTAATCCAGCAGTGAGCAGTAGGTAGTGTAATCCAGCAGTGAGCAGTGGGTAGTGTAATCCAGCAGTGAGCAGTGGGTAGTGTAATCCAGCAGTTGTATAGTGTAATCCAGCAGTGAGCAGTGGGTAGTGTAATCCAGCAGTGAGCAGTGGGTAGTGTAAT
>CM026397.1:61334074-61363195 GCA_014843695.1 Archivesica marissinica | reverse complement strand
GTGTAATCCAGCAGTGAGTAGTGGGCAGTGTAATCCAGCAGTGAGCAGTGTATAGTGTAATCCAGCAGTGAGCAGTGGGTAGTGTAATCCAGTAGTGTATAGTGTAATCCAGCAGTGTGCAGTTGGTAGTGTAATCCAGCAGTGAGCAGTGGGTAGTGTAATCCAGCAGTGAGTAGTGGGTAGTGTAATCCAGCAGTGAATAGTGGGTAGTGTAATCCAGCAGTGAGTAGTGTAATCCAGCAGTGAGTAGTGGGTAGTGTAATCCAGCAGTGAGCAGTGGGTAGTGTAATCCAGCAGTGAGCAGTGGGTAGTGTAATCCAGCAGTGAGTAGTGGGTAGTGTAATCCAGCAGTGAGTAGTGGGTAGTGTAATCCAGCAGTGAGTAGTGGGTAGTGTAATCCAGCAGTGAGTAGTGGGTAGTGTAATCCAGCAGTGAGTAGTGTATAGTGTAATCCAGCAGTGAGCAGTGGGTAGTGTAATCCAGCAGTGAGCAGTGGGTAGTGTAATCCAGCAGTGTATAGTGTAATCCAGCAGTGTGCAGTGGGTAGTGTAATCCAGCAGTGAGCAGTGGGTAGTGTAATCCAGCAGTGAGCAGTGGGTAGTGTAATCCAGCAGTGAGCAGTGGGTAGTGTAATACAGCAGTGAGCAGTGGGTAGAGTGTAATCCAGCAGTGAGCAGTGGGTAGTGTAATCCAGCAGTGTATAGTGTAATCCAGCAGTGAGCAGTGGGTAGTGTAATACAGCAGTGTGCAGTGGGTAGTGTAATACAGCAGTGTTCAGTGGGTAGTGTAATCCAGCAGTGAGCAGTGGGTAGTGGGCAGTGTAATCCAGCAGTGAGCAGTGGGTAGTGTAATACAGCAGTGTGCAGTGGGTAGTGTAATCCAGCAGTGAGCAGTGGATAGTGTAATCCAGAGTGGGTAGTGTAATCCAGCAGTGAGCAGTGGGTAGTGTAATACAGCAGTGTGCAGTGGGTAGTGTAATCCAGCAGTGAGCAGTGGTAGTGTAATCCAGCAGTGGGTAGTGTAATCCAGCAGTGAGCAGTGGGTAGTGTAATACAGCAGTGGTTATAGTGTAATCCAGCAGTGAGCAGTGGGTAGTGTAATCCAGCAGTGTATAGTGTAATCCAGCAGTGTGCAGTGGGTAGTGTAATCCAGCAGCGGGCAGTTGGTAGTGTAATCCAGCAGTGATCAGTGGGTAGTGTAACACAGCAGCGAGCAGTGGGTAGTGTAATCCAGCAGTGAGCAGTGGGTAGTGTAATCCAGCAGTGTATGTGTAATGCAGCAGTGAGCAGTGGGTAGTGTAATACAGCAGTGTGCAGTGGGTAGTGTAATCCAGCAGTGTGCAGTGGGTAGTGTAATCCAGCAGTGAGCAGTGGGTAGTGGCAGTGTAATCCAGCAGTGAGCAGTGGGTAGTGTAATCCAGCAGTGAGCAATGGGTAGTGTAATACAGCAGTGTGCAGTGGGTAGTGTAATCCAGCAAGTATAATGTAATCCAGCAGTGTATAGTGTAATCCAGCAGTGAGCAGTGGGTAGTGTAATACAGCAGTGTGCAGTGGGTAGTGTAATCCAGCAGTGAGCAGTGGGTAGTGGGCAGTGTAATCCAGCAGCTAGCAGTGGGTAGTGTAATCCAGCAGTGAGCAGTGGGTAGTGTAATCCAGCATGGGTGTGTATTGGGTGTTGTAGTGTAGTCCAGCAGTGAGCAGTGGGTAGTGTAATCCAGCAGTGAGCAGTGGGTAGTGTAATCCAGCAGTGAGCAGTGGGTAGTGTAATCCAGCAGTGAGCAGTGGGTAGTGTAATCCAGCAGTGAGCAATGGGTAGTGTAATCCAGCAGTGTGCAGTGGGTAGTGTAATCCAGCAGTGAGCAGTGGGTAGTGTAATCCAGCAGTGTGCAGTGGGTAGTGTAATCCAGCAGTGGGTAGTGTAATCCAGCAGTGAGCAGTGGGTAGTGTAATCCAGCAGTGGGTAGTGTAATCCAGCAGTGAGCAGTGGGTAGTGTAATCCAGCAGTGAGCAGTGGGTAGTGTAATCCAGCAGTGAGCAGTGGGTAGTGTAATCCAGCAGTGGGTAGTGTAATCCAGCAGTGGGTAGTGTAATCCAGCAGTGAGCAGTGGGTAGTGTAATCTAGCAGTGTATAGTGTAATCCAGCAGTGAGCAGTGGGTAGTGTAATCCAGCAGTGAGTAGTGCGTAGTGTAATCCAGCAGTGAGTAGTGGGTAGTGTAATCCAGCAGTGAGTAGTGGGTAGTGTAATCCTGCAGTGAGTAGTGGGTAGTGTAATCCAGCAGTGAGTAGTGGGCAGTGTAATCCAGCAGTGAGCAGTGTATAGTGTAATCCAGCAGTGAGCAGTGGGTAGTGTAATCCAGTAGTGTATAGTGTAATCCAGCAGTGTGCAGTTGGTAGTGTAATCCAGCAGTGAGCAGTGGGTAGTGTAATCCAGCAGTGAGTAGTGGGTAGTGTAATCCAGCAGTGAATAGTGGGTAGTGTAATCCAGCAGTGAGTAGTGTAATCCAGCAGTGAGTAGTGGGTAGTGTAATCCAGCAGTGAGCAGTGGGTAGTGTAATACAGCAGTGAGCAGTGGGTAGTGTAATCCAGCAGTGAGTAGTGGGTAGTGTAATCCAGCAGTGAGTAGTGGGTAGTGTAATCCAGCAGTGAGTAGTGGGTAGTGTAATCCTGCAGTGAGTAGTGGGTAGTGTAATCCAGCAGTGAGTAGTGGGCAGTGTAATCCAGCAGTGAGCAGTGTATAGTGTAATCCAGCAGTGAGCAGTGGGTAGTGTAATCCAGTAGTGTATAGTGTAATCCAGCAGTGTGCAGTTGGTAGTGTAATCCAGCAGTGAGCAGTGGGTAGTGTAATCCAGCAGTGAGCAGTGGGTAGTGTAATCCAGCAGTGAGCAGTGGGTAGTGTAATACAGCAGCGAGCAGTGGGTAGTGTAATCCAGCAGTGAGCAGTGGGTAGTGTAATCCAGCAGTGTATAGTGTAATCCAGCAGTGAGCAGTGGGTAGTGTAATACAGCAGTGTGCAGTGGGTAGTGTAATACAGCAGTGTTCAGTGGGTAGTGTAATCCAGCAGTAAGCAGTGGGTAGTGGGCAGTGTAATCCAGCAGTGAGCAGTGTGTAGTGTAATACAGCAGTGTGCAGTGGGTAGTGTAATCCAGCAGTGAGCAGTGGGTAGTGTAATCCAGCAGTGGGTAGTGTAATCCAGCAGTGAGCAGTGGGTAGTGTAATACAGCAGTGTGCAGTGGGTAGTGTAATCCAGCAGTGATCAGTTGATAGTGTAATCCAGCAGTGGGTAGTGTAATCCAGCAGTGAGCAGAGGGTAGTGTAATACAGCAGCGAGCAGTTTATAGTGTAATCCAGCAGTGAGCAGTGGGTAGTGTAATCCAGCAGTGTATAGTGTAATCCAGCAGTGTGCAGTGGGTAGTGTAATCCAGCAGCGGGCAGTTGGTAGTGTAATCCAGCAGTGATCAGTGGGTAGTGTAACACAGCAGCGAGCAGTGGGTAGTGTAATCCAGCAGTGAGCAGTGGGTAGTGTAATCCAGCAGTGTATAGTGTAATGCAGCAGTGAGCAGTGGGTAGTGTAATACAGCAGTGTGCAGTGGGTAGTGTAATACAGCAGTGTGCAGTGGGTAGTGTAATCCAGCAGTGAGCAGTGGGTAGTGGGCAGTGTAATCCAGCAGTGAGCAGTGGGTAGTGTAATCCAGCAGTGAGCAATGGGTAGTGTAATACAGCAGTGTGCAGTGGGTAGTGTAATCCAGCAAAGTATAATGTAATCCAGCAGTGTATAGTGTAATCCAGCAGTGAGCAGTGGGTAGTGTAATACAGCAGTGTGCAGTGGGTAGTGTAATCCAGCAGTGAGCAGTGGGTAGTGGGCAGTGTAATCCAGCAGCTAGCAGTGGGTAGTGTAATCCAGCAGTGAGCAGTGGGTAGTGTAATCCAGCAATGGGTAGTGTAATCCAACAATGGGTAGTTAGTAGTGTAGTCCAGCAATGAGCAGTGGGTAGTGTAATCCAGCAGTGAGCAGTGGGTAGTGTAATCCAGCAGCGAGCAGTGGGTAGTGTAATCCAGCAGTGAGCAGTGGGTAGTGTAATCTAGCAGTGAGCAATGGGTAGTGTAATCCAGCAGTGTGCAGTGGGTAGTGTAATCCAGCAGTGAGCAGTGGGTAGTGTAATACAGCAGTGTGCAGTGGGTAGTGTAATCCAGCAGTGGGTAGTGTAATCCAGCAGTGAGCAGTGGGTAGTGTAATCCAGCAGTGGGTAGTGTAATCCAGCAGTGAGCAATGGGTAGTGTAATCCAGCAGTGTGCAGTGGGTAGTGTAATCCAGCAGTGAGCAGTGGGTAGTGTAATACAGCAGTGGGTAGTGTAATCCAGCAGTGGGTAGTGTAATCCAGCAGTGAGCAGTGGGTAGTGTAATCCAGCAGTGTATAGTGTAATCCAGCAGTCAGCAGTGGGTAGTGTAATCCAGCAGTGAGTAGTTGGTAGTGTAATCCAGAAGTGAGTAGTGTATAGTGTAATATAGCAGTGAGCAGTGGGTAGTGTAATACATCAATGAGTAGTGAGTAGTGTAATCCAGCAGTGAACAGTGGGTAGTGGGTAGTGTAATCCAGCAGTGTATAGTGTAATCCAGCAGTGAGCAGTGGGTAGTGTAATCCAGCAGTGAGTAGTGGGTAGTGTAATCCAGCAGTGTGTAGTGGGTAGTGTAATCCAGCAGTGAGTAGTGGGTAGTGTAATCCAGCAGTGAGTAGTGGGTAGTGTAATCCAGCAGTGAGTAGTGTAATCCAGCAGTGAGTAGTGGGTAGTGTAATCCAGCAGTGAGCAGTGGGTAGTGTAATCCAGCAGTGAGCAGTGGGTAGTGTAATCCAGCAGTGTATAGTGTAATCCAGCAGTGAGCAGTGGGTAGTGTAATACAGCAGTGTGCAGTGGGTAGTGTAATCCAGCAGTGAGCAGTGCATAGTGGGCAGTGTAATCCAGCAGCGAGCAGTGGGTAGTGGGTAGTGTAATCCAGCAGTGAGCAGTCGGTAGTGGGTAGTGTAATCCAGCAGTGAGCAGTGAGCATTGAACAGTGGGTAGTGTAATCCAGCAGTGAGCAGTAGGTAGTTTAATCCAGCAATGGGTAGTGTAATCCAAAAATGGGTAGTTGGTAGTTTAGTCCAGCAATGAGCAGTGGGTAGTGTAATCCAGCAGTGAGCAGTGGGTAGTGTAATCCAGCAGCGAACAGTGGGTAGTGTAATCCAGCAGCGAGCAGTGGGTAGTGTAATCCAGCAGTGAGTAGTGGGTAGTGTAATCCAGCAGTGAATAGTGGGTAGTGTAATCCAGCAGTGAGTAGTGTAATCCAGCAGTGAGTAGTGGGTAGTGTAATCCAGCAGTGAGCAGTGGGTAGTGTAATACAGCAGTGAGCAGTGGGTAGTGTAATCCAGCAGTGAGTAGTGGGTAGTGTAATCCAGCAGTGAGTAGTGGGTAGTGTAATCCAGCAGTGAGTAGTGGGTAGTGTAATCCTGCAGTGAGTAGTGGGTAGTGTAATCCAGCAGTGAGTAGTGGGCAGTGTAATCCAGCAGTGAGCAGTGTATAGTGTAATCCAGCAGTGAGCAGTGGGTAGTGTAATCCAGTAGTGTATAGTGTAATCCAGCAGTGTGCAGTTGGTAGTGTAATCCAGCAGTGAGCAGTGGGTAGTGTAATCCAGCAGTGAGCAGTGGGTAGTGTAATCCAGCAGTGAGCAGTGGGTAGTGTAATCCAGCAGCGAGGTGGGTAGTGTAATCCAGCAGTGAGCAGTGGGTAGTGTAATCCAGCAGTGTATAGTGTAATCCAGCAGTGAGCAGTGGGTAGTGTAATACAGCAGTGTGCAGTGGGTAGTGTAATCCAGCAGTGTTCAGTGGGTAGTGTAATCCAGCAGTGAGCAGTGGGTAGTGGGCAGTGTAATCCAGCAGTGAGCAGTGGGTAGTGTAATCCAGCAGTGAGCAGTGGGTAGTGTAATACAGCAGTGAGCAGTGGGTAGTGTAATCCAGCAGTGAGCAGTGGATAGTGTAATCCAGCAGTGGGTAGTGTAATCCAGCAGTGAGCAGTGGGTAGTGTAATCCAGCAGTGAGCAGTGGGTAGTGTAATCCAGCAGTGAGCAGTGGGTAGTGTAATCCAGCAGTGAGCAGTGGGTAGTGTAATCCAGCAGTGAGCAGTGGGTAGTGTAATCCAGCAGTGAGCAGTGGGTAGTGTAATCCAGCAGTGAGCAGTGGGTAGTGTAATCCAGCAGTGAGAGTTATAGTGTAATCCAGCAGTGAGCAGTGGGTAGTGTAATCCAGCAGTGTATAGTGTAATCCAGCAGTGAGCAGTGGGTAGTGTAATCCAGCAGTGAGCAGTGGGTAGTGTAATCCAGCAGTGAGCAGTGGGTAGTGTAATCCAGCAGTGAGCAGTGGGTAGTGTAATCCAGCAGTGTGCAGTGGGTAGTGTAATCCAGCAGTGAGCAGTGGGTAGTGTAATACAGCAGTGTGCAGTGGGTAGTGTAATCCAGCAGTGGGTAGTGTAATCCAGCAGTGAGCAGTGGGTAGTGTAATCCAGCAGTGTATAGTGTAATCCAGCAGTGAGCAGTGGGTAGTGTAATCCAGCAGTGTGCAGTGGGTAGTGTAATCCAGCAGTGAGCAGTGGGTAGTGTAATACAGCAGTGGGTAGTGTAATCCAGCAGTGGGTAGTGTAATCCAGCAGTGAGCAGTGGGTAGTGTAATCCAGCAGTGTATAGTGTAATCCAGCAGTGAGCAGTGGGTAGTGTAATCCAGCAGTGAGTAGTTGGTAGTGTAATCCAGAAGTGAGTAGTGTATAGTGTAATATAGCAGTGAGCAGTGGGTAGTGTAATACAGCAGTGAGTAGTGGGTAGTGTAATCCAGCAGTGAGCAGTGGGTAGTGGGTAGTGTAATCCAGCAGTGTATAGTGTAATCCAGCAGTGAGCAGTGGGTAGTGTAATCCAGCAGTGAGCAGTGGGTAGTGTAATCCAGCAGTGTGTAGTGGGTAGTGTAATCCAGCAGTGAGTAGTGGGTAGTGTAATCCAGCAGTGAGTAGTGGGTAGTGTAATCCAGCAGTGAGTAGTGTAATCCAGCAGTGAGTAGTGGGTAGTGTAATCCAGCAGTGAGCAGTGGGTAGTGTAATCCAGCAGTGAGCAGTGGGTAGTGTAATCCAGCAGTGTATAGTGTAATCCAGCAGTGAGCAGTGGGTAGTGTAATACAGCAGTGTGCAGTGGGTAGTGTAATCCAGCAGTGAGCAGTGTAGTGGGTAGTGTAATCCAGCAGCGAGCAGTGGGTAGTGGGTAGTGTAATCCAGCAGTGAGCAGTGGGTAGTGTAATCCAGCAGTGAGCAGTGAGCATTGAACAGTGGGTAGTGTAATCCAGCAGTGAGCAGTGGGTAGTGTAATCCAGCAGTGGGTAGTGTAATCCAAAAATGGGTAGTTGGTAGTGTAGTCCAGCAATGAGCAGTGGGTAGTGTAATCCAGCAGTGAGCAGTGGGTAGTGTAATCCAGCAGCGAACAGTGGGTAGTGTAATCCAGCAGTGAGCAGTGGGTAGTGTAATCCAGCAGTGAGTAGTGGGTAGTGTAATCCAGCAGTGAATAGTGGGTAGTGTAATCCAGCAGTGAGTAGTGTAATCCAGCAGTGAGTAGTGGGTAGTGTAATCCAGCAGTGAGCAGTGGGTAGTGTAATACAGCAGTGAGCAGTGGGTAGTGTAATCCAGCAGTGAGTAGTGGGTAGTGTAATCCAGCAGTGAGTAGTGGGTAGTGTAATCCAGCAGTGAGTAGTGGGTAGTGTAATCCTGCAGTGAGTAGTGGGTAGTGTAATCCAGCAGTGAGTAGTGGGCAGTGTAATCCAGCAGTGAGCAGTGTATAGTGTAATCCAGCAGTGAGCAGTGGGTAGTGTAATCCAGTAGTGTATAGTGTAATCCAGCAGTGTGCAGTTGGTAGTGTAATCCAGCAGTGAGCAGTGGGTAGTGTAATCCAGCAGTGAGCAGTGGGTAGTGTAATCCAGCAGTGAGCAGTGGTAGTGTAATACAGCAGCGAGCAGTGGGTAGTGTAATCCAGCAGTGAGCAGTGGGTAGTGTAATCCAGCAGTGTATAGTGTAATCCAGCAGTGAGCAGTGGGTAGTGTAATACAGCAGTGTGCAGTGGGTAGTGTAATACAGCAGTGTTCAGTGGGTAGTGTAATCCAGCAGTGAGCAGTGGGTAGTGGGCAGTGTAATCCAGCAGTGAGCAGTGGGTAGTGTAATCCAGCAGTGAGCAGTGTGTAGTGTAATACAGCAGTGTGCAGTGGGTAGTGTAATCCAGCAGTGAGCAGTGGATAGTGTAATCCAGCAGTGGGTAGTGTAATCCAGCAGTGAGCAGTGGGTAGTGTAATACAGCAGTGAGTAGTGTAATCCAGCAGTGAGTAGTGGGTAGTGTAATCCAGCAGTGAGCAGTGGGTAGTGTAATACAGCAGTGAGCAGTGGGTAGTGTAATCCAGCAGTGAGTAGTGGGTAGTGTAGTCCAGCAGTGAGTATTGGGTAGTGTAATCCAGCAGTGAGTAGTGGGTAGTGTAATCCAGCAGTGAGTAGTGGGTAGTGTAATCCAGCAGTGAGCAGTGTATAGTGTAATCCAGCAGTGAGCAGTGGGTAGTGTAATCCAGCAGTGTATAGTGTAATCCAGCAGTGTGCAGTGGGTAGTGTAATCCAGCAGCGAGCAGTGGGTAGTGTAATCCAGCAGTGAGCAGTGGGTAGTGTAATCCAGCAGTGAGCAGTGGGTAGTGTAATACAGCAGCGAGCAGTGGGTAGTGTAATCCAGCAGTGAGCAGTGGGTAGTGTAATCCAGCAGTGTATATTGTAATCCAGCAGTGAGCAGTGGGTAGTGTAATACAGCAGTGTGCAGTGGGTAGTGTAATACAGCAGTGTTCAGTGGGTATTGTAATCCAGCAGTGAGCAGTGGGTAGTGGGCAGTGTAATCCAGCAGTGAGCAGTGGGTAGTGTAATCCAGCAGTGAGCAGTGGGTAGTGTAATACAGCAGTGTGCAGTGGGTAGTATAATCCAGCAGTGATCAGTTGATAGTGTAATCCAGCAGTGGGTAGTGTAATCCAGCAGTGAGCAGAGGGTAGTGTAATCCAGCAGCGAGCAGTGGGTAGTGTAATCCAGCAGTGAGCAGTGGGTAGTGTAATCCAGCAGTGTATAGTGTAATCCAGCAGTGAGCAGTGGGTAGTGTAATACAGCAGTGTGCAGTGGGTAGTGTAATCCAGCATTGAGCAGTGGATAGTGGGCAGTGTAATCCAGTAGCGAGCAGTGGGTAGTGGGTAGTGTAATCCAGCAGTGAGCAGTCGGTAGTGGGTAGTGTAATCCAGCAGTGAGCAGTGAGCAGTGGGTAGTGTAATCCAGCAGTGAGCAGTGGGTAGTGTTATCCAGCAATGGGTAGTGTAATCCAACAATGGGTAGTTGGTAGTGTAGTCCAGCAATGAGCAGTGGGTAGTGTAATACAGCAGTGTTCAGTGGGTAGTGTAATCCAGCAGTAAGCAGTGGGTAGAGGGCAGTGTAATCCAGCAGTGAGCAGTGGGTAGTGTAATCCAGCAGTGAGCAGTGGGTAGTGTAATACAGCAGTGTGCAGTGGGTAGTGTAATCCAGCAGTGAGCAGTGGATAGTGTAATCCAGCAGTGGGTAGTGTAATCCAGCAGTGAGCAGTGGGTAGTGTAATACAGCAGTGAGTAGTGTAATCCAGCAGTGAGTAGTGGGTAGTGTAATCCAGCAGTGAGCAGTGGGTAGTGTAATACAGCAGTGAGCAGTGGGTAGTGTAATCCAGCAGTGAGTAGTGGGTAGTGTAATCCAGCAGTGAGTAGTGGGTAGTGTAATCCAGCAGTGAGTAGTGGGTAGTGTAATCCAGCAGTGAGTAGTGGGTAGTGTAATCCAGCAGTGAGCAGTGTATAGTGTAATCCAGCAGTGAGCAGTGGGTAGTGTAATCCAGCAGTGTATAGTGTAATCCAGCAGTGTGCAGTGGGTAGTGTAATCCAGCAGCGAGCAGTGGGTAGTGTAATCCAGCAGTGAGCAGTGGGTAGTGTAATCCAGCAGTGAGCAGTGGGTAGTGTAATACAGCAGCGAGCAGTGGGTAGTGTAATCCAGCAGTGAGCAGTGGGTAGTGTAATCCAGCAGTGTATAGTGTAATCCAGCAGTGAGCAGTGGGTAGTGTAATACAGCAGTGTGCAGTGGGTAGTGTAATCCAGCAGTGTTCAGTGGGTAGTGTAATCCAGCAGTGGGTAGTGTAATCCAGCAGTGAGCAGTGGGTAGTGTAATACAGCAGTGTGCAGTGGGTAGTGTAATCCAGCAGTGAGCAGTGGATAGTGTAATCCAGCAGTGGGTAGTGTAATCCAGCAGTGAGCAGTGGGTAGTGTAATACAGCAGCGAGCAGTGGGTAGTGTAATCCAGCAGTGAGCAGTGGGTAGTGTAATCCAGCAGTGTATAGTGTAATCCAGCAGTGAGCAGTGGGTAGTGTAATACAGCAGTGTGCAGTGGGTAGTGTAATCCAGCAGTGAGCAGTGGATAGTGGGCAGTGTAATCCAGCAGCGAGCAGTGGGTAGTGGGTAGTGTAATCCAGCAGTGAGCAGTCGGTAGTGGGTAGTGTAATCCAGCAGTGAGCAGTGAGCAGTGGGTAGTGTAATCCAGCAATGGGTAGTGTAATCCAGCAGTGTGCAGTGGGTAGTGTAATCCAGCAGTGAGCAGTGGGTAGTGTAATCCAGCAGTGTATAGTGTAATCCAGCAGTGTGCAGTGGATAGTGTAATCCAGCAGTGTATAGTGTAATCCAGCAGTGAGCAGTGGGTAGTGTAATCCAGCAGTGTATAGTGTAATCCAGCAGTGAGCAGTGGGTAGTGTAATCCAGCAGTGTATAGTGTAATCCTGCAGTGTGCATTGGGTAGTGTAATCCAGCAGCGGGCAGTGGGTAGTGTAATCCAGCAGTGAGCAGTGGGTAGTGTACTACAGCAGCGAGCAGTGGGTAGTGTAATCCAGCAGTGAGCAGTGGGTAGTGTAATCCAGCAGTGTATAGTGTAATCCAGCAGTGAGCAGTGGGTAGTGTAATACAGCAGTGTGCAGTGGGTAGTGTAATACAGCAGTGTGCAGTGGGTAGTGTAATCCAGCAGTGAGCAGTGGGTAGTGGGCAGTTTAATCCAGCAGTGAGCAGTGGGTAGTGTAATCCAGCAGTGAGCAATGGGTAGTGTAATACAGCAGTGTGCAGTGGGTAGTGTAATCCAGCAGTGTATAATGTAATCCAGCAGTGTATAGTGTAATCCAGCAGTGAGCAATGGGAAGTGTAATACAGCAGTGAGCAGTGGGTAGTGTAATCCAGCAATGGGTAGTGTAATCCAACAATGGGTAGTAGGTAGTGTAGTCCAGCAATGAGCAGTGGGTAGTGTAATCCAGCAGTGAGCAGTGGGTAGTGTAATCCAGCAGCGAGCAGTTGGTAGTGTAATCCAGCAGTGAGCAGTGGGTAGTGTAATCCAGCAGCGAGCAGTGGGTTGTGTAATCCAGCAGTGAGCAATGGGTAGTGTAATCCAGCAGTGTGCAGTGGGTAGTGTAATCCAGCAGCGAGCAGTGGATAGTGTAATCCAGCAGTGGGTAGTGTAATACAGCAGTGTGCAGTGGGTAGTGTAATCCAGCAGTGGGTAGTGTAATCCAGCAGTGTGCAGTGGGTAGTGTAATCCAGCAGTGAGCAGTGGCTATTGTAATCCAGCAGTGTATAGTGTAATCCAGCAGTCAGCAGTGGGTAGTGTAATCCAGCAGTGAGTAGTGGGTAGTGTAATCCAGCAGTGAGTAGTGTATAGTGTAACATAGCAGTGAGCAGTGGGTAGTGTAATACAGCAGTGAGTAGTGGGTAGTGTAATCCAGCAGTGAGCAGTGGGTAGTGGGTAGTGTAATCCAGCAGTGTATAGTGTAATACAGCAGTGAGCAGTGGGTAGTGTAATCCAGCAGTGATTATTGGGTAGTGTAATCCAGCAGTGAGTAGTGGGTAGTGTAATCCAGCAGTGAGTAGTGGGTAGTGTAATCCAGCAGTGAGTAGTGGGTAGTGTAATCCAGCAGTGAGTAGTGTAATCCAGCAGTGAGTAGTGGGTAGTGTAATCCAGCAGTGAGTAGTCGGTAGTGGGTAGTGTAATCAATGTAGTGTAATCCAGCAGTGAGCAGTGGGTAGTGTAATCCAGCAGCGAGCAGTGGGTTGTGTAATCCAGCAGTGAGCAATGGGTAGTGTAATCCAGCAGTGTGCAGTGGGTAGTGTAATCCAGCAGTGAGCAGTGGGTAGTGTAATCCAGCAGTGGGTAGTGTAATACAGCAGTGTGCAGTGGGTAGTGTAATCCAGCAGTGGGTAGTGTAATCCAGCAGTGTGCAGTGGGTAGTGTAATCCAGCAGTGAGCAGTGGGTAGTGTAATCCAGCAGTGTATAGTGTAATCCAGCAGTCAGCAGTGGGTAGTGTAATCCAGCAGTGAGTAGTGGGTAGTGTAATCCAGCAGTGAGTAGTGTATAGTGTAATATAGCAGTGAGCAGTGGGTAGTGTAATACAGCAGTGAGTAGTGGGTAGTGTAATCCAGCAGTGAGCAGTGGGTAGTGGGTAGTGTAATCCAGCAGTGTATAGTGTAATCCAGCAGTGAGCAGTGGGTAGTGTAATCCAGCAGTGATTATTGGGTAGTGTAATCCAGCAGTGAGCAGTGGGTAGTGTAATCCAGCAGTGAGTAGTGGGTAGTGTAATCCAGCAGTGAGTAGTGGGTAGTGTAATCCAGCAGTGAGTAGTGTAATCCAGCAGTGAGTAGTGGGTAGTGTAATCCAGCAGTGAGCAGTGGGTAGTGTAATACAGCAGTGAGCAGTGGGTAGTGTAATCCAGCAGTGAGTAGTGGGTAGTGTAATCCAGCAGTGAGTAGTGGGTAGTGTAATCCAGCAGTGAGTAGTGGGTAGTGTAATCCTGCAGTGAGTAGTGGGTAGTGTAATCCAGCAGTGAGTAGTGGGTAGTGTAATCCAGCAGTGAGCAGTGTATAGTGTAATCCAGCAGTGAGCAGTGGGTAGTGTAATCCAGCAGTGTATAGTGTAATCCAGCAGTGTGCAGTGGGTAGTGTAATCCAGCAGTGAGCAGTGGGTAGTGTAATCCAGCAGTGAGCAGTGGGTAGTGTAATCCAGCAGTGAGCAGTGGGTAGTGTAATACAGCAGCGAGCAGTGGGTAGTGTAATCCAGCAGTGAGCAGTGGGTAGTGTAATCCAGCAGTGTATAGTGTAATCCAGCAGTGAGCAGTGGGTAGTGTAATACAGCAGTGTGCAGTGGGTAGTGTAATACAGCAGTGTTCAGTGGGTAGTGTAATCCAGCAGTGAGCAGTGGGTAGTGGGCAGTGTAATCCAGCAGTGAGCAGTGGGTAGTGTAATCCAGCAGTGATCAGTGGGTAGTGTAATACAGCAGTGTGCAGTGGGTAGTGTAATCCAGCAGTGAGCAGTGGATAGTGTTATCCAGCAGTGGGTAGTGTAATCCAGCAGTGAGCAGTGGGTAGTGTAATACAGCAGTGAGTAGTGTAATCCAGCAGTGAGTAGTGGGTAGTGTAATCCAGCAGTGAGCAGTGGGTAGTGTAATACAGCAGTGAGCAGTGGGTAGTGTAATCCAGCCGTGAGTAGTGGGTAGTGTAATCCAGCAGTGAGTAGTGGGTAGTGTAATCCAGCAGTGAGTAGTGGGTAGTGTAATCCAGCAGTGAGTAGTGGGTAGTGTAATCCAGCAGTGAGTAGTGGGTAGTGTAATCCAGCAGTGAGCAGTGTATAGTGTAATCCAGCAGTGAGCAGTGGGTAGTGTAATCCAGCAGTGTATAGTGTAATCCAGCAGTGTGCAGTGGGTAGTGTAATCCAGCAGCGAGCAGTGGGTAGTGTAATCCAGCAGTGAGCAGTGGGTAGTGTAATCCAGCAGTGAGCAGTGGGTAGTGTAATACAGCAGCGAGCAGTGGGTAGTGTAATCCAGCAGTGAGCAGTGGGTAGTGTAATCCAGCAGTGTATAGTGTAATCCAGCAGTGAGCAGTGGGTAGTGTAATACAGCAGTTTGCAGTGGGTAGTGTAATACAGCAGTGTTCAGTGGGTAGTGTAATCCAGCAGTGAGCAGTGGGTAGTGGGCAGTGTAATCCAGCAGTGAGCAGTGGGTAGTGTAATCCAGCAGTGAGCAGTGGGTAGTGTAATACAGCAGTGTGCAGTGGGTAGTGTAATCCAGCAGTGAGCAGTGGATAGTGTAATCCAGCAGTGGGTAGTGTAATCCAGCAGTGAGCAGTGGGTAGTGTAATACAGCAGCGAGCAGTGGGTAGTGTAATCCAGCAGTGAGCAGTGGGTAGTGTAATCCAGCAGTGTATAGTGTAATCCAGCAGTGAGCAGTGGGTAGTGTAATACAGCAGTGTGCAGTGGGTAGTGTAATCCAGCAGTGAGCAGTGGATAGTGGGCAGTGTAATCCAGCAGTGAGTGGGTAGTGGGTAGTGTAATCCAGCAGTGAGCAGTCGGTAGTGGGTAGTGTAATCCAGCAGTGAGCAGTGAGCAGTGGGTAGTGTAATCCAGCAGTGAGCAGTGGGTAGTGTAATCCAGCAATGGGTAGTGTAATCCAACAATGGGTAGTTGGTAGTGTAGTCCAGCAGTGAGCAGTGGGTAGTGTAATCCAGCAGCGAGCAGTGGGTAGTGTAATCCAGCAGTGAGCAGTGGGTAGTGTAATCCAGCAGCGAGCAGTGGGTAGTGTAATCCAGCAGTGAGCAGTGGGTAGTGTAATCCAGCAGTGTATAGTGTAATCCAGCAGTGAGCAGTGGGTAGTGTAATACAGCAGTGTGCAGTGTGTAGTGTAATACAGCAGTGTGCAGTGGGTAGTGTAATCCAGCAGTGTATAGTGTAATCCAGCAGTGAGCAGTGGGTAGTGTAATCCAGCAGTGAGCAGTGGGTAGTGTAATCCAGCAATGGGTAGTGTAATCCAGCAGTGAGCAGTGGGTAGTGTAATACAGCAGTGTGCAGTGGGTAGTGTAATACAGCAGTGAGCAGTGGGTAGTGTAATACAGCAGTGGGTAGTGTAATCCAGCAGTGGGCAGTGTAATCCAGCAATGGGTAGTGTAATCCAGCAGTGAGCAGTGGGTAGTGTAATACAGCAGTGTGCAGTGGGTAGTGTAATCCAGCAATGGGTAATGTAATACAGCAGTGTGCAGTGGGTAGTGTAATCCAGCAATGGGTAATGTAATACAGCAGTGTGCAGTGGGTAGTGTAATCCAGCAATGGGTAATATAATACAGCAGTGTGCAGTGGGTAGTGTAATCCAGCAATGGGTAATGTAATACAGCAGTGAGCAGTGGGTAGTGTAATCCAGCAGTGAGCAGTGGGTAGTGTAATACAGCAGTGTGCAGTGGGTAGTGTAATACAGCAGTGTGCAGTGGGTAGTGTAATCCAGCAGTGAGCAGTGGGTAGTGTAATCCAGCAGTGTATAGTGTAATCCAGCAGCGAGCAGTGGATAGTGTAATCCAGCAGTGGGTAGTGTAATACAGCAGTGTGCAGTGGGTAGTGTAATCCAGCAGTGGGTAGTGTAATCCAGCAGTGTGCAGTGGGTAGTGTAATCCAGCAGTGAGCAGTGGCTATTGTAATCCAGCAGTGTATAGTGTAATCCAGCAGTCAGCAGTGGGTAGTGTAATCCAGCAGTGAGTAGTGGGTAGTGTAATCCAGCAGTGAGTAGTGTATAGTGTAATATAGCAGTGAGCAGTGGGTAGTGTAATACAGCAGTGAGTAGTGGGTAGTGTAATCCAGCAGTGAGCAGTGGGTAGTGGGTAGTGTAATCCAGCAGTGTATAGTGTAATCCAGCAGTGAGCAGTGGTTAGTGTAATCCAGCAGTGAGTAGTGGGTAGTGTAATCCAGCAGTGAGTAGTGGGTAGTGTAATCCAGCAGTGAGTAGTGGGTAGTGTAATCCAGCAGTGAGTAGTGGGTAGTGTAATCCAGCAGTGAGTAGTGGGTAGTATAATCCAGCAGTGAGTAGTGGGTAGTGTAATCCAGCAGTGAGCAGTGGGTAGTGTAATACAGCAGTGAGCAGTGGGTAGTGTAATCCAGCAGTGAGCAGTGGGTAGTGTAATCCAGCAGTGGGTAGTGGGTAGTGTAATCCAGCAGTGAGAAGTGGGTAGTGTAATCCAGCAGTGAGCAGTGGGTAGTGGGTAGTGTAATCCAGCAGTGAGCAGTGGGTAGTGTAATCCAGCAGTGAGCAGTGGGTAGTGGGTAGTGTAATCCAGCAGTGTATAGTGTAATCCAGCAGTGAGCAGTGGATAGTGTAATCCAGCAGTGGGTAGTGTAATCCAGCAGTGAGCAGTGGGTAGTGTAATACAGCAGTGTGCAGTGGGTAGTGTAATTCAGCAGTGAACAGTGGGTAGTGTAATTCAGCAGTAAGCAGTGGCTAGTGTAATCCAGCAGTGAGCAGTGGCTAGTGTAATCCAGCAGTGTGCAGTGAGTGGTGTAATTCAGCAGTGAACAGAGGGTAGTGTAATCCAGCAGTTAGCAGTGAGCACACAATTTATTTTTAATAAAAAATTGGATTTTGTTTTCGAGTGAACGGTGTATTCTAGTAGACGAGTTTTGCGGGGGAATTATATATATATTTGACCATAACCCTTCCCCCAGAGTGACGTAGGCATGTACATTTGTGTATCTCCATTAACCAATCATAATCAATGGAAGAACAGTCAGCTGAACCCTTTCCTTCATAGAGGTTACTGGCAATTAGTGTGGGTTGTTCTATGCATTGTACTATGTCATTCTCTGTTCCTTTAACTACTCGTGAGTCAATGCACATGGAATCGGTAATGACGTCAGAAGGCGCTTACGTGGGAGGGGAGTTTTAAATAAACAATACAATATACATACATAATAGTATACATGGCATGATAAACAAAATGTAATATACACAAATTACGTTAATAATAGGTTGACATCGTGTTACTTAAATCAACGATAAACCAGCTAAGAAGCTATATTAGCAAAGAGCGAAACCAATTAGTCTTTTTGTGATAATACATATTAATATGATAGCATACATATACATTCATTATAGCGACACTACATCAGTGAAAATGCAAATGTCTGCAGAAAGTAATTTCCTATTATATGGTATAATTTGTTTCCAAATATTTGCCTCAAAAACTGAGTATTTCAAGAAATAAACAAACGTCGTATACGCGGTTTGTTGACATAACAAAATAATGTAAATAGGGTCGATATGCATGCGTAATACAATGCGTGTATCAGGAATAACACGAATTAGTGTACAGATTTAACGTTATATCTCACAGTAATGCCTATGCATATTTATTTGTAGACTAATCTTAGTTAAATTATCACTAAAGTATCACGCGTTTAGTATTGACTCCAATGACAGAAACGTCAAATCAGGAGCATGGATGACCGTTATATGAAATACTACTTTCACTTTTGAAGTATGTCGACCACAAAAACACTGTTTATTGAGTTAATGTTAGTGTTCGAATATATTGAGAAGAATTCGTTGTAGTAATGCATTTATAGGTGAACAATGCATTTTATTTGCTTTTTGCGATGTAATGTCGCTTTAATGTTAGACACGTAATGTGTTCATATGATTTCATAACGCAACGATATATATATCGAATATATATATATTCAGGAAAATCTTACGCAGTGTAGCCTACCGTAACGACATGTGCACGCACTCTGTATACACCCAGTACGATTGCTTTACACATTACCTCGGGTTTAATGCGTATATTTAAATGAAGTCGTGTATGCATACCAGCTGAAAACGTATGTCATGCAGATGAAATGGGTGTCGCCGTGTATTATAACAAGTATCAACGTTTTATCTACTGCAAATCGGAAACAGTATTGCCTTGGCCATTTAACATGATAATGTGCAAATGGTAAAATATGTTAAAAATGGCAAAACACAATACAACAAAGTATGCATAGCATATAAATTACTAAATAGTTTTAATCAGCAAGAGCATTAGAACGTATAGCATCTCTCATAATTATATTTACAGATTTTAAACAGTAAGTGTTTTCTGTTTTGTTGACAGCACTGATGAAAATATACACAATGACGGTCATGGAATTGACCCAAAATGTTTATTACGAATATCGTGATATCTATTACAGAACAAAAAAGAAAAAGAAAAATGATACTCTGATTCAATAACGTTTTTGTTACAAAGTTTACACAAACGATTTTCTCTAATAGTGCCGCTGTATCTACAAACTTCTATTTCAAGTGAACGATGACCCTATTTTACGTAGGATATAGCATACTTATACGTTGCTATAGTTGCTATAGAGTAAGTATATACATGTATATATAACAAACTCCCTGAATATTCGAACACAGGCCAGATATGTGCCAGAGACGCTTGACTGAATGTGGTAAAGGATGAACAAGAATTGTATAGCTTGTGGTCACACTAAGGTGCCGCGTCCTTAGACTGTCGTAGCGTAACGACCGATGATAAGCGTGATGTAAAACCAATGCTAACACCAATGTAAATTCAATGCTAAAACCAATGTCAATCCAATGCTAAAACCAATGTAAATTCAATGCTAAACCAAATGCTAAAACCAATGTAAATCCAATGCTAAAACCAATGTAAATCCAATGCTAAACACGACATCATACGTAAACCAAATGTAAATTCAATGCTAAAACCAATACTAAAACAAATGCTAAAACCAATGTAAATCCAATGCTAAAACCAATGTAAACCCAATGCTAAAACCAATGTAAATTCAATGCTAAAACCAATACTAAAACAAATGCTAAAACCAATGTAAATCCAATGCTAAAACCAATGTAAACCCAATGCTAAAACCAATGTAAAACCAATGCTAAAACCAATGTAAATTCAATGCTAAACCAAATGCTAAAACCAATGTAAAACCAATGCTAAAACACGACATCATACGTCATTAATCTCATCCAAATTGTTTTTATTTGTCTGTCTTTGGGTTTCATAGTCGCACAAATGGCGATTCCACCGACCTCCCGCAAGGAGTACTTCCGCACATGAAAGAATCCGCCATCCCAAGTAGGATTCGAACCTATAGCGTTGAGTGATCATTTATTTCAAATCAACGACGGTAATCACTCGGCCAGTGTTTTCCCCTCCTCGGTAAATAGAAGTAATATGGATGCTGGGTTGTTCAAGAAACAGCGGGAACGTAAAGTGTTCGACTTGCCCTTTCCAAGGAACTTACTAGTAATCTACATACATGTATATACATGTACTCCTGTGTGTACAGATACTAGATAGGGCCAGCTAACATGATTTACGAACCAGTTCAAAGATTACCCTACGAAGCATTAACTAATATAATTTTATTATAAAATCTCGCCTGTCATTGAATGGGCTATTTACGTCCTGTTAGGCAGTATGGGTAATGGGTTTGCCGATTTGATTGTCTTACGAGTTTAATAACTCCGGAACAGGATTCCAAATTTATGCCCCAGTTAACACGCCCTGCGCAAGAGCGATTAAACAACACTGTCGGCGTTTTATTCCGACGATTTATGGAGCGTTATGGGGCCTCGTTGAAGTGCCACCAGCATTTCAATTTTATTTCGTTTCATTTCAAATATATTAAATCAAGATATCATCAAATCCCAGGTTTCGTTGAAGCGTCTTGAATTATCACAGGAACAATTCTCCTGATAGTTATCAAATGTAATGAACGTGATGAAAAAAGACGTTTGCTCATATGAGCGGACAGATGGTTTTCCACAATTGGTTTGTTGTATTTTTGTCCTGTTTATTTTGCCCTATACAATCTACAACCGTTATGTTAAAGTCGGTTATGTCGAATTATCCGGTTATCTCGAAGTCGGATCAAAATCCCGTTGCGAAGTCGGATCAAAATCCCGTTGCAGACATTATCATTGTATATATAACTGGTTCCGTTTAAATCGAATTTCGTTACGTCAAACTTCGGTTATGTCGAAGTATTTTGTTCGGTCCAACGGAATTCGACATAACGGATGTAGCCTGTAGTTGTTTGGAAGTATGACTGTGTCTATAATTCAAAAACCCATTGAGAAACAATGCTACCCCACAAACACAGTGGTATAATGTGCATGTACAGTTTTGTTTGTTTGTTTTTTTGCTTAACGTCGCATCAACATTTTCGAGCATACGACGACTCGACAGCTGTCATCGGGGGAGAAAGACCTCGGGTGTACCCCTGAACTGTAGTTCAAGACACGGACGCTCAACCCGGGTAGAACCACCGACCTTCCGCAGGCCAAATATACATTATCCTTATGTTAGCCTCATAGACTATGTCTCTAGGTTGGCCACACAGGAGAAAGACCTCGGGTGTACCCCCGAACAGTAGTTCAAGACACGGACGCGCACCCGGGTAGAACCACCGACCTTCCGCAGGCCAAATATACATTATCATTATGTTAGCCTCATAGACTATGTCTCTAGGTTGGCCACACAAACCGTTTCTTCATAGACATTTTCTTTATGTTACTAAGATAAGACTCATTAGCATAGCCCGCGTTCTTGGAATGGGCATTATTATGGAAAGAATGCATGCAACAGTTCTCTAATTATGAAATAATATCTGCATTTCAGTAATTTAGTAGCGAATATTGTTTGCAGTTCTGACGCGTAGGAATTAACCACACCGGCCGTATGCCTAAGTTGTTAATTCCGGCGCGCAGAACGACAAACCATGTTTTATTCGACTATAAATAATACAAATACAGATATTATTGCGATTATCACATGACCAAAACATATGAAATGCGCAAAAAAGAGTTGGTGTTATTATTTTGTCACAAACTACAAAAATGACGTGACGTTTGACATCACACACTATTAACAATACATTTCTTCTTCGCGTATACACAGACAAAATGCTGAGCCATGTGAAAATAGGAAGATAATCATAATAAGGTAACTAGAGTGGTGGAACCAATATTCGCGGTATCCCTATATACCACATCCCTGCTGGAACATCCGCGAATCATATGGGAACCAAGAATTTCAATTACGTAAATAGATTGACCTGGCCATTTCTGGATTCCAGCTCAAGCTTGTATTTCTATGCGCACACCAGTGAAAGCTTGGAACTAGTTTCCTGGAAACAATTGGACAATTTTAATACCTATAATACGAATACATAGCAGTAATTCATATCACATAAATTCGCATTCGTCCAGAAAAATAGGTTCCACCACTCTATAATTTTACATTCACTGTACGGAAGGCACCATACATCACTGAATAAGTGATGAGCAAGTTGCAGTGTGCTTAGAAATACATCAGCAAGCAGAAAATAGCGTAATGTGTCACTGACGTGTCACGACAATTTCAAAAATAATTTTCTGAAAACATTTGAGATATTTATTATATTTTAACTGCATCAAAATCAACGTAAGATTCTGTTTTATCGTGCGGTTAATCGGCTATCAGAGGCGGTTTCGCCGCAGCGCCATGAAGTATCCTATTGATGTAATTCTAACAAGTCATGATTCCCATGCATTTTGGTAAAAAATAAGCAAATCAAGACTCTGTGCTTATGTATGAGTAATTACAGTTTATATAGCTTCGCACCTTGCTGGTTTCGACCCAAGAGGTGATTCATACCTTTGCGGTTTCTGGGCAAAAATAGGAAAACCACAATGATGTAGGAAAGTAGGACAAGGTCAAGATAGTGTTGAATATGGATCATGTATGTATAAAAGTAAAGCTAAAGAATACAACTTGGTATATTATGCTATTTATTTGAGTTTTGATTCTGAAAGCTTTTTTTGGGGATATGGCTATTGATATACGGCCTACATCCGTTATGTCAAAGTCGGTTATGTCGAATTATCCGGTTGTCTCGAAATGGGATCAAAGTCCCGTTTCAGACACTATCATTTTACATATAACTGGCTCCGTTTATATCGAATTTCGTTTAAGTCAAACTACATTTATGTGGAAGTATTTTGTTCAATGCGACGGAATTCGACATAACGGATGCAGACTGTATGCATAGTCGATATATAGTCGATTAATCAAGTCAAATAGTTTATTTTACATGGTGTGTCGAATTGTTTCGTGTGGGGAAACTATCCAGCTGGCTCGCGGAAGGTCGGTGGTTCTATCCGGGTTTGCGCAAATGAAGCACTGCTCGAATTGGCGTTCGGGATCTTCCTCCACTAATGGGGATCGAACCTGCGATCCCTGGATTACCAGTCCATCGTGTTATAGTTTGGTTCTTGTCGATTCTTGTTTGTACATCGTGGCATATTGTTCTCTTGGTTCTTATTGATTCTTGTTTGCACATCCGGTTATAAATATGATTACATTTGACATAGCTGCACGGTCTCTTATTCAACGCAGTTAAAACCCTTCCATATGGGACGCTTTGCGGTGTTCTACAAAAAAGATGCCAACGGTATTTGCTTGGAGCAGCATTTGTTTTGCAGTGCACATTTGAAAGAGAAATATTTCGTTTGAAATAAGTAGCATCGCAAAATAACCACATAATGAGCGCCACCTTGAATTTAATGTCGTAAGATTCGCCAGGCAACGAAGCTGTAATGTCGGCTGTAAAAACTCATTTCAAAGAAGCACTTGTACTTTACGCCAGGCATAATAAGCACGTGTCATAACTATGGCTTATAGTTTATACAAAAAATAATTATATTCCAAAAACATTTACCCAGTTGGAGACGCTGATATTGCTTGCAAACGGGGGGCTTATTGCCAAGGAAAGTAATCAAGTAATTTTCAAAAAGCCTGCAAGCACTTGAAACACCGATGAGGCAGCGTTTGCGACGCACTTCTTGTGAACTCGTATCCACTTTCAAAATACCATATCTATCAAAGATACGAATCTAAACTACATAGTAAAATACTCGTCTGCTAACATAGTGGCTCGCTCAACATTCATTTCATCAGTTCTCAGCAAAAATCTACAAATATTTTCCTCTATTTTTATTACATGTATAGCGTATTCCTAGAAGTGACAATAATTAGGGGATTACTTGGCCCTGTTTTTATCACGATCGACCAGGTAATCACGGCTATTCATTCTGCTGCTGTTAACCTCCGACCGAACGTGCACGTATTTGTGGAAAGCCAGCACGAAATCCAAGCTGCAAATCAGACGGGTTATCTGAACATTTATTCTGACACGACAAGTTCATCTCGATGCATCGCAGCACGATCCATTAAACTTTCGATCTCGACTGATAATAAAGTCCAAGCCGGCTGATGTAGTTCCTTTCCCGCTGCACTCGACCTATCGTGTTGCACAGGAATTATCATATATAGTTGATCGGATATAAGTAGGAAATGGAACGTATACTCGTGCATTCTTACATATATAACACCGTCCATTTAATTGTGTGTATCTCATGACACAGCTATTACAGTTTAAAAAGTATAATGTAACGTTAGCAATCTATTCAAACGGTTCTAGTTCTAACCGCTTGAAATAAATGTTCCACCGCTTCCAATTCCGGAGTGTCACCCATCCTCGTCGCCAACAGCTTTTAAAACAAATGTTCGTTTGATGTAGCCTAAGACGCGCTCATCATTTCTTTAGTTTATGTTCACTCTGTTTTAGTGATTAGAACTTCAAGAATTTTTCCTAGCCCGTTAATTTCGGGGCAGAGCGATAGTTCGTGGAAATAGGAATGTTTTTATCTGTGTCAGATGATGTTTGAAAAGGTCGTTAGAATTTGTAATACTTTTTCAGCACATGTGTAAACTATTTACAATTTTATTTTTTAATTGACAATGATATGGTGGTGTGTGTCTTTCTAGATGTCTATGCTAATGCATGCCAGTTCCTTCTCGGATTTCCGAAACCACACTAATTGGGAAACTGACATTTTAGAATAAAAATCTTTGAGGAATTAATTTATGCTGCATTTCTTGGATAGTAGACAGCAGATACACCGCTCTGTTATTTTGCTATTTGTTTGGCGGCACTAGTCTCTGTTATTTTCAGAACGACAGTTAGATAAATTGGTAGACAGACAGGCATACATTTATTTTATATATCTTTTTTTGATTGGTGTACACTATGCTAACTTTGTCTTTTTTATTTAAGTTTAATTAACGTTGTTATCAGTTGCCCACTTGAGCGACGGGAAGTTTACCTAACAACACCTTTCCTGGGCAGGCTACAGCGGTTAACCAGTACTTGTTGCACAAGCTTCCGTAATAAACTGCCAACTTTTTCATTTTGCATATATTGCTAGCATGACATAACATACTTATATACTGTACAATAATACTTGTTCAGCCATTGCCAGCCTTTCTACAAAAATAAAACCTTATTTTTGGGACATGTCTTTGTGTGTGTTTTTCGTTTATCTATCGTCGGTACCGGTTGCTCACGTGGATATATTAGTCAGTTCAGGTCTTGGCGGAGATTGCAATGATACAGACACGGTCCCATCATTACAGAGCCTCCTCTAGTTCCTTTACATGTACTGTTTACAGCACAGACATGAGAACTATGTCTAAAATATCACATAAAACACCGATAGCAATCGTTATAATATCGTGTAGCCGCTTTCATGTGAGGAAGCAATCCTACTGGCTTGTGGTCGGCCGGTGGTTCTACCCGGGTGCTCGTAAGTGCCTGAAACACCTGGGCATCCTGGGTCGTCTTCCACCAATAATAGCTGGAAAGTCGCCATATTACATAGACTGTTGGTACGACTTTGACCCCCCCCCCAAAAGCTAATATGGTATATATGTGTAATTGTGTATGTTTCATTAATGTTAATCCCCTTGCGGGGACGTAGACATGTTTTCCTGGGCAAGCTTAGCCGACCTAAGTGGTTAACTAGTACTAAGCAATGTGTGTGAGGTGCCTTGCTCAATGACACTACATACGACCGAGTATCGAACCCGGGATCGTTCGATTCCAAATCCGACGCTCTACCACTGGACCACGGATGCCACATGTTGCAAGGATCGGCCTACAACCACACGCGTCCAGTGCGTGGCCTCTACACTTGACTATTGAGCCAACTATAGTGACGGTGGGATATTCCAGCCTGAAATGGTTTAGGGAATATCATTATTACAAAAAAACTATTAGTTTTATTTCTTTTATACTTGAATTTGTCAGCCGATTTTGCTATGAATGCCGTATTGTTTAACATAACTCGTTGTATAGTTTCATTTTGTTGTCAATTGTAAGCATTTGCAGGTAGACACCACTCGTTAAACACATACATTGTTTGAAGTAGTTAAACACTTGATCCGTTTCCTTATCACATTTATAATTACAATACACATCGCATCTAATCGTTTATTATCAATGATGCTACATACGAGCCTTGCATTAATACCCTCTTGTATTCCGGACATTAGTTCATTTTCTTATACTTCCGTGATGATAAAGCAGACACTTAAACCGATGTTAGACGATTGGACAATGTTCCATGACATCCGACCTTCTCTTTAATTGTTTGAATAGTGTCTTGTATAAACACATTTCAATCTATATGTGGACCCGATACGTATACTACGTAGAAATGAGTTAATATAAACACGACCTTGTTTACTCGTAAGTACAAAAAATGACCTTAAGTGTTTATCAGTGTCAATGGTACTTGTGATATGTTCACTTCAATTGCTCTGAATTCGTTTTTAACTCCTCGAGTTTCCAGTGAGTGTCTCTGTTATGGAGGGTCGTTAGAACAGTCCCGAATCTGAATACTATCTCGGTTCATAGTCTGTATGGAGCTTCTTCTGTTTGACACTTATACTGTTGATTTCTTGCATCCGTTCATCCTGAATGCTGTGTACATTCTTTACAAATTCAATAACGGTAAGTGGATATAATTAAGACGGTGTCGGATGTTTCGACGTCAGATGAAAATAAAATAAAGAAAACATCTCGATTTGCTGACGACAATGTTCTTTTCAAACATGGATCCTTATCCCTAAACAGGGATCCTTATCCCTAAACACGGATCCTTAGCCACCCTTATCCACACTTAGGCTTTACTGATAGTATTTGGACAAGGTTACTATAGTATCTGGTGTTTATTTTTGTTTTGACCTGGCTTGACATTTCAGGTGACGTGGATGGTTTCAACTTGTCTCGGCATGCTTTGTTGTCAGTTCCTTATAGAAACACATAATTGCTAAGCTAACATATTTTCAGTTAATTCCAAACAGAGTGCTTCAGTTTCATTTTCTGTACTGTTGTACGGTTTGCTGTTCAGACGATACGTCCTTTCTTGCTATTACTGTTTCATGGAGTTTAAGTTGTCATCAATACGGGTTTCTAGCATGTCTTTGGTGATCTTCTCTGCGGTATCTGCTTCATTTTCATTTTCTGTACTGTTGTACGGTTTGCTGTTCAGACGATACGTCCTTTCTTGCTACTACTGTTTCATGGAGTTTAAGTTGTCATCAATACGGGTTTCTAGCATGTCTTTGGTGATCTTCTATGCGGTATCTGCTTCAGTTTCATTTTCTGTACTGTTGTATGGGTTGCTGTTCAGACGATACGTCCTTTCTTGCTACTACTGTTTCATGGAGTTTAAGTTGTCATCAATACGGGTTTCTAGCATGTCTTTGGTGATCTTCTCTGCGGTATCTGCTTCAGTTTCATTTTCTGTACTGTTGTATGGGTTGCTGTTCAGACGATACGTCCTTTCTTGCTACTACTGTTTCATGGAGTTTAAGTTGTCATCAATACGGGTTTCTAGCATGTCTTTGGTGATCTTCTCTGCGGTATCTGCTTCAGTTTCATTTTCTGTACTGTTGTATGGGTTGCTGTTCAGACGATACGTCCTTTCTTGCTACTACTGTTTCATGGAGTTTAAGTTGTCATCAATACGGGTTTCTAGCATGTCTTTGGTGATCTTCTCTGCGGTATCTGCTTCAGTTTCATTTTCTGTACTGTTGTATGGGTTGCTGTTCAGACGATACGTCCTTTCTTGCTACTACTGTTTCATGGAGTTTAAGTTGTCATCAATACGGGTTTCTAGCATGTCTTTGGTGATCTTCTCTGCGGTATCTGCTTCAGTTTCATTTTCTGTACTGTTGTATGGGTTGCTGTTCAGACGATACGTCCTTTCTTGCTACTACTGTTTCATGGAGTTTAAGTTGTCATCAATACGGGTTTCTAGCATGTCTTTGGTGATCTTCTCTGCGGTATCTTGCAAAGCATTGATATTTTATCTATATGTATACATGTATGCATTCATGTTATGCTGATACTATCTAGAATTTACGATCGCATCATGACGTGATATGTGGAAATGTGGGATTGCATGTAATTGTCGCTTAGTTTATGCCTTTAGTGGAGTTTTTTTCTTTTCTTGTCAAAATCGATTACTCATTGTATTTGTATGTTATACTATGACGAATACAATAAAATATTAGTTAATATTAAACGTTGTTGTGACGTTTTAGAAGGCAGTATATATGTGCTTGACATTATTTTGCCCCGATATTGAGCCTGGCCATGCGTTCGTAAGACACATTGCCATCCGATACTGAGCCACCTGGCCATGCGTTCGTATGACACATTGCAATCCGATACTGAGCCGCCTGGCCATGCGTTCGTATGACACATTGTAACCTGATACTGAGCCGTCTGGCCATGCGTTCGTATGACACATTGCAATCCGATACTGAGCCGGCTGGCCATGCGTTCGTATGACACATTGTAACCTGATACTGAGCCGTCTGGCCATGCGTTCGTATGACACATTGCAATCCGATACTGAGCCGCCTGGCCATGCGTTCGTATGACACATTGCAATCCGATACTGAGCCGCCTGGCCATGCGTTCGTATGACACATTGTAACCTGATACTGAGCCGTCTGGCCATGCGTTCGTATGACACATTGCAATCCGATACTGAGCCGGCTGGCCATGCGTTCGTATGACACATTGTAACCTGATACTGAGCCGTCTGGCCATGCGTTCGTATGACACATTGCAATCCGATACTGAGCCGTCTGGCCATGCGTTCGTATGACACATTGTAACCTGATACTGAGCCGTCTGGCCATGCGTTCGTATAACACATTGTAACCTGATACTGAGCCGTCTGGCCATGCGTTCGTATGACACATTGTAACCTGATACTGAGCCGTCTGGCCATGCGTTCGTATGACACATTGTAACCTGATACTGAGCCGTCTGGCCATGCGTTCGTATGACACATTGTAACCTGATACTGAGCGTCTGGCCATGCGTTCGTATGACACATTGTAACCTGATACTGAGCCGTCTGGCCATGCGTTCGTATGACACATTGTAACCTGATACTGAGCCGTCTGGCCATGCGTTCGTATGACACATTGTAACCTGATACTGAGGCGCCTGGCCATGCGTTCGTATAACACATTGTAACCTGATACTAAGCCTGGCCATGCGTTCGTATGACACATTGTAACCTGATACTGAGGCGCCTGGCCATGCGTTCGTATAACACATTGTAACCTGATACTAAGCCTGGCCATGCGTTCGTATGACGCATTGTAACCTGATACTGAGGCGCCTGGCCATGCGTTCGTATAACACATTGTAACCTGATACTGAGGCGCCTGGCCATGCGTTCGTATAACACATTGTAACCTGATACTGAGGCGCCTGGCCATGCGTTCGTATAACACATTGTAACCTGATACTGAGGCGCCTGGCCATGCGTTCGTATAACACATTGTAACCTGATACTAAGCCTGGCCATGCGTTCGTATGACACATTGTAACCTGATACTGAGGCGCCTGGCCATGCGTTCGTATAACACATTGTAACCTGATACTAAGCCTGGCCATGCGTTCGTATGACGCATTGTAACCTGATACTGAGGCGCCTGGCCATGCGTTCGTATAACACATTGTAACCTGATACTGAGGCGCCTGGCCATGCGTTCGTATAACACATTGTAACCTGATACTAAGCCTGGCCATGCGTTCGTATGACACATTGTAACCTGATACTGAGGCGCCTGGCCATGCGTTCGTATAACACATTGTAACCTGATACTGAGGCGCCTGGCCATGCGTTCGTATAACACATTGTAACCTGATACTAAGCCTGGCCATGCGTTCGTATGACGCATTGTAACCTGATACTGAGGCGCCTGGCCATGCGTTCGTATAACACATTGTAACCTGATACTGAGGCGCCTGGCCATGCGT
>CM026397.1:61305325-61333074 GCA_014843695.1 Archivesica marissinica | reverse complement strand
TGGCCATGCGTTCGTATAACACATTGTAACCTGATACTAAGCCTGGCCATGCGTTCGTATGACACATTGTAACCTGATACTGAGGCGCCTGGCCATGCGTTCGTATAACACATTGTAACCTGATACTAAGCCTGGCCATGCGTTCGTATGACGCATTGTAACCTGATACTGAGGCGCCTGGCCATGCGTTCGTATAACACATTGTAACCTGATACTGAGGCGCCTGGCCATGCGTTCGTATAACACATTGTAACCTGATACTAAGCCTGGCCATGCGTTCGTATGACACATTGTAACCTGATACTGAGGCGCCTGGCCATGCGTTCGTATAACACATTGTAACCTGATACTGAGGCGCCTGGCCATGCGTTCGTATAACACATTGTAACCTGATACTAAGCCTGGCCATGCGTTCGTATGACGCATTGTAACCTGGTACTGAGGCGCCTGGCCATGCGTTCGTATAACACATTGTAACCTGATACTGAGGCGCCTGGCCATGCGTTCGTATAACACATTGTAACCTGATACTGAGGCGCCTGGCCATGCGTTCGTATAACACATTGTAACCTGATACTGAGGCGCCTGGCCATGCGTTCGTATAACACATTGTAACCTGATACTGAGGCGCCTGGCCATGCGTTCGTATAACACATTGTAACCTGATACTGAGGCGCCTGGCCATGCGTTCGTATGACACATTGTAACCTGATACTGAGGCGCCTGGCCATGCGTTCGTATGACACATTGTAACCTGATACTGAGGCGCCTGGCCATGCGTTCGTATAACACATTGTAACCTGATACTGAGGCGCCTGGCCATGCGTTCGTATAACACATTGTAACCTGATACTGAGGCGTCTGGCCATGCGTTCGTATGACACATTGTAACCTGATACTGAGGCGCCTGGCCATGCGTTCGTATAACACATTGTAACCTGATACTGAGGCGCCTGGCCATGCGTTCGTATGACACATTGTAACCTGATACTGAGGCGCCTGGCCATGCGTTCGTATAACACATTGTAACCTGATACTGAGGCGCCTGGCCATGCGTTCGTATAACACATTGTAACCTGATACTGAGGCGCCTGGCCATGCGTTCGTATAACACATTGTAACCTGATACTAAGCCTGGCCATGCGTTCGTATGACACATTGTAACCTGATACTGAGGCGCCTGGCCATGCGTTCGTATAACACATTGTAACCTGATACTAAGCCTGGCCATGCGTTCGTATGACGCATTGTAACCTGATACTGAGGCGCCTGGCCATGCGTTCGTATAACACATTGTAACCTGATACTGAGGCGCCTGGCCATGCATTCGTATAACACATTGTAACCTGATACTAAGCCTGGCCATGCGTTCGTATGACACATTGTAACCTGATACTGAGGCGCCTGGCCATGCGTTCGTATAACACATTGTAACCTGATACTGAGGCGCCTGGCCATGCGTTCGTATAACACATTGTAACCTGATACTAAGCCTGGCCATGCGTTCGTATGACGCATTGTAACCTGATACTGAGGCGCCTGGCCATGCGTTCGTATAACACATTGTAACCTGATACTGAGGCGCCTGGCCATGCGTTCGTATAACACATTGTAACCTGATACTGAGGCGCCTGGCCATGCGTTCGTATAACACATTGTAACCTGATACTGAGGCGCCTGGCCATGCGTTCGTATAACACATTGTAACCTGATACTGAGGCGCCTGGCCATGCGTTCGTATGACACATTGTAACCTGATACTGAGGCGCCTGGCCATGCGTTCGTATGACACATTGTAACCTGATACTGAGGCGCCTGGCCATGCGTTCGTATGACACATTGTAACCTGATACTGAGGCGCCTGGCCATGCGTTCGTATAACACATTGTAACCTGATACTGAGGCGCCTGGCCATGCGTTCGTATAACACATTGTAACCTGATACTGAGGCGCCTGGCCATGCGTTCGTATAACACATTGTAACCTGATACTAAGCCTGGCCATGCGTTCGTATGACACATTGTAACCTGATACTGAGGCGCCTGGCCATGCGTTCGTATAACACATTGTAACCTGATACTAAGCCTGGCCATGCGTTCGTATGACGCATTGTAACCTGATACTGAGGCGCCTGGCCATGCGTTCGTATAACACATTGTAACCTGATACTGAGCCTGGCCATGCGTTCGTATAACACATTGTAACCTGATACTGAGGCGCCTGGCCATGCGTTCGTATAACACATTGTAACCTGATACTGAGGCGCCTGGCCATGCGTTCGTATGACACATTGTAACCTGATACTGAGGCGCCTGGCCATGCGTTCGTATGACACATTGTAACCTGATACTGAGGTGCCTGGCCATGCGTTCGTATAACACATTGTAACCTGATACTGAGGCGCCTGGCCATGCGTTCGTATAACACATTGTAACCTGATACTGAGGCGCCTGGCCATGCGTTCGTATAACACATTGTAACCTGATACTGAGGCGCCTGGCCATGCGTTCGTATAACACATTGTAACCTGATACTGAGGCGCCTGGCCATGCGTTCGTATAACACATTGTAATATTACTTAGTTTAATCATATTTTATTGCATTTTGTTCATACATGTAACATTACAATCATACATACAATGACATATATGGAAAGCAATTTGGATATTATATCGTTTTATTATTTATCATTGCAGTACACGATTTAATCGGGGGTGGGGGTGGTGTGGGGGATACACGTTATGATAGCAAACATATGAACAGCTCGTACCCATTCATTTACTAGTAATCCACACTAGACAGAATGTCTCGTGTACTAGGACAAACCAATATAGTGGTCAATTACCCAGTGGTTAACACTTTGTGTTGCGAATCCAGCCTCGCAGGATCGATCTTACGCCTGACACTAATAACATTAACCACTTAACAGTCTTTCGAATGTGACTATAGATCGAGGTCTCGTGTATGGGTGCTATACACTGGGCATGTAAAAGAACCAGGGATGCTTCTGGTATTAGAACGGTATAGCATCCAGAAAGTTAAATGAAAACTGACTAACTAGCTGGCGGTCGATCTGGCTCTATGTTCCTTGCAAAAACTGTTTGAACGGTATCCAGAATGAATGGGTTAAATAGGGGTGATGCTATAATATTAATAAACAAACACTTTACTTTATATCCAACATAGCTCGCAGTCGTCTATCAATTAGCATGTATACGCGTATATTACACCATTACTCTTGTAATAAAATAATTATACAAATTACTCTTATATTAATTTAGAATATTCCTAAATGTTAACATCAATTGAACGATTATTTTCTAAGCCATTGCACCTGGAATTACCATGTGCGTGTAATTCAAGTGTTTTGGTACATGTTTGAAAGATTAAAGAAAGGGTACAAAAATAAGTTCTTAAGAAAGTAATATTTTTTTATTATTCATTTTAAGTAACACTTTAACAGGTGTTTAATGTTTCTCCTAGTAAATTAGTGAAACTTGTTAGCATACTATTGGTTCAATGGGATTTTTGACTATTGAAGTTAATCCTGCGGAAATTGACTTGTAGCGTGGGTCACTGTGGTACAGTCAGTTGTTAATATAAAGATATTAGTTCACTTATGTAAATAATTGTGAAACTGTAACACGAAATACAAGCTGCTCTTGTTGATTAGGTAGAGGAAATCTCTGAATGAGTTAATCGTAGCTTAAAAATAGCGATGTAGGTTAAATCATGTACCTACACCAAGGGAGATGCAATCTATATATTTAATTTATTATTGAGTATTATATTAGGTTTATAACTTCAGTAGATATATCTTATTGGATCAATAGTTAAAATAAAAACAAAATGGAGATTTATTGAAACCACAGTGACCGCAGACCACCAAAGTCGAAAAAATGGCGTTCTTTTTAAAACGTAATTTCTGGTACCTTCTTTGGCTACGTATTTCTTAAAGCGACACTACATCCGTGAAAAGTTAAAACGCAAATGTCTGCAGAATGTACTTTGCTATTATATGGCATAATTCTTTTCCAAATATTTGCCTAAAAAGCTGAGTATTTCAACAATAAACAAAGTTCGTATACGCGGTTTGTTGACATAACAAAATGATGTAAATAGGGTCGACATTCATGCGTAATACAACGCGTTTATCCTGAATAGCACGAGGTATGGTACATAATTTTGTACCGTGATATCTCTCTCACATGTGTGCCTATGCATATTTATTTGTAGTCTACTCTTAGTTAAGTTATCTCTAATCGAAAGAATCGCGGTTTAGTATTGACTCCAATGACAAACAAACGTCAATTCAGGAGCTCAGATGACCGTTATATGAAATTCTACTTTCACTTTTGAAAGTTTGTATACCAAAAAACAAACACTGTTTATTGATTCAATGTTAGTGTTCGAATGTATTCAGAAGAATGTGTAGTAGCTATGCATTTATACGTTAACAAATGCATTTTATTTGCTTTTTGCGATGTAATGTCGCTTTAAATATAAATACCCGATTTTAATAAATAGTGTTACAATATCTAAAATAAAAACAGAGCGTACAAATTCTTAGACGTATCTTACTCTTTAAGAATAAATGTGCAATGTAATGTCGCTTTAAACATTAAATATAGTTTAAAGTAAGATAATGTGTAGACATTCAGTGTACATGTAAGAGATTCATTATACATGGAAGACATTCACTGTAGTTTCAGATATTAGTATGGATACATCGCCGTTTAATATAGCGATGAGGAGTCGACACAATTAATCTAGGCAGTTGCCAATTTAGACGGTCAGAGAAGTGGATTTTCCTTTGACTTCTCATGCGGAATAATTGAACCAATGGCACCATTGGCCTTTCACCCCGCACGATATTTCAGAGAAGACGACGGAGGTAAACTGGCTATCTCTTGCAGTACGGGTAATGATGGCCATTATTTAGAAATCTCTAATCCCCATTTAATGAACGTTTGACTGTGCTTTCGCTATAATCACCGACAATATTTCGGGGGGACCGGCGTTCTCCGTGACAATGTCATATTTATAATGCCATGCCTTCGGCTTAGTGCGTTATGGCTTCTAACAGTTAGCTCTAATTTTATGGAACCCTTTATGATGCACCTTATTCCGTTTGTGTTGTTTTTTTTGCTTGCACATTCTCACTACATCCATCTTGCTGAAATATTTGAAAACGTCGCTAAGGTACTACATAGTTAAAGAGGGAGATCTGCGCGTGCAAGCGGCACGCGACTTACTCGAGAGATAATAAGCGCGTGCTATGTCTTCCATATCGGGTTGCGCATGATGCGGGGACGCGGATTAAAAACAGTAACGTTAATGGGTGACAAATGTACCCAGCTGTCGTATAACAAAAATGCAGACGACAATTTGCAATTTTCTGGATTCTCAATGACTTAAGAGGTTAAAGATGACACTCATTTAGCCCGAAGATCACCAAATCAACTTTGCCACACCGGAAACGTGTTTTCTGTATGTCGAGTAGAACAGCGTAGGGTAATCTAGCGTGACGGGCGAATTTCAGAAACGACTTCTTGTCACGTGTAAATACGATATTTGTCTGTGATTGGTTATTTTTCCAATATTCATCCAAGTATTCGCTTAATTCGTTGCACCGGGGCTAAAAGAGAACATTACATTAAACAAACTAAATTTAATGTACATACGAAAGCCTTTTTATATACATACCACACACCAGGTATGTATAACTTCATTATTCCTCGTTAAATGTTTATCATTGCATGGTTGCAGAAGCTCCGTCGTTACAGAAACATGTTTATGAGCAGGCACGTTCACATGCGGCTGTTATGAATTACTCCCTGGTTGTTCGCGGTCGATAGTCCTGCAATTTTAGCAATTTCCTAATTAGTCTGATTTTCCTCTCCCACTCGTTGACCAGTTCGTGACCTGGCACATATTTGATCGACAGTCTCAAAATTGTGTTGGCATTAGCACTTCAAGACTTTCTGACATGAAAGAAAGTGCAAATTAGCGCTCTACGTGTTTAGATTTGCAGACCGCCATCTAAAAATCAATGTTATTTGAACGCATGCATGTTCGTTCCAGACGTCTCGAGCGAGTTCAGACGTTTGTTGTGTTTTTGGTGACATTGAGCAATTCAAAGGCGATCTTAAGATATAGGAACCCACACGATGTATAATAAACATAACAAGACCAATTTCATGCCTAATTTACCAGTTAACCCGGTCAGCGTATTTGTCTTGAAGACAAAATTGAAAAAGTAGATTTCAGTTTCATGTTTTATTAATGACTTCTTGAAAGAAGATATCAGCTTCGGCTTTCATTTGTTTATTAATTCTTCAACAAACTCTCTATGATGTTGTATATAAAGTGGAACGTTCGGATATGTCTGAAATATTTTATTACCTTAATAATTGAATAGTATAACTAGTGAAACATGTTATGCTTTTCAAGCTGCGTTGTTCGAGGTACGGACATTACCCCCGGACATTACGGACATTACCCCCGGACATTACCCCCCCCCATCCATGAAGCTAACTTAGTATTTCTATTTACCCAACCATCATTGTTTCGAATTTGCTCCAAAACCTGTTTAATATTTAACGATGGTTTACTATTTTATGTGTAAATAGTTTGTGTTAAGATATTCCAGGTTTTATTTTTTCTGAGAATCAGCTGCTAATTAGGTCACCCTCAATCTGATTGAGAATGGTGAGTGTCATTCTAAAGCCATTTCTTAATTACGCAGTTGTGCCCATATTTCCTTCAGTTTCTTAGCACTATGTACTGTTATCAGTCATTGTTAGCTTTTAATTAGCGACTCCTCCTCAGTTGTACCATGTATGTAATGCTATTGGTAACTGTGATTCAATGTTTATGTGTTTTACGTTTATTTATCGTCGCTACTGGTTGCCCATATGAGCGACGCCTCCTGAAGAGATTAGTCATTTTAGATTCTTGGAGGATAGTGCAATGATACAGACAGAGACCCATTACAGGGTATCCTCTAGTTATTTTACAAACACTGGGACCAGCCTCTCATTTACCAGTATGTCATCAAGTGATGATAAATCACCCTTCATTTCGATGAAAAGTATGAAATTGTATATTTATTATATATATATATACTTTCATACTTGTCTATATATATATATATATATATATATATATATATATAATTACTACTAGTATATAATTTCATGCTTTTCATTTTCAATAAATATATATAGACTTAACGTGATTGAATAAAAACAGAAACAGACGCTAATTTTCACGAACCCCGAGAGTATTCTCGCAATATCTCGCAAATCCATGATATATGATATAAGTGATATCTTATTCGCTTTAGAATGTGACATCTAAGGTTTAATAGTCGTTTAGATTCCTTTTTAGAGTCGTCTGCATATTGTTGATATTTGTGATTTTCGTCTGACGAATTGCGTAATTTATGACGTAATGTGTTGCAATCGAATGCAGCCTAACATAGATGGGTCAATGCCGACCTTGCTACGTCAATATTTGACTTGTGTGTGTGTTTTTAAGGGCTTAGTGGCTGTCCTTTAGTAACCTACTTACAAATCAGTGAATGCCGAAACGTACATATTTAAGAAAGATCTTCTAGAATTAAATCACCGACAACTGATTTATTTTGAAAATAAAGCACCAATGTGTGTTTTACGTTTATTTATCGTCGCTACCGGTTGCCCATATGAGCGACACCTCCTGAAGAGATTAGTTATTTTAGATTTTTGGAGGATAGTGCAATGATACAGAGAGAGACCCATTCCAGAGTCTCCTCTGGTTCTTTTACGTGCACGGTGTAAAGCACCGACACGAGACCTCGGTTTAACGTCCCATCTGAAAGACTGTTAATTTTATTAGGGTCAGACGGGGGATCGAACCTGCGATCCCTGGATTACCAGTCCAGCGTGTTAGCACCAATTTTAACGATGATTTAGGTCATTGTTGAGGGCCTCCTTGTAGACATTGACGTAATGAGAGACATCGGTCAGTTACTGCCCCTGAATACTCTCTAAAAGTATGTAGGTCCTCTTAAGTGGTTCCTCCATTTTTATCGTTGTTTCCTTTACTATATGCCAATAATGTTCTTCCACTTTCTCATCTTATAATTAATCTCGACAGATATCATACAGTATATCCAATGGGTAAAAATCTGTAATTTTATTTTATCAATTAATTAACATGATTTGGATAACATCACATTTATCATAACGCGTACTCATAATACGCGTTATCATAAAGGATTCCAACTGAAAGGACCGCTATACATTTAGGAATACATCGGGCTTTATCTCCCAAGGGAGGTAATAGAAAAGTCAGCGAGGTCCCTTATTGAGATTTTCTGTGGCTGCATGAAGCTGTTGATAGTGCAATCAGACAGTGCAATATTATTACGGACATACGGGCGATCTAACCTGCCATATATGGAGTTGAAGTTCAATGTGTGTGTGTGTGTGTGTGTTATACGTTTATTTATCGTCGCTACCGGTTGCCCATATGAGCGATGCCTCCTGAAGAGATTAGTCATTTTAGATGTTTGGAGGATAGTGCGATGATACAGACAGAGACCCATTCCAGAATCTCCTCTGGTTCCTTTACGTGCAGGGTGTAAAGCACCGACACGGGACCTCGATTTAAAGTCCCATCTGAAAGACTGTTAATTTTATTAGGGTCAGACGGGGGATCGAACTTGCGATCCACGGAGTCGAAATGCAATGTGTTGGTATGTGAGATGGTACGGTGGTCGCCAGATCGGACAGGTGGGTTTCCTATCACACGAATGACCACATATACGTTTTCATCAGCGCCACCGAGAGTGATTAATATACATTGTAAGTTGTTAGAACTTGCTTCGCAATCGTTGTAAAATAAATATAATTAAAAATTAATGTGTTAGCCACTCGTAGCTATGTATATTCGTGTATGCTATACTATAGAATATTATTAAACCAATCAAATAAAATATTTATTTACCGTCGCCGTTTTATTCGTCAAGGGTGCATGTGTTATAGAATCGCGGCGTCATCTCGTCGTCAACGCGATGTTTGTCATGTTGTACTTGCACGTGGAGACGTGGAGAAAATGAAATGCAGAGACACGCATACAAATGTGCTTGAAGCAGGCGGGAAAACATGCCAACATTGGACACGCTGTCGAGCCGCCGTCGTCTCGAAATTATTGTGTATTGTCAACTTGTCTATTGTCACGCTTGTGTATTGTCACCAACTCGAGTTTCCAGTTGCGTCGCTATGAACGGGGTGATTAATTAATAGTCCGTGAATATTGCATCAATGTCTAGAAATTGGTCAAATTAGTGGAATTCTTATCAAGCTGTGCAGTGTTGATATCATGTTTAGTTATCAGGGTTGTTACATAAGTAATCGATGGGTTACAGACCTGACTAATTGGTTGTATATATTGATCTGATACTGGTATCGAGTTGTTACAAAACACTTGCTTAATAGTTCCGTAATATACTGGATTATAGTATCTCCATCAGATAGTGGAGCACATTTAGCACACAGGTGTTTATCTGGAACGGTTGTGACTGACATGTCCTGATCTTGTCACAGATACTAGAATTTCCATTTTTATTCTTGATTGGTTTTCACATGTATAATAATAATAATAATAACAATAATAATAATAATAATAATAATAATAACATAATAACATAATAACAATAAAATAATAATAATAATAATAAATAATATAATAATAATATAAATAATAATAATAATAATAATAATATATAATAATAATAATAATAATAATAATAATAATACTACTACACTATACTACTACTACTACTACTACTACTGCTGCTGCTGCTGCTGCTGCTCTGCTGCTGCGGCTGCTGCGCTGGCTGCTGCGCTGCTGCTGCTGCTGCTGCTGCTGCTGCTGCTGCTGCTACTACTGCTGCTGCTACTACTACTACTACTACTACTACTACTAACTACACTACTACTACCACTACTACTACCTACTAACTACTACTACTACTACTACTACTACCACTACCACTACCACTACCACTACTACTACTACTAATAACATAATAATAAATAATAATAAATAATAATAATAAATAATAATAATAGAGACTTTATTTTACGAGAGAACTCATTTAACACAAGTTAATATACCACTAGGCCCTCAACATATAATTATACAAATCAAATGCAATCAAAAGATAGGACTATAAAGCTGCACATTGGAATTATTTAGTAATGTTAAGCTGAAAAGTAGAGAAACTAAATATAATATGTTATGGAATATGATGATATATTGATATAAAACCTGTGTCCTCTCGAGGATGCCACAAGCCCTGTGTAATACCACAATGATGGGTGAGGCATATCAGAAGTCAACATATTTTATAAACATGCAATACCCCACCCACCACCACCATAGACGGATCTGTAGTCCACCACTGGTAACACGCTGGACTGACCCTAATACAATTAACAGTCTTTCAGATGGGACTCTAAACCGAGGTCTCGTGTCGGTGCTTTAGTCTCGTGTCGGTGCTTTACATCGTGCACGTAAAAGAACCAGAGTAGACTTTGGAATGGGTCTCTGTCTGTACCATTGCACTATCCACCAACAATCTAAAATGACTAATCTCTTCAGGAGGCGTCGCTCATATGGGCAACCGGTAGCGACGATAAATAAGCGTAAAACACACACATACCACCACACGGAGCTAAAAGGTGATATTTGTTTTGCTTTCTGAGGTTTAAAGCCGCACCAACAGCTTTTGTGATATGGCTATACTCGTTAGCTATTAATTAGTGGAATAAGACCCCGGGTGCCTATCCGTGCCCGAAACACCAACTCCCACATTCCAGCAGAATGGCTTCCTCGTTTGGATGAATTCGACACCCCTAGTCGGATTCGAACCTACATTGGTGATGGGCAAGTGCTTTGAATTCAACGACCATAACCACTCGATTGTCGAGGAAGATACATGGCAAGGGTTGACTGGTGGGAACGGCAGAAACAAACTTGGTATGATACATACATACACAGTATAATATTATAGCAAATGAGTAATGTATAGTGAGAACTGTTGCTGAATTTCGTTAATTAGGGCGCAATATATTATTTACGCGAGACTGCTGGTTCCCGGAATGGGCTACTATAACAGTTTTTGTTTATTTCTTCGCCAGATAACATCACCGACTTACATCACCGACTTACATCACCGACTTACTTCTTCATCAGATAGCATCACCGACTTACATCACCGACTTACTTCTTCATCAGATAGCATCACCGACTTACATCATCGACTTACATCACCGACTTACTTCTTCATCAGATAACATCACCGACTTACATCACCGACTTACATCACCGACTTACTTCTTCATCAGATAACATCACCGACTTACATCACCGACTTACTTCTTCATCAGATAGCATCACCGACTTACATCACCGACTTACATCACCGACTTACTTCTTCATCAGATAACATCACCGACTTACATCACCGACTTACTCCTTCATCAGATAGCATCACCGACTTACATCACCGACTTACATCACCGACTTACATCACCGACTTACTTCTTCATCAGATAACATCACCGACTTACATCACCGACTTACATCACCGACTTACTTCTTCATCAGATAACATCACCGACTTACATCACCGACTTACTTCTTCATCAGATAACATCACCGACTTACATCACCGACTTACGTCACCGACTTACGTCTTCATCAGATAACATCACCGACTTACATGCCGACTTACTTCTTCATCAGATAACATCACCGACTTACATCACCGACTTACTTCTTCATCAGATAACATCACCGACTTACATCACCGACTTACTTCTTCGCCAGATAACATCACCGACTTACATCACCGACTTACGTCTTCATCATATAACATCACCGACTTACGTCTTCATCAGATAACATCACCGACTTACGTCTTCATCAGATAACATCACCGACTTACGTCTTCATCAGATAACATCGCCGACTTACATCACCGACTTACATCACCGACTTACATCACCGACTTACATCACCGACTTACATCACCGACTTACATCACCGACTTACATCACCGACTTACATCACCGACTTACATCACCGACTTACCTCTTCATCAGATCACATCTGATTCCCCCCTCCTATATCATATCAAAACAACCAATACAGTTTCACTGTATACATAAGGTGGAACCTAGTTATAACCGAGGTTGATATAGCTATACAAGTGTTTTTTGGTGTGTTGCCTATACATTGACGACTCCTCGTGAAGTGATTGGTCAGTTTAGAATTTAGAGAATATTGCAATGATAAAGACAGAATCCCATTCCAGAGGTTCATCTATTTCTTTTATGTACAAAGTATCAAACACCGACATGAGACCTCGGTTTAAAGTCTCACCCGAAAACTAGATTAGTACTCATTTTAGTATGGTATAGCGGTGGATCGACCATGGACCCCATGGATTACGTGTCCAGCCTGCATGGTATAGCGGGGGACCGAACCAGGACTCCATGGATTACGTGTCCAACGTGTATGGTATAGCGGGGGATCGAACATGGACCCCGTGGATTACGTGTCCAGCGTGTATGGTATAGCGGGGGATCGAACCTGGACCCCCTGGATTACGTGTCCAGCGTATATGGTATAGCGGGGGATCGAACCTGGACCCCATGGATTACGTGTCCAGCGTGTATGGTATAGCGGTGGATCGAACCTGGACCCCATGGATTACGTGTCCAGCGTGTATGGTATAGCGGTGGATCGAACATGGACCCCATGGATTACGTGTCCAGCGTGCATGGTATAGCGGGGGATCGAACCTGGACCCCATGGATTACGTGTCCAGCGTGTATGGTATAGCGGTGGATCGAACATGGACCCCGTGGATTACGTGTCCAGCGTGTATGGTATAGCGGTGGATCGAACATGGACCCCATGGATTACGTGTCCAGCGTGTATGGTATAGCGGGGGAACGAACCAGGACCCGTGGATTACGTGTCCAGCGTGTATGGTATAGCGGGGGATCGAACCTGGACCCCATGGATTACGTGTCCAGCGTGTATGGTATAGCGGGGGATCGAACCTGGACCCCATGGATTACGTGTCCAGCGTGTATGGTATAGCGGGGGAACGAACCAGGACCCCATGGATTACGTGTCCAGCGTGTATGGTATAGCGGGGGGAACGAACCAGGACCCCGTGGATTACGTGTCCAGTATGTATGGTATAGCGGGGGAACGAACATGGACCCCATGGATTACGTGTCCAGCGTGTATGGTATAGCGGGGGAACGAACATGGACCCCGTGGATTACGTGTCCAGCGTGTATGGTATAGCGGGGGAACGAACATGGACCCCGTGGATTACGTGTCCAGTGTGTATGGTATAGCGGGGGAACGAACATGGACCCCGTGGATTACGTGTCCAGCGTGTATGCTATAGCGGGGGATCGAACATGGACCCCATGGATTACGTGTACAGCGTGAATGATCATAACTATTTACTAGTATTATTTACCTAGGGCATAATTTACGGAAATAAAGTTTGACTTCAACGTTTTCCTCCGGAACATGCGCATGCAACATGTTGCACGTTCAACAACACGGTACTGTAATGGAAAACACGTGCCGGCTATAATAATCATGCTTAGTAAATTTATCAGCCATAAAATAAGCACTGTAATAAGATGGTCATGCAAAGCATCAAACTTTAATTGTAACCAGACACTGTCTGATTGCTCAGCCTCATTCTCGGAACATCTTGCTATGTGGCTTATTTGATGTTGTTCATTTCCAAGATGCATTCTCGAAAACATCTCCTATACGCCATTTTACCGACTCCTGCATGCTCAGTTTTATGAAGCTCCACCACCCATAACGCACTGTGCGTGTTATACGTTTATTTATCGTCGCTACCGGTTGCCCATATGAGCGATGCCTCCTGAAGAGATTTGTCATTTTAGATGTTTGGAGGATAGTGCAATGATACAGACAGAGACCCATTCCAGAGTCTCCTCGGTTCTTTTATGTGCACGGTGTACAGCACCGACACGAGAACTCGGTTTAAAGTGCTATCTGAAAGACTGTTAATTGTATTAGGGTCAGACGGGGGATCGAACCTGCCATCCCTGGATTACCAGTCCAACGTGTTACCACTGGACTACAGATCCGTCTGTAATTAGGCACTGAGTGGGATATGACTTTTAATCGTGAAAAACATTGAATCTACGAATCTACGTAAGTCAGTTGGAGAGTTTGTCATATAAGAATACATTTACGTCTCCGTTGAGGTTCGAACTCACAGCAGTGGTGGCAACAATCTGTTTTTTTTCTGAACAAGCCTCTCATATATCACGCTTTCATACAGTAACACTGGTATAAAACGTCTACAATATCCAATATACAATCAATGACGAGAGAATATAGTTGCTACTTTGTATGTCCGTCCGTTAGTCCTTCCGTTTGTTCGTCCGTCATTCCGTTCGTCCGTTCTCACTTCTGTTGGCGTACACCGGTTTGGGCATAACCAGTTTGCAGATCAGCCTAGCTTCGCGTGTTCAATCGTACGCCGATAAAATCCAGGTTATCGTATGGTGTATTAACTGGACGGGTGTAGCAGACTTGGTCTAGAATAGTTAGAGTGAAGTGAATATAGACCAATGCAAGCATACAGCCGTCCAGTCTCAACGAGTATATCTATATAATAGGTGGACTGCTCTAGGTCGGTGGTTCTAACCGGGTGCCCGTCCAAACTATTCGGAGGGTCACCACGCATTGCCTACATCCACCTGTACTAGCGCTGGAGAGTCGCCATATGACCGAAGCTGTTGGTGCGACGTTAAACACACAAAATAAACAAACATGTTTCTACATCTGTTACCAGAGTACTTTATTTAACATAAGTCAGCAATCTGACAGAAACATATATATTATTCGACGTGAAGCACGAGCTACTCACCAATTCCCACTGCTTGACCCTAATTTACACACATTTCCGTTCACTCTTTTTTTAATTTGAGTTACTTCTAACGATAAAATGATTAAAATGAAGTTATTTGATGTTTTTATAACAACTTTCCCTTGTATTTATTTCATATAAATTTGTTGACTCATTTAAATGTCCATCTCTTCACCAGTCCATGTGCTTGAAATATAGCATTTCTAATGTTATCAGTTCAAATTACGGGTAATAAATGCCTTATAGATGACAATATCATCAAATTGCCGAACATTAAACATACAGTAGACCTGAATTAGGCTTAATTTTCGCGCCACGCGCAGGGCCATTTTACCTAAGATATATATAAATGTATCGCGCGACAGCTGCACGGCGGGTTCACCACGTCAGATTACTCGCCCGATAAGGGTAGATCAAACGAAATGTACCCCCTCTTCTTGTCACTATGTCTATCGGATAAGCATCGCTTAGCAACCTGTTGTCAACGATTTTACCTACACCATTTACAACAATTTTCGCTTGTAAGCTATCTCGGAGCTCCCATTTAAGTCTTCATAAGCAATTAAATGATCGTAATGCATTGTTTGTAGCGGAACCAACAACATCTGTCCTATATATACATTTATCAGCAGCTTAAATCACGTTGACAGATTTTCAAATCAATTTAAGTGAAGCGATATAATTAGATCTCGTGGAAATGGTGTACATGTCTCTTGCAGCAGATTGGTTTCAAGCAAATATGATATTTCTTTGACGATCCACGGAGGCCTTTCAGTGGATATATGAAGCCTAACGGGTTTCCAACCTTAAGAACAGAACAGAACAAGATAAGTTCAATATGATTTCATTTGTCCTTTCAAAACGAGTGATAAATTTCAAAATCATAGCATCTACGGTAGAATGGACTCCATATAACACTAAAATCATAGCATCTACGGTAGAATTGACTACATATAAAGCTAAAAATCATAGCATCTAAGGTAGAATGGACTACATATAACACTACAATCATAGCATCTACAGTAGACTGGACTACATATAACACTAAAATCATAGCATCTAAGGTAGACTGGACTACATATAACACTAAAATCATAGCATCTAAGGTAGAATGGACTACATATAACACTACAATCATAGCATCTAAGGTAGAATGGACTACATATAACACTAAAATCATAGCATCTACGGTAGAATGGACTACATATAACACTACAATCACAGCATCTAAGGTAGAATGGACTACATATAACACTACAATCACAGCATCTACGGTAGAATGGACTACATATAACACTAAAATCATAGCCTCTACTGTAGAATGGACTACATATAACACTAAAATCATAGCCTATACGGTAGAATGGACTACATATAACACTAAATTCATAGCATCTACGGTAGAATGGACTACATATAACACTAAAATCATAGCCTCTACGGTAGAATGGACTACATATAACACTAAAATCATAGCCTCTACTGTAGAATGGACTACATATAACACTAAAATCATAGCATCTACGGTAGAATGGACTACATATGAAGCTAAAATCATAGCATCTACGGTAGAATGGACTACATATAACACTACAATCACAGCATCTAAGGTAGAATGGACTACATATAACACTAAAATCATAGCATCTACGGTAGAATGGACTACATATAACACTAAAATCATAGCATCTACGGTAGAATGGACTACATATGAAGCTAAAATCATAGCATCTACGGTAGAATGGACTACATATAACACTACAATCACAGCATCTAAGGTAGAATGGACTACATATAACACTAAAATCATAGCATCTACGGTAGAATGGACTACATATAACACTAAAATCATAGCATCTACGGTAGAATGGACTACATATGAAGCTAAAATCATAGCATCTACGGTAGAATGGACTACATATAGCACTACAATCACAGCATCTAAGGTAGAATGGACTACATATAACACTACAATCATAGCATCTAAGGTAGAATGGACTACATATAACACTACAATCATAGCATCTAAGGTACAATGGACTACATATAACACTACAATCATAGCATCTAAGGTACAATGGACTACATATAAAGCTAAAATCATAGCATCTAAGGTAGAATGGATTACATATAAAGCTAAAATGATAGCATCTAAGGTAGAATGGATTACATATAAAGCTAAAATGATAGCATCTAATGTAGAATGGACTACATATAAAGCTAAATATCATAGCATCTAAGGTAGAATGGACTACATATAAAGCTAAATATCGTAGCATCTAAGGTAGTATGGACTACATATAAAGCTAAATATCATAGCATCTAAGGTAGAATGGACTACATATAAAGCTAAATATCGTAGCATCTAAGGTAGTATGGACTACATATAAAGCTAAATATCATAGCATCTAAAGTAGTATGGACTACATATAATGCTAAAATCATAGCATCTAAGGTAGTATGGACTACATATAAAGCTAAAATGATAGCATCTACGGTAGAATGGACTACATATAATGCTAAAATCATAGCATCTAAGGTAGAATGGACTACATATAAAGCTAAAATGATAGCATCTACGGTAGTATGGACTACATAAAAAGCTAACAATCATAGCATCTAAGGTACAATGGACTACATATAACACTACAATCATAGCATCTAAGGTAGTATGGACTACATATAAAGCTAACAATCATAGCATCTAAGGTAGTATGGACTACATATAAAGCTAAAAATCATAGCATCTAAGGTAGTATGGACTACATATAACACTACAATCATAGCATCTAAGGTAGAATGGACTACATATAAAGCTAAGCATCACAGCATCTACGGTAGAATGGACTACATATAACACTACAATCATAGCATCTACGGTAGAATGGACTACATATAACACTACAATCATAGCATCTAAGGTAGAATGGACTACATATAACACTACAATCATAGCATCTAAGGTACAATGGACTACATATAACACTACAACCATAGCATCTAAGGTAGAATGGACTACATATAACACTACAATCATAGCATCTAAGGTAGAATGGACTACATATAACACTACAATCATAGCATCTAAGGTACAATGGACTACATATAACACTACAATCACAGCATCTAAGGTACAATGGACTACATATAACACTACAATCATAGCATCTAAGGTAGAATGGACTACATATAAAGCTAAAATCATAGCATCTAATGTAGTATGGACTACATATAAAGCTAAAATCATAGCATCTAAGGTAGAATGGACTACATATAAAGCTAACATTATAGCATCTAAGGTAGAATGGACTACATATGAAGCTAAAATCATAGCATCTAATGTAGTATGGACTACATATAAAGCTAAAATCATAGCATCTAAGGTAGAATGGACTACATATAAAGCTAAAAATCATAGCATCTAGGGTAGAATGGACTACATATGAAGCTAAAGCCTCTACAGCAATGGTACCTCTACTATTTTATAGATTTAATATATATATATGTATATAGAAAAGGTCACACCCAGGTGTTTTTCCGACAAAACATATCGGTGTGACAGACAGCCTATTCGCATATTAATTGCATATTAGTTTATACAAATTTATTTTAGCTCAATTGCGAAACAAGTTATTATAACTCACTTATATTAATCGCCCACGAGACCTCATTCCTGGTGGAATCCATCGAGAGAATAGGAAATGTGTAATTTAAATGCATTGCCTAAGGACACAATTGTAATGGCTACAGCTGGGCGCCAACTCGGGGCCTTTCGCACCTGAAGCGACGCTCTACCACGGCGCCATCACGCCCTACACATCTCACATATTGCAATATGTATGCGTATAAATAAAATTCAACACCCATGATAGTTTGATCCCAGATAGTAACAGCGTTCCATAATTATGTAGAGCCTTTTGTAAGTCTTGTCGTCTGCCAGCATTCGCACTTCCATAATAACAGGCCATATCAACTTTCGGCGACTAATATCCAAAATAATGAAAAATATGGACGAAGCTGTCACGACACGTGATACAAACGTGACAAAATGTCTGATTTGTAGCCAGTTATCGATTATACCATCAGAAGCAGGCGATTCTTTAGCGAGTAATTGTTGGATATCTATGTAGGAAGCCCTAATGATTACGAATAAATAATCTGTTGATGACACTTTTGAAGCTTGTAAGTGTATTTCGGAAAAGAAGATTAAATGACAAATCGATATTCTGGTAAATGTATTGAATGCTCTGACTCACGATGCAATTAGACAACTGCTATTAAATACAGTGTTTACAGGTTATGCTGATCTATGACGGTTTATTCCGCCTTCCCATGGTACATCATTTTTATTTATGTAAAGTCAGAGTAAATTTGTATTTAAAAGTGTATCTTCGTGGAGTAGGAAAACATAGGTTGAGTGGTTGTGGTGTGGAAGGGGGGGTAGGGTTACCTCCATATGGCCTAGCCCTTGGCGCGACTTTAAGCCCAGAATGAAATATACATAACTACATCTGTTCAGCGACTTTAAACCCAGAATGAAATATACATACACTACATCTGATCAGCGACTTTAAACCCAGAATGAAATATACATACACTACATCTGATCAGCGACTTTAAACCCAGAATGAAATATACATACACTACATCTGTTCAGCGACTTTAAACCCAGAATGAAATATACATACACTACATCTGATCAGCGACTTTAAACCCAGAATGAAATATACATACACTACATCTGTTCAGCGACTTTAAACCCAGAATGAAATATACACGTGTATACATACACTACATCTGTTCAGCGACTTTAAACCCAGAATGAAATATACATACACTACATATGTTCAGCGACTTTAAACCCAGAATGAAATATACATAACTACATCTGTTCAGCGACTTTAAACCCAGAATGAAATATACATACACTACATCTGTTCAGCGACTTTAAACCCAGAATGAAATATACACGTGTATACATACACTACATCTGTTCAGCGACTTTAAACCCAGAATGAAATATACATACACTACATATGTTCAGCGACTTTAAACCCAGAATGAAATATACATATACACTACATCTGTTCAGCGACTTTAAACCCAGAATGAAATATACATACACTACATATGTTCAGCGACTTTAAACCCAGAATGAAATATACATACACTACATCTGTTCAGCGACTTTAAACCCAGAATGAAATATACATACACTACATCTGATCAGCGACTTTAAACCCAGAATGAAATATACATACACTACATCTGTTCAGCGACTTTAAACCCAGAATGAAATATACACGTGTATACATACACTACATCTGTTCAGCGACTTTAAACCCAGAATGAAATATACATACACTACATATGTTCAGCGACTTTAAACCCAGAATGAAATATACATACACTACATCTGTTCAGCGACTTTAAGCCCATAATGAAATATACATACACTACATCTGTTCAGCGACTTTAAGCCCATACTGAAATATACATACACTACATCTGTTCAGCGACTTTAAACCCATAATGAAATATACATACACTACATCTGTTCAGCGACTTTAAACCCAGAATGAAATATACACGTGTATACATAGTATTCACTACATCAGTTCATAATACTTGTCTTAATTATGGCAGTTTGTTAAATTTGTCCCAGGGTACTCGGGTGCCCACCTCTACTTAAAAGAATATAACGTGCACAAGTGACAAGTTTACTAATTCCAGCCACATGCCGGTTATTTTACTTGTCTACTCAGTGTTATGCAAGCTGTTAGCATGGCAGCCGTCCTGGGCATTCGAGGTATTTCGTTGAACTGTTCTGACACTAATTCTTATCGCAGAATTCCCCTTAAAACTTAGTATAATTCATGTTGCTTGTGTGTCAGCATAGAGAGATATAAATCGTCTGCATTAATTATCGATCAGTGAAATTTGAATTTAATGTTAACAGCCGGACACTGAAGTAGTTCTGCCAGAATCGCCTGTTGAAATTTAGTTGTTAAAACATCACCATTATACTTGGTTCATAGTTGTATCGCTTCAAATGGACATATTCAGATAATTATCCTGTAATTTACGGCTGGGGCCGCAAGGGGGTCAGAAACTTGTTTCTATTCTGGTTCTAAATTGTACAGTTTGTATAATTTTGGGTGCTACTTGCGAGTAATTGGCCTCTATTTTCGGCTGTGCCCACTTGCCATGAGGTGACAGGGTCACGGAAAATTAAGTAACAGGCGTTACGGTGAAACGGGCGTTACGGTTGTTATTACCTTCACCCGGTTATGAACCCCAGGCGCAGTGTGAAGGTCCAAAGGATATCGTGTGCAATCAACATGTCAGAGGGGGCAAATAGTGTCTTTTTAGCGAAGTAATCATGTGAATTTAGGGTTGGTTTAAACCCACTGAAAGGGCACTAGAGGTTAAGCTGAAAATACTAAATGGAGACTAACATTTGACCTATTGAAAAACACATGTTGCCGTTTATTTCTCAGACTACCGTCACAACTATATGCGTGTTGTTGTCGCATCAGATCTAAAAATAATAATTAGATCTGTCGATTAAAATATGTCCATGTTTTATTTTGGTTGGAACGAGTTGCAGCTGTTTGAATAATCATCAACATCATCATCATCATCATCAGCATCAGCATCAGCATCAACGTTGGCAACAGCGGTAATAACAATAGCAACGTTGGCAACAGCGGTAATAACAATAGCAACGTTGGTAACAATGGTAGTAACAATAGCAACGTTGACAACATCGGTAATAGCAATAGCAACTTTTGTAACAATGGTAGTAGCAATAGCAACGTTGGCAACAGCGGTAATAGCAATAGCAACGTTGGCAACAGCGGTAATAACAATAGCAACTTTGGCAACAGCGGTAATAGCAATAACAACGTTGGCAACAGCGGTAATAACAATAGCAACGTTGGCAACAGCGGTAATAACAATAGCAACTTTGGCAACAGCGGTAATAGCAATAACAACGTTGGCAACAGCGGTAATAACAATAGCAACTTTGGCAACAGCGGTAATAACAATAGTAACTTTGGCAACAGCGGTAATAGCAATAACAACGTTGGCAACAGCGGTAGTAACAATAGCAGCATTGGCAACAGCGGTAATAGCAATAGCAACGTTGGCAACAATGGGAGTAGCTGGTATAGTAGTGTGCTATATATCACATATTTTGGATGAGGTGGGTGTCACCGTACCAGCAAATGCTCACACGGGGCGTGCTAGATGAGTTCCTGCAAACCGCATAATTTGAAGTTCGAAACACCCATTTACCAATACACCTACATGTCGGTGTTAATATAGCTCTATATGTTTTTATTATTATTATTATTATTATTATTGTTATTATTATTATTAGATGAACTGTAAAGATAATAGTCTATAACTGGTACGGACGGCATGATATTAAATAGAATAGTTCATAAATGGATACACCATGTCCGATATGGAATTAAATAGTTCATAAATGGATACACCATGTCCGATATGGAATTAAATAGTTCATAAATGGATACACCATGTCCGATATGGAATTAAATAGTTCATAAATGGATACACCATGTCCGATATGGAATTAAATAGTTCATAAATGGATACACCATGTCCGATATGGAATTAAATAGTTCATAAATGGATACACCATGTCCGATATGGAATTAAATAGTTCATAAATGGATACACCATGTCCGATATGGAATTAAATAGTTCATAAATGGATACACCATGTCCGATATGGAATTAAATAGTTCATAAATGGATACACCATGTCCGATATGGAATTAAATAGTTCATAAATGGATACACCATGTCCGATATGGAATTAAATAGTTCATAAATGGATACACCATGTCCGATATGGAATTAAATAGTTCATAAATGGATACACCATGTCCGATATGGAATTAAATAGTTCATAAATGGATACACCATGTCCGATATGGAATTAAATAGTTCATAAATGGATACACCATGTCCGATATGGAATTAAATAGTTCATAAATGGATACACCATGTCCGATATGGAATTAAATAGTTCATAAATGTGTAGGGCAGTTTTTGTGCCGATAGCAAATATGATAGTTCATAAATGGGTAGGACATGAGTTTCCGATAATAAATATTATAGTTCATAAATGGTTAGGTCGTGAGTTTCCGATATTAAATAGAATCGTTCATAAATAGTTCGAACGTTAGTTTCCGATAGTTTAAACTTTATTTATTTTACAACGATTGCGAATAATAATGAGTATGAATGTCGGATAAGGATACTTGTAATTATTTAATTTGCCCATAAATTGCGATCATAATTCGACCTAATTAAAATAATATCACGTAATTGCTCGGTATTGGCCTAGTCCGAAGCAGTTATTAGTTTTATATGATTATATTTATTTTATATTTTATTCTTTATTTCAGTCTCATCAATGTACAGCATATAACAAACATAGAATATAGTTTACATATTAAAAAGTACATTGCCACTCAATTCAGAGTTACAAGAGACTATGCATATATACATCATTCATCTATAACATATTGCACTACTATAGTATATACATGTACATGTGATAACTACATGTGTGAGATAAAGCTGAAAAGCAGTCGCTAATTGAAATTTAAAATCTGATTATGTTTCATTAATAGGCTAACAGTATTTTGATATACAACTATTCTTAGAAATATGCGCAGCCAATAATTGTAAATTGCAACTGATTTAACCTACTGACAAATGGTGAAATTAAAGGTGAACCGATTCTTCAAAGTTAATAAAACCGGAGCGAAATTAAAGAGTGTCGTTCTATTAAGCCAGATTTATTGACCCTTTAAAATTCTTCAATCCAAATATCAATAAAACATTGGACATCATTTCACGGATTATTTCACTCAATTTAACGATGCGTGTGCAGTAAAAAATCTGCATCTGCTTGTGCATGATGAACTTTTGAACTACATCGCTCACCGAAGATTTCGCTGACTGAGCGGAAGATATTATGAGGAGTACAGATTCTGTAAAGCAAACTGCTTCCTTTCATTGACATGCAGGCTGCGTTCGATCGTGCATCTATAATAAATATTATATCTTCGCAGTCTCGACAGTTTGTGGAACTTTACCTTTCATCGACCCATCTGAGATTTAAAATATGTAGCATGCATATTATTTTAAATATGAGACTAAATTTTACCTCGGCGATTGCTATATACATGTATATGTAATGTTGTTTATGTTGTCTCTAGTTTTACATACATATATCTCAACTGTTACTATATAACATACAATATAAATATAATAAATAAACTTATTTTATTAATAATGTGTCCTAAGATTGTATTGATGTATGTAACCTCCAACAACAGCTACTGTATATATGTCTATGTTATTTCCTCATGGGCTTAACAGACGGATCTGTAGTCCAGTGGTTAACACGTTGGACTGGTAATCCATGATTCGCAGGTTCGATCCCCCGTCTGACCATAATAAAAATAACAGTCTTTCAGATGGGACGTTAAACCGAGGTCTCGTATCTGTGCTTTACAATGTGTACGTAAAAGAACCAGGGGAGACTCTGGAATGGGTCTCTGTCTGTATTATTGCACTATCCTCCAACAATCTAACATGACTAATCTCTTCAGGAGGCGTCGCTCATATGGGCAACCGGTAGCGACGATAACTAAATGTAAAACACACACTCATGGGCCTGTTAGCCTATCTGCAACTTTTGACTCTATGTCATTGAGCAATTTCATTATTATTGTTATCCTGTATGTAATGTATGTATATAATTATATCATGGTAAATGGTTACTAGAGACGAAGCGTTGTATATTGTAGTTATCGAAGCTAAGGGGCTAAGTACGTGGGGTGTGGACATACCCCCACATAATTCATCCTCATGTTTTTAACAATAGGAAGACAAAATCCTACTGAATATGGCTAGGGTTATTTTTGGGTTAGGCTGGGTTAGGGTTATTTTTGGGTTAGGCTGGGTTAGGGTTATTTTTGGGTTAGGCTGGGCTAGGGTTATTTTTGGGTTAGGCTGGGCTAGGGTTATTTTTGGGTTAGGCTGGGCTAGGGTTATTTTTGGGTTAGGCTGGGTTAGGGTTATTTTTGGGTTAGGCTGGGCTAGGGTTATTTTTGGGTTAGGCTGGGCTAGGGTTATTTTGGGTTAGGCTGGGCTAGGGTTATTTTTGGGTTAGGCTGGGCTAGGGTTATTTTTGGGTTAGGCTGGGCTAGGGTTATTTTTGGGTTAGGCTGGGCTAGGGTTATTTTTGGGTTAGGCTGGGCTAGGGTTATTTTTGGGTTAGGCTGGGCTAGGGTTATTTTTGGGTTAGGCTGGGTTAGGGTTATTTTTGGGTTAGGCTGGGTTAGGGTTATTTTTGGGTTAGGCTGGGCTAGGGTTATTTTTGGGTTAGGCTGGGCTAGGGTTATTTTGGGTTAGGCTGGGTTAGGGTTATTTTTGGGTTAGGCTGGGTTAGGTTATTTTGGGTTAGGCTGGCTAGGGTTATTTTTGGGTTAGGCTGGGCTAGGGTTATTTTGGGTTAGGCTGGGCTAGGGTTATTTTGGGTTAGGCTGGGCTAGGGTTATTTTTGGGTTAGGCTGGGCTAGGGTATTTTTGGGTTAGCTGGCTAGGGTTATTGTTGGGTTAGGCTGGGCTAGGTTATTTTGGGTTAGGCTGGGCTAGGGTATTTTGGGTTAGGCTGGGGTAGGGTTATTTTTGTTAGGCTGGGCTAGGGTTATTTTTGGGTTAGGCTGGGCTAGGGTTATTTTTGGGTTAGGCTGGGCTAGGGTTATTTTTGGGTTAGGCTGGGCTAGGGTTATTTTTGGGTTAGGCTGGGCTAGGGTTATTTTTGGGTTAGGCTGGGCTAGGGTTATTTTAGGGTTAGTGTTATTTTAAGGTTAAGGTTTGTGTTAGGGTTTGGGTTAGTGTTTTATATGGGGGGTCCACCTGTGTTACAAACACCGGGGGGATTATGTCTGGGTGGATTACTAGCATGTCCCAATCTTATATACGTATACTATATACAAATTAAATAAATATATATGAATAGATAAATTCTGTTGTAAATGTTCATATATATATTTGTCAAACCTGTGTTAGCGGTCACCTCCATTAAGCAGCCAGCCTGTATTAAGCAACATGTTTCCAGATTCACAATCGGTTGTGTTATTATAGATTTGACCTCTATTAAGCAGCCACCTGTGCTAAGCGGCCACTTTTTTTCTGACTCCCTTGGCTGGCTGCTTAAGACAGGTTTGACTGTATGTCTTATATTGCCCAATGCGATGATATTTTGTTGTCACATATTTCTGATTATCGTTATACGATATTATACATGTATAAGCAACTAGATTTCTGTCGAGAAATATGAGTAGGGTGTGAGGGTGTGAGGGTGTGAGGGTGTGAGGCGACATGGGTGGATTAATTCTCAGGTATATGTCCAATAAAACCAGCACCAGCCCTGATAGTTCTCCAGAACACAGTCGTGCATCCACTGTACGCTGTACTTGGAAATAAATGTAAGAATCAATGGATTAAGGTAATGGTTTGCAAATAGTTCAGTAACAGCAGGTTGTACATCAGAGAGTACATGTAAGGCTAATGTTTTTTGTTTGTTTGTTTTTGGAGTATGCCATCTCACCAACATGTTCATTTCCCAAGCTATTATTGGCAGAGGAATAGCCCGGATGCCCCTCCGAGCAGTATTGTAGGCGCGGACGTGCACTCGGATAAAACCACCGACCTTCCGCATGGTTGATGTGATTATGGAATATGGGTAATACAGGAGTACATATAATATTAGTAACATTTGTTTAAGGTTTGCCCCGTAGATAATGTTGTTTGTCCGATTAGCGCGCTCGCTTCTCACCAATGCAACCCGGGTTCGATCCTCGGATCGGGAAGTATGTGATATGGTACGGTGGTCGCCAGATCGGACAGGTAGGTTTTCTCCGGGTACTCCGGTTTCCTCCCTCACGAATGACCACACTTACGCTTTCATCCGCGCCAACGAGAGTGATTAATATAAGTTGTTAAAACTTGCTTCGCAATCGTTGTAAAATAAATAACGTTTAAACTTTAATGTTGTTTGTTGAATGATAAAAATCATTAATTAAGCATAACGTATACAGCCAAATCATGTTTGTGAACATTTTACAAACACTTAGCTTAGTCTATACAAATTTATTTTAGCTCGATTGCGAAACAAGTTCTTTCAACTTATATAATCACTCTCGAGACCTCATTCCTGTTGGAATCCATCACCATGAAGGAGAGAGAAGGGGCAATGTGGAATTTAAATGCATTGCCTAAGGGCACAATCGTAACGGCTCCAGCGGGGTTAGAACTCCGGGCCTGTCGCACCTGAAGTGAATGCGCTACCACTGCGCTATCACGACTTCCACTAAACACTTAGTTAAGGCTGTGGAAAATGAACACATGCTTCAAGTGTATAATAACTTCTGTCTACATTAACTGGTCATTGCTTTCCATAAAATGTCGACCTCTTTGTAAACGGAAATTGTCGGAAACCAGATACCCTTTCTGTTTATACGGTTTCCTTTGATGGTCAACTGTACATGCGGTGAGGGGTCAGTGAAAATATTTCGATCTAGTACTGTCAGTAGCCTAAAGCTGAAAGGATATCCTTTATTTGCGAGGCTTTCATGCATTTTATTCATTTCAACGGAGAAAATTATCGTTTTTAGTAGCATGTATTTTGTTGAGG
>CM026397.1:61274740-61304325 GCA_014843695.1 Archivesica marissinica | reverse complement strand
AGGGTTATTTTTGGGTTAGGCTGGGCTAGGGTTATTTTTGGGTTAGGCTGGGCTAGGGTTATTTTTGGGTTAGGCTGGGCTAGGGTTATTTTTGGGTTAGGCTGGGCTAGGGTTATTTTTGGGTTAGGCTGGGCTAGGGTTATTTTTGGGTTAGGCTGGGCTAGGGTTATTTGGGTTAGGCTGGGTAGGGTTATTTTGGGTAGGCTGGGCTAGGGTTATTTTTGGGTTAGGCTGGGTTAGGGTTATTTTTGGGTTAGGCTGGGCTAGGGTTATTTTTGGGTTAGGCTGGGCTAGGGTTATTTTTGGGTTAGGCTGGGCTAGGGTTATTTTTGGGTTAGGCTGGGCTAGGGTTATTTTTGGGTTAGGCTGGGCTAGGGTTATTTTTGGGTTAGGCTGGGCTAGGGTTATTTTAGGGTTAGTGTTATTTTAAGGTTAAGGTTTGTGTTAGGGTTTGGGTTAGTGTTTTATATGGGGGGTCCACCTGTGTTACAAACACCGGGGGGATTATGTCTGGGTGGATTACTAGCATGTCCCAATCTTATATACGTATACTATATACAAATTAAATAAATATATATGAATAGATAAATTCTGTTGTAAATGTTCATATATATATTTGTCAAACCTGTGTTAGCGGTCACCTCCATTAAGCAGCCAGCCTGTATTAAGCAACATGTTTCCAGATTCACAATCGGTTGTGTTATTATAGATTTGACCTCTATTAAGCAGCCACCTGTGCTAAGCGGCCACTTTTTTTTCTGACTCCCTTGGCTGGCTGCTTAAGACAGGTTTGACTGTATGTCTTATATTGCCCAATGCGATGATATTTTGTTGTCACATATTTCTGATTATCGTTATACGATATTATACATGTATAAGCAACTAGATTTCTGTCGAGAAATATGAGTAGGGTGTGAGGGTGTGAGGGTGTGAGGGTGTGAGGGTGTGAGGGTGTGAGGCGACATGGGTGGATTAATTCTCAGGTATATGTCCAATAAAACCAGCACCAGCCCTGATAGTTCTCCAGAACACAGTCGTGCATCCACTGTACGCTGTACTTGGAAATAAATGTAAGAATCAATGGATTAAGGTAATGGTTTGCAAATAGTTCAGTAACAGCAGGTTGTACATCAGAGAGTACATGTAAGGCTAATGTTTTTTGTTTGTTTGTTTTTGGAGTATGCCATCTCACCAACATGTTCATTTCCCAAGCTATTATTGGCAGAGGAATAGCCCGGATGCCCCTCCGAGCAGTATTGTAGGCGCGGACGTGCACTCGGATAAAACCACCGACCTTCCGCATGGTTGATGTGATTATGGAATATGGGTAATACAGGAGTACATATAATATTAGTAACATTTGTTTAAGGTTTGCCCCGTAGATAATGTTGTTTGTCCGATTAGCGCGCTCGCTTCTCACCAATGCAACCCGGGTTCGATCCTCGGATCGGGAAGTATGTGATATGGTACGGTGGTCGCCAGATCGGACAGGTAGGTTTTCTCCGGGTACTCCGGTTTCCTCCCTCACGAATGACCACACTTACGCTTTCATCCGCGCCAACGAGAGTGATTAATATAAGTTGTTAAAACTTGCTTCGCAATCGTTGTAAAATAAATAACGTTTAAACTTTAATGTTGTTTGTTGAATGATAAAAATCATTAATTAAGCATAACGTATACAGCCAAATCATGTTTGTGAACATTTTACAAACACTTAGCTTAGTCTATACAAATTTATTTTAGCTCGATTGCGAAACAAGTTCTTTCAACTTATATAATCACTCTCGAGACCTCATTCCTGTTGGAATCCATCACCATGAAGGAGAGAGAAGGGGCAATGTGGAATTTAAATGCATTGCCTAAGGGCACAATCGTAACGGCTCCAGCGGGGTTAGAACTCCGGGCCTGTCGCACCTGAAGTGAATGCGCTACCACTGCGCTATCACGACTTCCACTAAACACTTAGTTAAGGCTGTGGAAAATGAACACATGCTTCAAGTGTATAATAACTTCTGTCTACATTAACTGGTCATTGCTTTCCATAAAATGTCGACCTCTTTGTAAACGGAAATTGTCGGAAACCAGATACCCTTTCTGTTTATACGGTTTCCTTTGATGGTCAACTGTACATGCGGTGAGGGGTCAGTGAAAATATTTCGATCTAGTACTGTCAGTAGCCTAAAGCTGAAAGGATATCCTTTATTTGCGAGGCTTTCATGCATTTTATTCATTTCAACGGAGAAAATTATCGTTTTTAGTAGCATGTATTTTGTTGAGGTTGAGGTCGTAATTTTGACTCCCATACACTCAATGTCCCTTCAAAGCCGAAAAGGGGACAGATTACGACAGTTCATTTTCAAATTAACGAGGAAAAGTTCGTCTAAGATTTAACAATAGGACCCACCAAGGGACTCTAAAACCTTACACTGACACACTGTGATTTATTAGGACCCTGTTTTGTTGTCGAGTAAAATTCGCGGGTAACGACAAAATGTCTAATTTTGGGAGCTGACCGGTCAACATATTAAAGGGGGAGAGCTATTTGAGATTGATTAGAAAATTTTATAACCCATTTCAGATAAAACATGACAGGTTAACGATTGTTGGGTACAGTTTCTCGCAATCGTACTGTGCAGAAAATCTTCACCGGGTGCTAATAAACTCTAACTTAATGACCCTCTAAATGAATGTGTTACGGGTATTACGCTATGCTTGATCGTTTACATAAGCGGCCAGTGTTGTGCAATACGGTTAAATCTTAATTTGGTTTACGTAAGCGGCCCAGTGTTGTGCAATAGGGTTAAATCTTAATTTGGTTTACGTAAGCGGCCAATGTTGTGCAATACGGTTAAATATTAATGTTATGTAATTTTATGACTGAACTGTTAATTTCCAATACTAATTCAAAATATATGGGTCAGTTATGTTATGATTGGCTAACACGTTGCATATTATTATTTCACCATATTGATTAATCGCACGATAGAAATATAACCGTGTCCTGTGTTAAATGTTCAAAAGCTGTGTAGTTGTAGAATTACATTCTACAATCTTGCATATCATTATAACATCTATATAATACACACATTTAAATCATATTAATATGTCCGGAGTGACGTTTTGGCCTACTGTCCTTGACATAGTACATGCGATATACACAATTATACCTGTTTTAACATTGTGTGACAATAACGACGTCTGCTCATGGCTGACTTTTGTTGCACACCTTTAGCTTTGACACTTACCCCCCTCCAAAATAAACAAAGTGACTGTTGACAAGAGACCGTGACGTTACCCTTCAAAGTCTGTGCACCATGTGTTGGTGACTTGCACCGGTCGGTAGCCGTTTCCACAAACGTCAATGTATGTGTCACTATTGGTCATGTATAAGTTGAGATCGTGTTGAATGTTTTGCAACCCCACTGAATGGTAATCCATCACTGCTCCATCGATCCGAATCAGCGACTGATCTGGTCATGATCAGGCACTGCTCTGGTCAGAATCAGCCACTGTTCTCGTTCGAATCAGCCACTGATCTGGTCCGAATCAGCCACTGTTCTCGTTCGAATCAGCCACTGATCTGGTCAGAATCAGCCACTGTTCTCGTTCGAATCAGCCACCGTTCTCGTTCGAATCAGCCACTGATCTGGTCATAATCAGCCACTGCTCTGGTCAGAATCAGACACTGTTTTCGTTCGAATCAGTCACTGCTCTGGTCGGAATCAGCACTGGGTTTGAATTAGCCACTGATTCTGGTCATAATCAGCCACTGCTCTGGTCATAATCAGCCACTGATTCTGGTCCGAATCGGCCACTGATTTGGTTCGAATCAGTCAAGGTCCGAATCAGCAATGCACCGTACACATCCACAATCATGCTCATCTGCACGTAGGTGTACACCACGTGAACTACCACCATTGATGCACCAGCTATGTGTACACCACGTGATCTACCTCCATTGATGCACCAGCTATGTGTACACCACGTGATCTACTACCATTGATGTACCAGCTATGTGTACACCACGTGATCTACCACCATTGATGCACCAGCTATGTGTACACCACGTGATCTACCACCATTGATGTACCAGCTATGTGTACACCACGTGATCTACCACCATTGATGCACCAGCTATGTGTACACCACGTGATCTACCACCATTGATGCACCAGCTATGTGTACACCACGTGATATATCACCATTGATGTACCAGCTATGTGTACGCCACGTGATCTACCACCATTGATGCACCAGCTATGTGTACACCACGTGATCTACCACCATTGATGCGCCAGCTATGTGTACACCACGTGTTCATCCACCATTGATGTACCAGCTATGTGTACACCACGTGATCTACCACCATTGATGTACCAGCTATGTGTACACCACGTGATCTACCACCATTGATGTACCGGCTATGCAGTACACCACGTGATCTACCACCATTGATGCACCAGCTATGTGTACGCCACGTGTTCTTCCTCCATTGATGTACCAGCTATGTGTACACCACGTGATCTACCACCATGATGCACCAGCTATGTGTACGCCACGTGATCTACCACCATTGGTGTACCAGCTATGTGTACGCCACGTGATCTACCACCATTGATGCACCAGCTATGTGTACACCACGTGATCTACCACCATTGATGCACCAGCTATGTGTACACCACGTGTTCATCCACCATTGATGTACCAGCTATGTGTACACCACGTGATCTACCACCATTGATGTACCAGCTATGTGTACACCACGTGATCTACCACCATTGGTGTACCAGCTATGTGTACACCACGTGATCTACCACCATTGATGCACCAGCTATGTGTACACCACGTGATCTTCCACCATTGATGCACCAGCTATGTGTACACCACGTGATCTACCACCATTGATGTACCAGCTATGCAGTACCACGTGATCTACCACCATTGATGTACCAGCTATGCAGTACCTCGTGATCTACCACCATTGATGTACCAGCTATCTGTACACCACGTGTTCTACCACCATAGATGTACCAGCTATGTGTACACCACGTGATCTACCACCATTGATGTACCAGCTATGTGTATACCACGTGATCTACCACCATTGATGTACCAGCTATGTGTACACCACGTGATCTACCACCATTGATGTACCAGCTATGTGTACACCACGTGATCTACCACCATTGATGTACCAGCTATGTGTATACCACGTGATCTACCACCATTGATGTACCAGCTATGTGTACACCACGTGATCTACCACCATTGATGTACCAGCTATGTGTACACCACGTGATCTACCACCATTGATGTACCAGCTATGTGTATACCACGTGATCTACCACCATTGATGTACCAGCTATGTGTACACCACGTGATCTACCACCATTGATGTACCAGCTATGTGTACACCACGTGATCTACCACCATTGATGCACCAGCTATGTGTACACCACGCGATCTACCACCATTGGTGTACCAGCTATGTGTACACCACGTGATCTACCACCATTGATGCACCAGCTATGTGTATACCACGTGATCTACCACCATTGGTGTACCAGCTATGTGTACACCACGTGATCTACCACCATTGATGCACCAGCTATGTGTACACCACGCGATCTACCACAATTGATGCACCAGCTATGTGTACACCACGTGATCTACCACCATTGATGTACCAGCTATGCAGTACACCACGTGATCTACCACCATTGATGTACCAGCTATGCAGTACACCACGTGATCTACCACCATTGATGCACCAGCTATGTGTACACCACGTGATCTGCCACCATTGATGTACCAGCTATGTGTACACCACGTGATCTACCACCATTGATGTACCAGCTATGCAGTACACCACGTGATCTACCACCATTGATGTACCAGCTATGCAGTACCTCATGATCTGCATATTGGCTGTGTAGCGTAACTACCCTACATCTTCATATGTTGGCAATTCCGACATATAAAAAATAAAGGGTTTGTTTATGATAGTGTCACCCCTATTGAAAGGGCCAGTTGGTTAGACTTCTGAGGTATTTGTTGCTGGCGTTCTGAGGTAATTTCTGTTATCTTGGGCTATTTGTGATTTCTGAAGTCATTTCTGTCTTCTGAGGTGATTTCTGTCTTCTGAGGTGATTTCTGACTTCTGAGGTGATCTTCTGAGGTGATTTCTGACTTCTGAGGTGATTTCTGTCTTCTGAGGTGATTTCTGTCTTCTGATGTGATTTCTGACTTCTGAGGTGATTTCTGACTTCTGAGGTCATTTCTGTCTTCTGATGTCAGTTCTTTCTTCTGAGGTCATTTCTGACTTCTGAGGTCATTTCCGACTTGTGAACATGAGTACTCCCCGAATCACACCATTGCAGGCCCGGCACCAGGCTGATAGTCATATCGGTAACAATTATATAACTAGCTTACAGCTCACCAACTGGTCATATCAGATTGAACCCCCAACGAGCTTCGAACCTCTGTTATTTTCACCGTTCACGTTCGTTCAAAGGGTTAAAATGACTTACGCAGGTACATGCGATGTTCTTGTTTTCGTATGAACTATCATGTAACACCTGAATCACATCCACTTTTGATTGGTATTTATTGATACGAGTCTCAGACAAGCAGATTTCCACGATGCTGGTCTAGGGGGAAACATGTCTTGATCATTTTATGGAATTTTCGCGATGTCTTTGATACAGAAGCATTACAAGGTCGCCGATGAGTCAACACGCTGGTAGTTATGCCATTGCTGATAAGCCAACCTGGCGGGGCAAGCGGTCCCTGGAGTACCTGTGAGAGAGATGAAAGAGTCACCGTTAATTGATATATCGCTTTGATCTGCAGATCGGACGTTACACAGAAAATAAGAACAACAAAAATCAAACAGACGACATATTCTTTTATATAATTACCTACTATATTAGAATTACTTCCTGCCTTTTTATGTACAAATGGCAGAATAAATAGTCCATAGAGTAGACGCAATCACTTGTTTATGCACCATGGGTTTATAGTAGCTTATAGTTCATATAAATTTATATTATCTTGATTGCTAAACAAGTTCATACAACTTATATATATATTAATCACTCACGAGACCTCATTCCTGATGAAATCCATCGCCACGAGTGAGCTGGAAGAGGCAACGTGGAATTTAAAATGCCTTGCATAAGGGCACAGTCGTAACGGCTCCAGCGGGGCTCGAACTCCGGGCCTTCCGGGTTCATAGTAGTCCTTTTTAACAAAATACTTCGACATAACCGACGTTTGACTTAACGAAATTCGCTATAAACGGAGCCAGTTATATGTAAAATGATAGTGTCTGAAACGGGACTTTGATCAGACTTCGAGATAACCGGATAATCCGACATAACCGACTTTGACATAACGGATGTAGACTGTAGTTAGTTTGCATTGTATACATGTATTTCAAGTTATATAGCAGTGATATATCCGCCATAGGTTACGGGAACACTCCTCGTTGGGGTTGAGTTACAAGCTAACAGAGCAGTTAAACCACCTTTCCAAAAAAAACATAGACATATAATTTATTGGCAAACATAAGCAACATTATGACTGAAACACTAATGAAACGAACTAAATAACTTGGTAAATAAAGAAACAGATGATGCAGAATAACGTCTAATATAATAAAAAAAAGACCGCTTTAATTTTAGTCCGATATTTGCTAACGAATCTGACATTTATGAGATGTGTATGTTGCAATGTTAGAGACATTGAAGACGAGCGTCATTTTATTTTAATTTTGTCCGTGTTACTCAGATTTGAGGAGTGAACTCATTAGTAAGCACTACTACCAAACATTAATTTTGTATTTTAATGTGTGATATAGCTTGGCTCGTTTTCATAGGAATGATTTAAAGCACAGGAACTCCATACTGAAAGATTTAGCTTCATAATTACACCAACTCACCAACTAGAATGTTCATCCTCTATAATATGTTAGAATATAGTAGCATTATTGATCACGTGTTTATAATTGTATGTATATAGTATGAATATGTATACTAGAGGACATAGACAACGCACACCTACAGTATTATACTAGAGGACATACAAAACGCACACCTACATTATATACTAGAGGACATAGAAAACGCACACCTATAGTATATACTAGGGGACATAGAAAACGCACACCTACAGTATAAACTAGAGGACATAGAAAGCGCACGCCTACATTATATACTAGAGGACATAGAAAACGCACACCTGCATTATATACTAGAGGACACAAAAAACGCACACATACATTATATGCTAGAGGACATAGAAAATGCACACCTACATTATATACTAGAGGACATAGAAAACGCGCACCTACATTATATAATTATTATTACATGAAAACGAAATACGAAGGATTCCATCAAAGATATATCACATCTTTATTATAAAACACAAAATGAACAACCAAAAATATTCCAAAACGTTAAAAAAACTATGTATTTATATAGTTATTGTTTTTCATGTAAAAACACACTTATCCGAAGTGTGTGCGTTTTCTATGTCCTCTAGTATACTTATGTATACGTCATGAATAAACTTATGTTCTGTTCTGTTCTGTATACTGACACAGCCGCGGAATGAAGGAGCATAGTACGCATAAAAGTAAACTAAAGTGTTTGTTTATTATAGTGTCACCCCTATTGAAAGGGCCAGTCATTTCTGACTTATGAGACACCTCTGATGGACATCAGTACTTCTTTCCGAATCATTGAAGGCGAGGCAATCGGTAACCATTATTTGACTAGCTCGCGGCTCGCCGCTCACCAACCGGTCATATAAGAATGAACCCTGATGATATTCGAACCTTCAATATCCCGCTCCGTAGGCGGACGCCTTAACCACTAGGCCACGGAGACGGTGTTTGTGTTTTACGTTTATTTATCGTCGCTACCGGTTGCCCATATGGGTGACGCCTCCTGAAGAGATTAGTCATTTTAGATTGTTGGAGGATAGTGCAATGATACAATCAGAGACCCATTCCAGAGTTGTTTTACGTGTACGGTGTTAAGCACCGACACGAGACCTCGGTTTAAAGTACCATCTGAAAGACTGTTAATTTTATTAGGGTCATATATATTTACTACGATCCCTGGATTACAATGTGTGAAGTAGTACCTCATGTATACCAAATTATTGTCTAAAAACCTAGTAAATTGGCACGCCTGACAAGAATGATCGAACGAATACTGTATACAAGTACGTATCAAATGTTTTTTTCATGAAAAATGAAGATATTTTCATTAGCCTTCTGCCAGATATATTGCGTCTTTTCGGGCAGACGATCTCTCTACCAGAAAACTAATACTTTGGTAATTGTCTATAATTACAGACGACAAGCTCTTCGCGATAGAAGTGATGTCGTCTGCTCAGAATTCAATACTCCCATAATTCCTTGGGGAGCTAAAATCATATCTCAGCGTTCACACACTCTTTCCGTTTGAATCCATACAGTTCGAAACCTTTAATCAAAAAATCGACTGGATATTCAGGCTTCCCTTCAGGGGCTGATAATAACCCCACTGTGATATTCGGAGGAAGATAATGGCGAAAAACATGAACAGATGGCTTGGCGATTGGTTCAGATGAGCGTGTCTCCAAAATCGATTTCTACTATATTAATTTGAAAACTGTATGCATACAATTCGTGTTTAATTTGATATTATTTTTGATGTATCCATAACGTGTGTTATTCGATTAATGTGATCAGTTTTGCTATCAGGTTTTATGACCTTTATGTTAATTTACTTCACGTGAGGGCTTAAAAACAAGCGTACGAAATTAATCAACCAATCTGGCATGATGTAGGTACAGAACTATAACCGGCAACGGTTACGGTAGCTTCACCAGCAGTACCATCCGCGCCGCAATAATCGTAAACAAAAGAACAACCGTTGTGTCGCTGCCTGAATGTTCGTCCATAGTAACGTATATAAACGTATAAGGTGAACATCAGTAGGTATTGCGCAATAATTGGATCATGGGCGCATCCATTATGAAGTAACTCACTCGGATTACTTTTGCATATATCACTTTTGCAAGGTGCGTGTGACGTCGTATTACTGTTTTGATGGTCACCATTTTTTAATTTTATTAGTCAATAGTATGTTGTCGATTTCAACGCATTCCTCGTGTTTTGGACATTTAAAGGATGTAACTCGAGTTTGTGCAAACGTCTCTAATACGCGTCAATGACCAAGTATCACCTCTAGATGCAGTACTCAGATAAATTCGAGTAGGTCAAAACACTCATTCTGATATATGATATCACTATTGTATTGAAGTCTATAACGGAGCCCCATATCTTCAGAGTAGAAACTTCAGTTCAGTACTGGTCTTGATAAATTGAACATGTTCTCTCGTTTCTTACATTAATCGAACAAGGCAAACATCAGGCATGGCCGAAATAACCTAAACCGTGCCATGCAAATGAATGCTTATTGTAGTATCACAATACAGTGTCATCTTCAGGGTGAATATAAAAATTTTTTTTTATAATATCTGTTGATTAAGCGTGTCAGTTGGGCGCCCATTATCCCCTTAGTAAGTCATTATTTAGATACAGGCGAAACTCAAATCAGCAGGATTCAACACTAGAGTTGCAACGTTCTCGTGTTCTATTATGCATTCGGTGTCCTGAAGGCTGCCAACTGTCAAACCACTGATATATGATAACATATTTCTTCGTGAATTCTGAGCATAATGAGACAATCTGTACAGCTAAAAATTCTTCAACACTCGCAGGAATAGATTTGTTGTCCGAGACGCTGGCATTGCTATCAATAGTATTTAATTCGTTTTCTTTATATTCCGGCTTCCAATGCACACATAATTAACCTTTATTATGAATAAAATCGCGATTTATAACCTTATATCGAAATAGTAGTTATTGCAACACAGGTTTAAAAAATGGCAGCCGTCGATAGCACTGTTGTCTCACTAATTTTGTAAATTTAAATTGCTGTACAAGATTCAATATTTGGTTTTATGAAAACATTAATGACAAGAAAAACTATTACATATAAATTATATATATATATTCATATAAATATGTAATAGCAGGACGATTGAAAACTCAATCTGCATAATACACACTCGGATAGTGCATCATTTAGTAGTTAAATGCAAACATGTTGACAATAACATGAAACCCTGTCCACAATAATAGTATATACCACATCCCTGCTGGAACATCCGCGAATCCTATGGGAACCAATTATTTGTTGCAGAATTTCAACTACGTAAATAGATTGACCTGGCCATTTCTGGATTCCAGCTCAAGCCTGTATTTCTATGCGCACACCAGTGAAAGCTTGGAACTAGTTCCCTGAAAACAATTGGACAATTTTAATACCTATAATACGAATACATAGCAGTAATTCTTATCACATACGGGTGAAATTCCCATTCGTCCAGAAAATATATAAACATGCTTGTTATATTATGCACACACTGTTTACGTTTTTCATTTAATGAAGTACCTCGAAAGATCGTCGTGACCGAATCCGCGCACAGTAACCAGCACGTGCTGATAGCGCTATTAGAGATAATCCGAACGTCTGTTGAAACAAGTAATGTGTGTGTTTTACGTTTATTTATCGTCGCTACCGGTTGCCAATATGAGCGACGCCTCCTGAAGAGATAAGTCATTTTATATTTTTGGAGGATAGTGCAATGATACAGAGTCTCCTCTGGTTGTTTTACGTGCACGGGTACTGTGATTGGCTCATTTGATTGAAATACAAATAACGATGTAAATAGCGATATTGGAAATCCAGATTTTTCCAAGAAGACGCGGAACAATGGATAAGTGTCGCTACTTACGTAGTATGTGCTTTAATCTGGTACTGTAGTTAGTTAAAAATAGCAACTATATTGGCAATATATATTCGGATAGGTTCGCCAGTCTAGAGATCATGTACAGAGGAACGGGTAAATCGACAGAGCCAATATGTGTTGAGATCTATTTAATAATATGAATACAGCAAAACCCCAACGCAAGCTCCAGTCATTTGGATTATACAGTCTACATCCGCTATGTCAAAGTCGGTTATTTCGAATTTTCCGGTTATCTCGAAATCGGATCAAAGTCCAGTTTCAGACACTATCATTTTACATATAACATACTCCGTTTATATCTAATTTCGTTAAGTCCAACTTAAGCTATGTCGAAGTATTTTGTTCGGTTCGACGGATACACTATGAAATAGGCACTACATATTAGGAAAGCCAATAAAAGATTAAAGTTAAAATCAATTACTGAACTAGATCTACATTAAAGGAAGAATATAACTACATCCCCGCGATTTGCTTCACATCTATATGAAGATAGACTGACAACAACGATTATGATTTGCCTTTGTTGTCATGTTTGCAGGTGCGCGTTCACGGTTGCTATGTGTCCTGTAAACATAATAAAAATGGCAACCAATTTTTATCTCGATTCGAAATTAACCTAGCTGCTGTCAATTGCGATTATCGAAAATAAACTAGTTCCAACAATATATTATTATATTCGTTCAATTGACATGTACAGCGGTGTCATCGTGTAATTTATCAACTGTGACAATTGATCGGTCCACGGAAATTATTTGTGAGTATACTGACTACATGTTTACAATTGATTTTGTTTTAACTTTATGTTCTTTTTCATGTATAGTTTGTCATCACGTGTCTCATACATGTTATCCTTAGGTGGCACAAGCTAGCCAGCTCAGACTATCCCCGTATAAATACAGTCCGTCCACGTCATTGCTATCAAATTAGCATGACGCACGGCATCTTCGTTCTCGATACTGCAATGTGTTGAGGGCCTTACTAATTTACGAATGCCAATGTCGGACCACGGACGGTCGGACAACAGTAATCAGGCATTACATTCTCTGTCGCGTTGTTTATGCAACGTATGCCCAATATACATGCACCTGCTGGCGAGTATGCCGACCATGATCAGCATGCACATGTAATAGGTATAGAATTGAACGGCATTTACCTTTCGTAAATACTCGTAGATTACATCCACTAAGTTCCATAAAATTACTTCATGGCAAACAGTCGTTATCAAATAAGGAGAACAAACATTTTATTTTTGGATGTGCAAACTTACATAAAAAATTCGCATCGTTTTTCGGCACGCCTCTCTTGATTAAATATACGTTATTTGCTTGTGAGACTGGATCGTGGGTTCGGGCATTGGCGTGGTGTGGGGGAACAACAGGTGGAATCGTGAGATACATGTATCAATCTAAGCAATATGTTCTTTTCTTTTTTTATAAATTTGTCTATTTTTTCTGATTCTTCAAGACATGTGCTTTAGCTGCATATGTCTACCTGCTACCGACCATGACAAGCGTGCAGATGTCATGGTCTGCATTTTGTACAGGACATTGCTTTGAAGAAGTCGACCCATATTGTGAGCCGTTCAGCGTGGCTACTACGCATTTGTCAATGTACTATACCAGACCGGAGGCTGACCTCTCGCTCAGGCTAAACGTTTATTCGTGCATGTCTGCGTATTTGTACAAACCGTGGACTACGCATAATTATAGACCAAGTGTTTAATACTAATCAACAAAATAAATATAGAAGTCAAACAGCTGCCCTGTGTATACACTAAATCGCACATATCCCTTGCTACCTATAAACGACGCACAGCAGACTACATAATCGGAATTTGAACACGTGCTTGACTTATGTATCATCATGCAGAGGTCCCACCACTAACCCTCTACGTCCTCGGCAGTCTGAACAGAATGCAGAAAAGTTATGTTTGTTTTGGGGTTTAAAGTTGCACCAACCAGGGGCGTAGCTTGACTGGAATCGATGTGTAGGCCAACTTAAGACGGGAGGGGGGGGGGGGTCCGGCGATCCTCATCAGGAAAACTATTTATAGCGTATATAATTTAATCCTGGCCACCCGATTTTTTTTGCAAATTTGGCATTTTTATTTTTTCCTACGCGGCCTATAGGAATCTATGCCAATGCCAACAGTTTTCGCTATATGACGATTCTCCAGCTATTGTTGGTGGCCGGCCCTCAGAGCAGTATTTTAAGCATTGACGCGCACCCGAGTAGATCAACCGACTCTCCGCAAGCCAGCTGGATAGCTTCCTCGCATGAAACAATTCGACACCCCCAGTGGGACTCGAACCTACAGTGGTAAGGGGCAAGTGATTTCAAATCAACGACTTTAACCAAACCTCCACGGAGGTCCCTTAAGACATATAGGACTGGATTTCTTTGAACATTGGTAATTGCTGATAGGACTGGATATCTTGGAACATTGGTAATTGCTGATAGGACTGGATTTCTGGGAACATTAGTAATTGCTGATAGGATTGGATTTCTTGGAACATTGGTAATTGCTGATAGGACAGGATTTCTTGGAACATTGGTAATTGCTGATAGGACTGGATATCTTGGAACATTGGTAATTGCTGATAGGACTGGATTTCTGGGAACATTAGTAATTGCTGATAGGATTGGATTTCTTGGAACATTGGTAATTGCTGATAGGACAGGATTTCTTGGAACATTGGTAATTGCTGATAGGACTGGATATCTTGGAACATTGGTAATTGCTGATAGGACTGGATTTCTGGGAACATTAGTAATTGCTGATAGGATTGGATTTCTTGGAACATTGGTAATTGCTGATAGGACAGGATTTCTTGGAACATTGGTAATTGCTGATAGGACTGGATATCTTGGAACATTGGTAATTGCTGATAGGACTGGATTTCTGGGAACATTAGTAATTGCTGATAGGATTGGATTTCTTGGAACATTGGTAATTGCTGATAGGACTGGATTTCTTGGAACATTGGTAATTGCTGATAGGACAGGATTTCTTGGAACATTGGTAATTGCTGATAGGACTGGATTTCTTGGAACATTGGTAATTGCTGATAGGACAGGATTTCTTGGAACATTGGTAATTGCTGATAGGACTGGATGTCTTGGAACATTGGTAATTGCTGATAGGACTGGATTTCTTGGAACATTGGTAATTGCTGATAGGACTGGATTTCTTGGAACATTGGTAATTGCTGATAGGACTGCATTTCTTGGAACATTGGTAATTGCTGATAGGACTGGATTTCTTGGAACATTGGTAATTGCTGATAGGACTGGATTTCTTGGAACATTGGTAATTGCTGATAGGACTGGATATCTTGGAACATTGGTAATTGCTGATAGGACTGCATTTCTTGGAACATTGGTAATTGCTGATAGGACTGCATTTCTTGGAACATTGGTAATTGCTGATTTTGTTAATCGTGGGTAGACGACATTGGACATGTATACATGTAAATACATGCATACATCACTGTAATATAGGTAGATATACGCATGTCATGTCCAAGATGATATCGTTTGATAGGTCGCTCGCCTCATCATATGCAAATCAACACGAAGGCGTCAAAATACGCCCAAGGGACATCTGTCATTACAACTAATTAATATATCGTTGACCTTCGTTGACGTATGTGTGTCAAGTTCGATGATCTATCTATACCAAGAATAAATGTACATCGTGGTAAATTTTATTCCTTTCATCCAAATGTAGAAATGGATGTTTTAAATCTAATAGTCCTGTTTCGTTGATGGAATCATAACGGATGCGATACTCAAATAATTCTCCACTCGATTTGCAGACTGGTCCCCAATTTGTAACATATTAGAGTCAGTTCGATCATTTACTTTAGTAACTAATTTAACTCGATAGCCGTGCTTAGTGGGATGGGTGGGGGCGGGTTCGTGTCCTAGTGGTTAATGTCGTTCATCTCAACTCACTTGCCCCCATCGCTGTAGGCTCGAATCACACTGAGGATGTCGAAGTATTTCATGTATGGAAACTATACAACCGGTTTGCGGACGGTCGGTGGTTCTACCAGGATGTCCGTCCGTTCCTGCATGAAATGCTGCTCGGAGGGGGTAAAGGACTTCTTCCACCAATATTATTAATAGCTGGATATTCGCCATCTAAGCTTCCAAGCCCCAGTGTATACAGCTTTAAGCTGATTTCATACATTTTTTGAAGTTACCCATATAAGTCATATCTACATTTTGTTCTATAGAGTTATTATCATTAATTGTCTCATTCCCCTTTTCTTCTCTACTAGCCAATTCCATATATTATCATATTCCATTACATATTACATATAGTTTCTCTACTTTTCAGCTTTTTTACGTTACTAAATTATTCCAATGTGCAGTTTTCACTTATAGTCCTATTTTTCGATTGCATCATCATCATCATCATCATCATCATCATCATCATCATCATCATCATCATCATCATCATCATCATCGTCGTCGTCGTCGTCGTCGTCGTCGCGTCGTCGTCGTCGTCGTCGTCCGTCGTCCGTCGTCGTCGTCGTCGTCGTCGTCGTCGTCGTCGTCGTCGTCGTCGTCGTCGTCGTCGTCGTCGTCGTCGTCGTCGTCGTCGTCGTCGTCGTCGTCGTCGTCGTCGTCGTCGTCGTCTCGTCTCGTCGTCGTCGTCGTCATCATCTCATCCCATCATCATCATCATCATCATCATCATCATCATCATCATCATCATCATCATCATCATCATCATCTCATCATCATCATCATCATCATCATCATCATCATCATCATCATCATCATCATCATCATCATCATCATCATCATCATCATCATCATCATCATCATCATCATCATCATCATCATCATCATCATCATCATCATCATCATCATCATCATCATCATCATCATCATCATCATCATCATCATCATCATCATCATCATCATCATCATCATCATCATCATCATCATCATCATCATCATCATCATCATCATCATCATCATCATCATCATCATCATCTCATCATCATCATCATCATCATCATCATCATCATCATCATCATCATCATCACATCATCATCATCATCATCATCATCATCATCATCATCATCATCATCATCATCATCATCATCATCATCATCATCATCATCACATCATCCATCATCATCATCATCATCATCATCATCATCATCATCATCATCATCATCATCATCATCATCATCATCATCATTAACAATAATAATAATGAAACAGTTCGTATATATTAGATATGAGTTACGCAATTCAAAATGTTCATACACCTAGATGGCTAGTCAGATTCTAACAGCAAGAACGAATATCTAAACTGGCCAGTTCTGACCTTTATTTCGTATCTAATTGCATTGCTTGTTCTATCAGTAACATATTGGCAATATTTCATAAGGACAAGTGGATTTGAAGTGCCATCGATGTACAGCGTGGTGCACAGTTATGGCACAGATATATATGTAACCCAGGTGAGAAAAACATGCAGCAAGTCCGGGACTCGAACCCGGGACCTCTCGCTTACAGGGCGATTGCTCCACCGACTGAGCTAACAGGGCTGCCTACGCCTACATATCACCTCACATATTGAAAGTCATTGTGACTGGGGATCGCTCCCTGGATTCGCAGTCCAACGCGTTACCACTGGACTACTGTGATCTGGTTGTTGACTTTTCCTTTAAGTTTATTTAACGTTACTACCGGTTGCCCATATGAGCTACGGGCAGTTTACCTAACAACACCTTTCCTGGGCAGGCACAGCGGTTAACTAGTACTTGGTGCACCAATCTCCTTAAGAAACTGCCAACTTTTTCATATAAAGAGACACGGTCTGAGCTGGGCTCGAACCCGTGAAAAACAGTGATGATAGGTTACAATGGTATACAAGTCAGCGACCGTAACCACTCGAGCACGTAGGCGGTCAATCTTTTTGTAACATTTTTTTTGCACGTAAAAGAACCAGAGGAGACTCTGGAATGGGTCTCTATCTGTATCATTGCACTATCCTCCAAACATCTAAAATGACTAATCTCGTCAGGAGGCTTCGCTCATATGGGTAACCGGTAGCGACGATAAATAAACGTAAAACACACACACTCTATCTGCCTTGTATGCTTGTATACACGTGCAGTTGCACGCCCGTACCTTATCATGACACAGCTTTCAATTCAACCTCAAGTTAAACCGGCTTTATCAGACTACTTTTCTTTAACACTGTGTACGCTAGCGGCAGATAAAATCACTTTTGTAAACATCATGGAGCCAGATCAGACGGCGCAGAATGTGCCATCTGATCAGGCTATAATTATGGCGTTTGCTAGTCTGATAGTGGAGCCAACATATTTGACTGAATAGCAAACAATATAGATCCTGATCAGACGCGGCGCTACGCTGCAGCTGATCTGGATCTATGTTGCTTGCGCAAATGTGATTTTATTTACTCAGAGAGCAAAGGGTTAACTATGCTGACAAGTGGGCAAAATTACTAAATTACTATTGCATACTATTTTTATTTTTACTCTAGTTTAATATTAAATGTTAATGCAATGTTGGACGTCGGGAGACGTATGTTTAGGATGCGTGTCCGCAACATCAGGCAGAGTATCTGTATATGTCCCGGCATATCTCTACGTAATGTTCAGGATTCTGGGACAGTTTCAAGTGTTTATCTGATATAATTAGTTGCAGACTTCACATAGAATTCCTGCCGTTGATGGATCATCGTAACACATGTATACACTTCATTTTTCAGGGGCCGTGTCTGAGGATGGCATCTATAATAGTCTCACATACGTATCGCTGAAACAACGCTAGTATCATATGTGTGTAGTCTTGCTCTGTGTATGTACATATATGTTGCTCTAGATACGTCATATTTATCAAGGCGTCATAATTATCAAGGCGTCATAATTATCAAGGCGTCATAATTATCAAGGCGGTCATATTTATCAATACGTCATATTTATCAAGGCGTCATATTTATCAAGGCGGTCATATTTATCAATACGTCATTTTATCAAGGCGTCATATTTATCAAGACGTCATATTTATCAAGGCGGTCATATTTATCAAGGCGGTCATATTTATCAATACGTCATATTTATCAAGGCGTCATATTTATCAATACGTCATATTTAGCAAGGCGGCTTACATATATTATATTACCACCAAGGATCAATCGGTATACAGTCTACATCCGTTATGTCGAGTTCCGTCGGACCGAACAAAATACTTCGACATAACCAAAGTTTGACATAATGTAATTCGATATAAACCGATCCAATTATATGAAAAATGATAGTGTTTGAAACGGAACTTTGATCCGACGTCGAGATAACCGGAACATTCGACATAACCGACTTTGACATAACGTATGTAGACTGTACTTGTATTCACCATTAAATGCTCGCACATTGACTTAATTGTGGCATATTTACATAATTGTTCACATCTTGCCATATTGACTTAATTGTTTACATATTGGTTTAAATGTTCCCATCATTATTGACTTAAATGTTTCCGTATTGACTTAAATGTTCCCATATTGACTTAAATGTTCCCATATTGACTTAAATGTTCCAAGATTGACTTAAATATCCACATATTGACTTAGATGACCATGTATTGACTTAAATGTTCCAATATTGACTTAAATGTTCCCGTATTGACTTAAATGTTCCCATATTGACTTAAATGTTCCCATATTGACTTAAATGTTCCAAGCTTGACTTAAATATCCACATATTGACTTAGATGACCATGTATTGACTTAAATGTTCCAATATTGACTTAAATGTTCCCATATTGACTTAAATGTTCCCATATTGACTTAAATATCGACATATTGACTGAAATGTTCCCGTATTAACTTAGCTGACCATATATTGACTTAAATATCCACACATTGACTTAAATGTTCCCACATTGACTGAAATGTTCCCACATTGACTGAAATGTTCCCACATTGACTGAAATGTTCACATATTGACTGAAATGTTCACACATTGACTGAAATGTTCCCACATTGACTGAAATGTTCCCACATTGACTGAAATGTTCACACATTGACTGAAATGTTCACATATTGACTGAAATGTTCACATATTTATTTAAATGTTCTCTATATTGCTACATGTGTTACATCGTATAATTTATACAATTATGTAAATCTAGTCATGTTTTTTGGTGGGCCCTCTTTACCACCAGACAGATGTTCATGCGACTCGGTTCACTATAATATTCCGTGGGCGTTTCAGCCCTAACGCGTTTATGACTTCAGGCTATTTTGCATTTTTTTGAATTAAATTGTGAATTAAAACATGTATTTTCATTCAGTTTATGGTGATGCAAATCATGAAACTATGTGACGCAAGTCATGAAACTATGTGACGCCAAATCATGAAAGTATGTGATGCCAAATCGTGAAACTATGTGACGCCAAATCATGAAAGTATGTGACGCAAATCATGAAACTATGTGACGCAAAATCATGAAACTATGTGACGCACAATCATGAAAGTATGTGACGCAAAATCATGAAACTATGTGACGCAAAATCATGAACTATGTGATGCAAATCATGTAACTATGTGATGCAAATCATGTAACTATGTGATGCAAATCATGAACTATGTGATGCAAATCATGAACTATGTGATGCAAATCATGTAACTATGTGATGCAAATCATGAACAGCAAATCATGAACTATGTGATGCAAATCATGAACAGCAAATCATGAACTATGTGATGCAAATCATGAACAGCAAATCATGAACTATGTGATGCAAATCATGAACAGCAAATCATGAACTATGTGATGCAAATCATGAACAGCACATCATGAATTATGTGATGCAAATCATGAACAGCAAATCATGAACTATGTGATGCAAATCATGAACTATGTGATGCAAATCATGAACAGCAAATCATGAACTATGTGATGCAAATCATGAACAGCAAATCATGAACTATGTGATGCAAATCATGAACAGCAAATCATGAACTATGTGATGCAAATCATGAACTATGTGATGCAAATCATGAACTATGTGATGCAAATCATGAACAGCAAATCATGAAACTATGTGATGCAAATAATGAAAGTACATGTATGTGATGCAAATCATGAACTATGTGATGCAAATCATGACATATGTGATGCAAATCATGAACAGCAAATCATGAACTATGTGATGCAAATCATGAACTATGTGATGCAAATCATGTAACTATGTGGTGTAAAGTTGATGCACGTTCATCTGCATGTTCATGCTATGACACCGTACAATTTTCGAAACACAGCACATAGAAACAAGTAATGCAAGAATGTGTTTAGAGTACTTATGTGAGACATTCGTTTTCGCCTTAGAATATTTAGAAGATACGTCTATAGGTAAACCCATTCGCAGCCCTTCGGGAAGCCACTTGGCACCACTCTGTTTTTATAAACCGGCAGCTCTCTCTGCCTGGTTTTACTGCAGAAATTGGAAACCTGAAGTCATCTGGTGTCCTATATATTTTTCTGCAATCTTGTATCACTTAATTCGTTTCCTCCCTAACGCATGTTTAATGTATGATGTTATCTCGGGACCCAAGAATTGTTTTTCTCATTTCCTATGCTCTGCGAGGCGCGTGCAAAATTACCGCCCGCATTTTCTGAAATTGAAAACACATGTTCGAGTTTAAACTTATGTGTCAACAACATAATTTTATTCTGAAATATACGAGGTTTGGATATAGTAGAGAAAACCGAGTGCAGTATATAAGACAATACGTTTGTTATTTTCACTAGCAAGCGATTAGCTTAATTTGAATTCACTTTGAAGTCTAACCCCATTAGTTACATACTTCAAAAGACATTGACTGGTAAAGAATAGTGTTTTATATCGTTTTGTAGTCAACACCCTTGAGGGTCTTAAGAAAATCCCTTGTGTTTTAATTGTGTTTTAATTCGTTAATAATTGATTAAGAAGTATAATAATTAGATAGTTAGTACATGTACATAAGCAATCGCGAGGAAACGGTAGTTTGGTGATAAATACATGTAGCCATACACACTTTTTGAGTGATTTCGTAATTAAAACATATGTCTTAACGTGTTTTCTTTGTGCATTAGAATACATGATGATGCCGTACTCAAGTAGCCTGGTTGATTGTTATGCACGAGCCGGAAAAATGCTGTATAGTGTTGTATTTCCGGTTACAGACGCACTATATGCTAGTACAGTACGTACGGCTTTGATGCGAGATACACGTATAGCGTTGTACTTCCGGTTACAGACGTACTAAATGCTAGTATAGTACGTACCGGATTCCATGCGAGATACACGTATAGCGTTGTACTTCCATCTATAGACACACTACATGCTAGTACAGTACGTACCGGACTTGGTGTAAGATACACGTATAGCGTTGTACTTCCGGCTATAGACACACTACATGCTAGTACAGTACGTACCGGCTTTGATGCGAGATACACGTATAGCGTTGTACTTCCGGTTACAGACGCACTAAATGCTAGTACAGTACGTACCGGATTCCATGCGAGATACACGTATAGCGTTGTACTTCCGGCTATAGACACACTACATGCTAGTACAGAACGTACCGGACTTGATGCTAGATACACGTATAGCGTTGTACTTCTGGCTACAGACGCACTACATGCTAGTACAGTACGTACCGGACTTGATGCTAGATACACGTATAGCGTTGTACTTCCGGTTACAGACACACTACATGCTAGTACAGTACGTACCGGACTTGATGCTAGATACACGTATAGCGTTGTACTTCCGGTTACAGACGCACTACATGCTAGTACAGTACGTACCGGACTTGATGCTAGATACACGTATAGCGTTGTACTTCCGGTTACAGACACACTACATGCTAGTACAGTACGTACCGGACTTGATGCTAGATACACGTATAGCGTTGTACTTCCGGTTACAGACGCACTACATGCTAGTACAGTACGTACCGGACTTGATGCTAGATACACGTATAGCGTTGTACTTCCGGTTACAGACACACTACATGCTAGTACAGTACGTACCGGACTTGATGCTAGATACACGTATAGCGTTGTACTTCCGGTTACAGACGCACTACATGCTAGTACAGTACGTACCGGACTTGATGCTAGATACACGTATAGCGTTGTACTTCCGGTTACAGACACACTACATGCTAGTACAGTACGTACCGGACTTGATGCTAGATACACGTATAGCGTTGTACTTCCGGCTACAGACGCACTACATGCTAGTACAGTACGTACCGGACTTGATGCTAGATACACGTATAGCGTTGTACTTCTGGTTACAGACACACTACATGCTAGTACAGTACGTACCGGACTTGATGCTAGATACACGTATAGCGTTGTACTTCCGGCTATTGACACACTACATGCTAGTAAAGTACGTACCGGACTTGATGCTAGATACACGTATAGTCACGGACAGGTCTATTGTAAAATATACAATTTTCAATATGATTTCTCAAAGTATAGCATCCTTCGACCGTCGTACATTAACAGTTGTACATCAATGATTGCCAACGCCTTCAACGCTGTCCGATTGGCGAGCACAGTGGTTAGCACGCTCGCTTCCCTACCAATGAAACCCGGGTTCGATCCACGGACCGGGAAGTATATGAGATGGTACGGTAGTCGCCAGATCGACCAGGTGGGATTTATCCGGAAACTCCGGTTTCCTACCACACGAACGGCCACATATATATGTTTTGTGATTAATACAAGTTGTTACGGTTTGGGTCGATATCGTTGTTAAATGAATTATAGTTGGACATGGACTGTGCATTCGCTAAGATTCGGAGAAATATATGTATCAGATCTCGTCTCGCGGGATTGATAAGATAAGCTACACGTGATGACACGTTTTCATGTCAAATAACATGCAGGATAATGCACATCATATCACAAGCAGATGTCTGCAAATAGACGAGTGTTGCACAACCATGACCAGTATATTATAAGCCCCTATCTTGTATATAGACCGATTATATTACATGTGATCTTAGTTTACAGCAACGTTATGTAAGTATAGGATATAAGCCGAAAACGATCAAATATGTAACATATTGGACTGTGTGAAGCGCGTAGCGCCGAAGACAGAAGCAATATTTTGCATATTGGATTCGTTTGAGGTTTATATTTGACTTAAAACACACACTTGTACAATAAGATCCTACTAATTAAAATGGTTAATTTCGTACATGTACGCATAGGATTTAATATAATACACTGTCCTTTTGACACCAGTCCAATATTAATAATAATGGACTGCAAGTACAAAGGTATGACGTCACGAGGGTGTTTTAAGTCCAAATAATTCGTGTACTTAGAATGTGCTGCACACTCAGATAATCTAAGGAGGGGATCATTAAAAATCACGATTAATTTGCTTATTTTAAATATTTTTATAAAAAAAAGAATGTAAGATCTGCTAGTATATAAAGTTGATTTTGGGATTGTAAATTGTCCCGTTTTATGAAGTATATATATTTACGGTCAGATCTCTTCATTGTCTCGCCCAGACTAATTGCGACGGTACAGCTCTAAGTCTACGGCCACAACTCGATATGGTCTCGCCTAGTCTGATGGCGGTGTTACACCTCAAGTATACGGCCACAACTCGATATGGTCTCGCCCAGTCTGATGGTGGTGGTACAGCTCAAGTCTACGGCCACAACTCGTTATCGTCTCGTCTTGTCTGATGGTGGTGGTACAGCTCAAGTCTACGGCCACAACTCGTTATGGTCTCGTCCAGGCTGATGGCGGTGGTATACCTCAAGTCTACGGCCACAACTCGTTATGGTCTCGTCCAGTCTGATGGCGGTGGTACAGCTCAAGTCTACGGCCACAACTCGTTATGGCCTCGTCCAGTTTGATGGTGGTGGTACACCTCAAGTCTGCGGCCACAACTCGTTATGGTCTCGCCCAGTCTGCTGGCGGTGGTATGCCTCAAGTCTACGGCCACAACTCCATATGGTCTCGTCCAGTCTGATGGCGGTGGTACACCTCAAGTCTGCGGCCACAACTCGTTATGGTCTCGCCCAGTCTGCTGGCGGTGGTACACCTCAAGTCTACGGCCACAACTCGATATGGTCTCGTCCAGTCTGATGGCGGTGGTACACCTCAAGTCTATGGCCACAACTCGTTATTGTCTCGTCCAGTCTGATGGCGCTGGTGCAGCTCAAGTCTATGGCCACAACTCGTTATTGTCTCGTCCAGTCTGATGGCGGTGGTACACCTCAAGTCTACGGCCACAACTTGTTTTGGTCTCGCCCAGACTGATTTGCGATGATACAGTTCAAGTCTACGGCCACAACTCGTTATGGTCTCGCCCAGTCTGATTTGCGATGGTACAACTCAAGACTAGCATGGCTTATTGTGAATGAGGTCCCGTGGCTGGACAGTTAGAGTCCCGTACTGACAATCACTTGCCCTTCACCACTCTGGGTTCGGTGTCTACCGTTGTAAGGTTTCTTCCGGGCGATGAAGCTTTACAGCCGAATGGCTCGCAACAAAAATCGTGCTATGCATGTAAATTGAGATTGTCATGATTTATGTATGCGTTCAACATTTGATTGTAATGTTGTGATATACGTACATTGTATTGTCCTTGTTGTGAACAATGTTGCAATGTGATATTATTAATTATATTTAAAACACAAGTCTTTGGAGACACACCGTTGACAGTGCTTGTCCTCCACCACACACTGGTGACCCCTGGCTGATCGTTACAGCTACCAACCTACATTAAGTAAATCGATGCATTGTTGATGGAAAAACAAACCACAATTAAATGAAACACGGGCGACTAGGGCAACCCCCTTATACAAATTTTATTTTAGCTCGATTGCGAAACAAGTTCTTATAACTTATATTAATCACTCTCGAGACCTCATTCCTGATGGAATCAATCGCCACTAGGGCAACCCCTGGAATCGCCCCTTGGGTGTATACCAGCGTAATGTAAGATTCTCAACCCCTAAACAGCAGCTCCCTCGCAACAGTGTCTCATATAGTACATGTATATTATTTGCAAATAAAACACTGTTTTATGCTACTTTTTTAATTTTACCTCACGAGTTATAAAATAACCATATTTTTTTCATTTGTCTTTATCTTTATTAATCTACATACATATGTTGCAATATATTTATATGCGCCTAAAATTACCATGAAGAAGTCATTTTGACGCTTGAGCATAAAAGTGTATTCATAAAAAGCTAAGTGTCAGATAAAATGCAGAAGAAATAAATTAAAATTTATTTATTGAGCTGACAGAAAAAACATACACCGCGAGTAGATAAGCATACGCTAATGTGACTTTGATTAGGCAAATGTTGTTAAGTGTCGAAAAATGTATTCATCTATTTTCTTGACCTCAGCAGATCCTTAAAACCCCTCAATCCAACGTCGGTCAATGTTCCGAACTTAACCCTTGCTGAAAATATAAATTGCATTTTAACTGACCGTAATTTTGCCAAAACTTTTCAATGAATTATTTCGCATAAATTACAGAAACGACACCTGCTTCCGTTTTGCCCGGATGGTTCCCGGGTAGGTAGATTTGTTATGGTCGCTGGGAACAAGTGAAAGCGACGATTTCCTGCCATGGTATTCAGAAATGGTATCCAATAATTAAAATAAACCGTATTATTGTCATGCTCGAATGATCACTAATTTTATATTACCTCCCTTTGCAGATAAAGTCTGATTTATCTCGAAAATATAAACAGGTCCTTTTAGTTAAACTCCTTTGTTTTCACTGTTGTTCCCTGACCAGATGTTGCGGTATGATAAATGTGATTTTACCAAAATTGTGTTAACTAACTGATAACATTGTTTTACAAATAAGTACCCATTGTATATACTGTATGAGATATGTCGAGATATAGTAATTCAATAATCATAAGAAGCGATAGTGGAATAAAATTGCTAGCATGTTATGCAAAGGAAACAACGATAAAAACAGAGGAAAACACTTAATAAGACCTGATGAGTATTCAGGGGCAGTAACTGACCGATGTCTCGCAATGATGGATGCAGTTTTGACAGGAGGACGTCAGATATGATCCGGTGAAATCATTTAATGAAAAATCGGTCTGGTGGTTGAAGCAGGGGCTAACATATTTGTATCGCTTGACCATGAAGGTGAAACTATGCACTTAGTCCTGTGAGTGACTTGTATTATCCGGGTGAACTGCATGAGTCTGGGTATTCGTATTAGAAACTGCTTATAGATATGTCCTACGATACATTGTAATGTACGCACATTTTACGTATACAGCCAAACCTGTATTAAGCAGCCAGCCAAGGGAGTCAAAGAAAGTGGCTGCTTAGCACAGGTGACTGCTTAATAGAGGTCAAATATTTAATAAATCGATCGATTGGGAATCTGGAAACTGGTTGCTTAATACAGGTTGGCTGCTTAATGGAGGTGACCACTAACACAGGTTTGACTGTACAGCCAAACCCGTATTAAGCAGCTAGCCAACGGAATCACATAAAGTGGCTGCTTAGTACATATGGCTGCTTAATTGAGGTCAAATGTATAATAAAACAAGCTGGGAAGCTGGAACCGGCTGCTTAATACGAATTGGCTGCTTAATAGAGGTGACCACTAACACAGGTTTGACTGTATATACTTTAGATTAGTTTATACAAATTTATTTTAGCTCGATTGCGAAACAAGTTCTTATAACTTATATTAATCACTCTCGAGACCTCATTCCTGATGGAATCCATCGCCACGAGGGAGAGAGAAGAGGCAACGTGGAATTTAAATGCCTTGCCTAAGAGCACAATCGTAACGGCTCCAACGGGGCTCGAACTCCAGGCCTTTCGTACATGAAGCGAACGCGCTACCAGTGCGCTATACGTTAAGCATATAATAACAAAGACTGACATTGTTCACATATATACAGTTACACTGGTATTAAAAAGACCACCAAATGGAACGTAACGAGTTTCTAAGAAGGAATGGTCTCTTAATACAGGCTATTTTGTTCCTTAACGACACAAACGGGAACTGAAAAAAGTGGTCTCTTAGTACAAATGGTCTTTTAATAGATGTGGTCTTTCAAGTAGGTATGACTATACTATGATCCTGTATCTTTAGTGAAATAATGGTAGTCACGTTAATACAATGGCTATGCTAAAAGGTACATAGGTCAGAATAGGAGAATTCACCAGTATGCACTGTCACCCACGCGGCTCAACAACACAATATGTACTAACAAGCAAGATGTGGACCAGAATGACAAGTCATGAAAATGAAATACGCAGTGAATTGCGATCCGAACTACAAGTATAACCAAGTAAACCTTTAATCCATGAGTTTAATATTTAATAATATTTTATTTGCTCTTTTCATAACGTTATACAGTATGTTCTGCGTTATATAGTGCGACCTCGAGGGCGGAAGCTCAGCATGATTAAATTTCAGTGGGATTAAATACATGTTTGAGTACATTAATTTTAATAGAATTTAGCGTTTTGTCATCGAGATAGTCAGTCATACATTACGCGCTGTAGTATACACTCTGGATATGAGGTACACAATTGTGGCAGTTTCATTCACGTTATTAATCGCACTACGCATGACTCCGCTACTAGCGGCAAGCCCAATAGTTGCACTCCGAGTGACTCCGCTACTAGCGGCAAGCCCAATAGTTGCACTTCGAGTGACTCCGCTACTAGCGACAAGCCCAATAGTTGCACTCCGAGTGACTCCGCTACTCGTGGCAAGCCCAATAGTTGCACTCCGAGTGACTCCGCTACTCGTGGCAAGCCCAATAGTTGCACTCCGAGTGACTCCGCTACTCGCGATAATTTCCCTCTATAGTTGCACTCCGAGTGACTCCTCTACTATAGAGCGACAAGCCCACTCTATAGTTGCACTCCAAGTGACTCCGCTACTAGCGGCAAGCCCCGCAGTTGCACTCCGAGTGACTCCTCTACTAGCGACAAGCCAACTCTATAGCTCTATAGTTGCACTTCGAGTGACTCCTCTACTAGCGACAAGCCACGTAGTTGCACTTCGAGTGACTCCTCTACTAGCGGCAAGCCACGTAGTTGCACTTCGAGTGCCTCCTCTACTAGCGACAAGACCCGTAGTTGTACTCCGAGTGACTCCTCTACTAGCGGCAAGCCACGTAGTTGCACATCGAGTGACTCCTCTACTAGCGGCAAGCCACGTAGTTGCACTTCGAGTGACTCCTCTACTCGCGGCAAGCCACTTAGTTGCACTTCGAATGACTCCTCTACTAGCGGCAAGCCACGTAGTTGCACTTCGAGTGACTCCTCTACTAGCGGCAAGCCACGTAGTTGCACTTCGAGTGACTCCTCTACTAGCGGCAAGCCCCACAGTTGCACTTCGAGTGACTCCTCTACTCGCGACAAGCCCCCGCAGTTGCACTTCGAGTGAATCGTCACACATAATGCTGTGGATCTCACATGTGCTATACATAAAGGGATTGACGTGCTTCCCACGTCTTCTGGACTCATATCCAATACGCGTGATTCTCGTGCTAGAATATTGGTTATTCCTATGTCTAACGAAACCGGAACTACACGGCGTTGCTGCGTCTAAGCTCGTTCAACAACGTAATACGTGTGTGCATCATTTTAAGCATTTTTTAAAAACGAGACATTTA
>CM026397.1:61152240-61269740 GCA_014843695.1 Archivesica marissinica | reverse complement strand
CTGCTGCTGCTGCTGCTGCTGCTGCTGCTGCTGCTGCTGCTGCTGCTGCTGCTGCTGCTGCTGCTGCTGCTGCTGCTGCTGCTGCTGCTGCTGCTGCTGATGGTGATGGTGATGGTGATGAATGATGATTAAATAAAATAAATAAAACAATATATATATGTTATAACTTGTTGTGCCCCATGGGAGATATTGACCGACCAATTTGTAAATGTTTCTATTCATCATATAATTGTCATACACCATACATGCCTTTAATACGTTTGAAGGTTAGAATGTTAGAACTTTACAATTTTATATTTTTATTTGTGACTTATTGACCCACTGGGTCGGGTGCTATTATTCGTGTTATTTATGTACTTGTTCTATATTACGTATGTGCACATGTCACTATAGTAAACAATTACTTACTTACTTACTTATATTATGCACGAACAACCCGATTGGGAAGGGGCCGTTTTCTAATGTTGGTTATAACTTGTGGCCCGACCCTTTTGCCATATTACACAAACGTATATGTGTGCCTTATAATCTGTTAACATATTTCACATCTGATTCATGCTCGTATGTAATATTGTATTGTCGAATGTATTACACATGCAATAAAATATGGTTAAATCAACAACCAGACAAGATGCTGTATTTTGGTGATAGCCGTTAGACATTTTATTTTAACTTAAACTTATATTAATCACTCTCGCTGACGCGGATGAAAGCGTATATGTTGTCATTTGTGTGGGGGAAACCGGAGTACCCGGAGAAAACCCACATGTCTGATCTGGCGACCACCTTACCATCTCACATACTTCCCGGTCCGAGGATCGAATCCGTGTTGCATTGGTGAGAAGCGAGCGTGCTAACCACTGCGCTAATCGGACAGCCCTTAGACAAAGAAGTCTATCAGAAATCAAATACAGTCAAACCTGTCTTAAGCAGCCAGCCAAGGGAATCACTGAAATTGGCTGCTTAGCACAGGTGGCTGCTTAATTGAGGTCAAATGTATAGTAAACTAGCATATTGGGAATCTTGAAACTGGCTGCTTAATACAGGTTGGCTGCGTAATAGAGGTGACCACTAACACAGGTTTGACTGTAGTTCATATTATATTTGACAATATACGATGCACAGCTTTATCATTGGCGGTATAAACTACGCATAGACAGTTGTTTTGTTTTGTCATACTGAAAACTATTATCCCCCACAGCCACAACTGTGCTAAAATGACCAGAAATTGGCCAGACCCACGCAGCCAGGTAGACAACGTGTGGTAACCAGTGGTATGGTTTCTATGCAGGTGATAACGTCGATTCATTACGGAACACATAGGTGCTATAGTATGACATGGTAACACATTGTGGGACAGGTGCTTTTGAAAATACTAAGAGCTTTTTAAATACCGTTACTAAGTAGATTTTATGATAATGACAAAAATTTATCAAATGATTACGAAAACGTTGATAATTTTTGAACAGCACGCGTGCCGATGGCGCCACTTCAAAGAGTGCGCTTATCAAAACTTGACAAATATTGCCCGGTGTTCGCCATAGAGGTGCTACTTGATACGAGCGCGTGACGGGCTCCACCCTCATATATCTTGAAAAGTTTCCAAAATTTATTCCGATGTACCACCTTGCCATCTGTCCCTTTGCTTAATCTTAATAACAGTGTAGCTGTAATGTACTACGGCGCTTTGAAGTAGGACCGATGCAAATCGAGTGTCCCCACGACCCTATTTTACCTGATAATTCGATTCTTTTTGATCAATAATAAAGGATTATGAGGGTTGAATAACGGTGTTTAACAGTAAAATTTTGACAAACATTTGTCTTCGATTGTTCCCACTCTGTCACTACACATACCACATCTGAAATCGCCATCTGTCGCAAAAATTCCAAAGTTTCCTTTAGTAAAAAAAAAAATTAGATTTTTAACATTGGAATGTGGGGTTGTATTATTTATTTCAGTGCTTAGTGATTATGAGTCACTAATTGCAATTAAGAAGAAAAAATCATTGAGATGTTTTAAGGGGCGTGTACATTTAGAAATATATATATGTGTGTGTGTATTCGTTGTTACAGTTACGGCCTTATACATTAATTCGTCTCATTTGATGATCATGTTGATAAAAAAAAGTTTAAACGTTATTTATTTGACAACGATTGCGAAACAAGCTTTAACAACTTATATTAATCACTCTCGTTGGCGCAGCTGAAAGCGTAAATGTGGTCATTCGTATGGGAGGGGAGGGGGGCGGGACCGAAATACCCGGAGAAAACCCTACATGTCCGAGCTTGCGACCACCGCACCATCTCACATACTTCCCGGTGTGAGGATCGGGGTGTTGATATATATATATAATATATACATGTAAATAAACTGGATAAAGCATTTTGATTGAATTTGAATGTGATTCTCAATTGTGTTTAAAACTATTGAAAAGAATTTTATTAAAGAATTAATCATCAATTTAGTCTTCAATATCATTATATCTATATAGTCATGTATATGGCGGCTAATAAAAAGAATTAATTAATTAGGAGATACAAACACCCGTGCTGGGATTTGACACAATAACAACATGCTCGATTTCACATTATTTAAAAGGCATTATTTGAAAGGTCATAATTTATGCGGTTTCGTGAGTTATCTTGTCCTCAAACACCCATACAGACAGACACACATACACACTCCCCCCTAAAAACCTGTTCCTACAGTGGTGGTAAACTACAGAGATATACGTAGTAACTATTACCAACGGTTGGTGACAATGACGTAGAGCAGGTCTTCTCTTTCCAACAATGACATCACTCATAACTAATTTATAAATACGATATAAATACCGTGTTCGTGTGTCTGTCATGAATGACACATTGGCATTTTAGCTACAATTACTTCATTGACGGGTGGGTACAGGCCAATAATCAAATACCATTGTTGATAACAATTGCCATTAGCAGTATTTAAAATTACAAGATGGCGGTTACTTTTCCCGCCAAATTTCAAAAGTATCAAATTGCTCTTAACATAATAAGAATTGTAATATTAAAAACGGCGATTTACATTGAAGATATTTTTTTCAAAAGTAGACGCTTTATGTGGTTTGAAGTGTTCAGAAATGAAATTACCATAGCCAAGCAAAACAGTTAGTGGTTATTCCGCGAACAGCTGACCAGCTCCAGGGTATAGTATTTCGTGCGGTCATAATATAGAGCGCTGGTTTACGGCGAGATAATAATCTGAATGCCCCTGTACTACATGGACAAAACGGACATAATTGGTCAAGATAATGGCATTATATTGTGATAACTTGAGCTAAATTGATTATTTCAAATAAAACTGGCTTCGGGCACCGCACATTGCATGTTTCCCTACTAAATGTAAACATGCACGAATGGTTTAGAGGATGAATAACAGTGTAGAGTACAGTGGTGCCAACGAATGCTAGTACGATTGTGTTTTACGTTTATTTATCGTCGCTACCGGTTGCCCATATGAGCAACGCCTCTTGAAGAGATTAGTCATGTTAGATTTTTGGAGGATAGTGCAATGATACAGACAGAGACCCATTACAGAGTCTCCGCTGGTGCTTTTACGTGCACGGTGTAAAGCACCGACACGAGACCTCGGTTTAACGTCCCATCTGAAATACTGTTAATTCTATTAGGGTCAGATGGGGGATCGAACCTGCGATCCCTGGATTACCAGTCCAGCGTCTTACCACTGGACTACAGATCCGTCTATATCCCAATGTTAATCCATAATTGCTATTCAACTTTTCACAAGTACGCCGAATAACCTTTCAAATTTTAAACATTGTGCATGCTTACATATTTCAAAACAAAACAACAACAGCGAACTAAACGCCGGAAAGACGTATCTAAGCTGTTTTGATAACACAATACTATCGTGTCATTTGGAATGTCTGGAATAGATAGATATGCCCATGAGCTCACAAATATATGCAACATTTTACAATCACGATGGCCAGTGGTATATCAAAGAAAATTCTCAAATATATAAGGGGTGTAGAAATGCTAGTTACTATAATATTTGAGGCGAAAAGTGCTTTATAGAATGCTATAAAATGCTTTCGTTCTCGAAGACTTTTGAAACAAATAAAGCTAATTTGGTCAAAATATTCGAATTTTCTGATGAGAGTAGCTCTACATATTTTGAAAAATATGGCCGTTTCAATGTGTAGTTAATATAATTACCCCAAGATAAGGTACCAACAATTTAAAGTCAGTTGGGGCATACGTAGACACGTGATGAATTCCATTACCCTAATAATCTAACGTTTTGGAATGCTTATATTTATAATGACTGTGTGGCGTCCGTGGTCCAGTGGTAGAGCGTCAGCTTTGGAATCGAACGGTCCCGGGTTCGATACTCGGTCAGGCCACGAATGTAGTGTCATTGAGCAAGGCACCTTACACACATGTGCTTAGTACTGGTTAACCACTTAGGTCGGCTAAGCCTGCCCAGGAAAACATGTCTAGGTCCCCGTAAGGGGTTTGACATTAATGGAACATACATACATAATTATGTGTTTTATTAGAATTTAAAAGTTGGTCAAATGTTCGAACACCTCCATTCACATTGATGTGTTGGTTTGTTTCTGGGATTTAATATCGCACCAACATCTCAGGTCTGATTGCGGTTAGCTCCAGCTATTATTGGTGGGGATGATTGCTGGTGCCCCCGGGTAGTATTTCAGGCGTGGATGTGTACCCGGGTAGACTCACCGACTTCCCGCAAGCCAGCTGGATAGCTTCATGATATGAAATAGTTCGGCACCCCAAGTAGGATTCGAACCAAACGCGGCGAATTGATGTCACCGATGGTAACCACTCGACCATGGAGGAACGGTCATTCAAACTGAACAATGTGTACATCATTTGCTTAACCATATGTTCTTACATTGGTTATGTTATATTTCGGGTTTTACGCTTGCATCAGCACCATTTCGGGCTATATCGCCGGCGGGCAGTTTACTTAACAACACCTTTCCTGGGCAGGCTCCAGCGGTTAACCAGTACTTGGGTGCACCAACCTCCGTAAGAAACTGCCAACTTTTTCATATAAATGAGACACGACCTGAGCGGGGCTAGAACCCGTGACCATCAGTGATGATAGGTTACAGTGGTATACAAGTCAGCGACCGTAACCACTCGACCACGGAGGCGGACTTGTTACATTGGTCATGATATTATAACATACAAAGTATCAGTACAAACATATAGCATGATAATACAAATAGTTTAAACATATTTTATTTTATTTTATCAATATTTACATCATGTTGTAACATTAATATACTAGAACAAATGGATTAAATCGGAAGCTAGTAGCTAGTAATACAAATAGTTTGGGCCACAAGTTTTTAACAACATTAAATAAAGTCTTTATTATTATTATTATTATTATTATTATTATTATTATTATTAGATAAACGGCCCGCCCACACCAAACATCTGTATAGTTCTATCTGTTGATTGCATTTGATTTGTATATATGTTGAGTGGTAGATTAACTTTTGTTAAATGAGTTCTCTCGTAAAATAAAGTCTTCAGTTTCTAGATTCCCAACATGTTGTTTTATTATACATTTAACCTCTATTAAGTGGACACCTGCGCTAAGCAGCTACTCTGTGTGATTCTCTTGACTGGCTGCTTAAGGCAGGTTTGACTGTATCAGAATTAGTGGAGACATATTGCCAAGATCTACAAGTTGTACCAAAATTGCCCAATTCAACATGAATATAAAAATGTGGATTTTATCAGTTTGATGGGTGTCGCGTGCTCGTTGGCAGACAAATATACGCATTTTAAAATACTTCATTGCTTGTGTACAGCTCCGTTTAAGTACGGTTTTCTTTTTGACTATCACTGATTGATCATCCGGGCTATTGATCCAAGATGATCTTGCATCGTCTGCACTTTGATGTTTTATCATAACTATGTCGTATGGCAATTATCGTGGTAACTTAATTCATAACATTTAACTTATTTATTTAATCAGAAATAACAACACATATGTCTCCACATTAACGCTACGGAATACTTAATTGATAAAATTTAAGTCCTTTTCAGTCGCGCTGGTTGGTCAACTTTCGCGGCAGCTGGCAAAGGTCGCGTGCCTGATAGCTGCGCACCTGTCTCTGACGTCACGATAATCATGCGCACACGACCAAATATAATTTGAAAAGCCGTGAAACTTATTTACACCTTTCATACAATTTTCAATCGCAAGAAACTTCAATTCACGGATGATGTTCACACTATGGGTTATTGTGATTTACCATCGATTTCGGAAACACTCGCCCCGGTCCCATGGTGACGGTGCAGCCTGCATTCTATATGTTGGCCCCAACGACATTTCGGCGCCGTGGCTAAAACATACTTGTCACTAATTAGGTCCTTTTTACAGCTGCCCTCGTTAATACAAAGTATGCACATCTATCCATATTACGGTATCTCTTCGTGTTTAATTTGGTTCCATTGCCGAATTCAAAAGACCTGGAGTAATAAAGCTCAACTACGCTTATTTGCCATCATCTGGACTGACTTGTTAATTCCTAGTATTATCTCTACAATCTTATAGAACGTACACAAATAGCGGTATGCCATGCCAATTACATTATATGTTTTGTGGAGAGAAAAAAATGTTTATTTTATATCACTAAAACCATATCGGTACGGGTAGCGTCGGGGTTTATCCCTGTTGAGAAACACGACAGCTGGCTGATATGGTTACCTCGGCTTCGGGGTCGGTGTATCATTCACGATGTTTGCGAAACTACTTTACATTCTTTAGACTCTTTCAACAAAGTTGTATCTGGCAATATATCATTGAACTATGGAAACGAATCGCACCAGGTCGCCTAATGGGGTCTAATGTACATCGTCTTTACTGCGGGGCGGAGTCATTAAACATAAACCCCTTTTCCACGGTACACCGGGTCTGTTTTATTAATCATCTTCTGCTATGAATTTTACAAATAAATTTTAAGCAGCGGCTGAGAGAGATGAAAATGCTGCTGGTAATATCTGGTTTTTAGCATTTTATTGATTTTGTAGTTTCGTGGGAAAGTAAACGTCACAGAAAACTGGGCACGCGTTTGATTGAGTCAGGCAGTCTAAGAGCGCACGTGCGTATAGAAGTGTCGCGCGCATTCATTATGCAAATGAGGCGGTCGCGTGCCGTACCCGGTCATGTGACTATTGTCATATCTTGATGATATGAAACTGATGTTGCAAAACACAATTAAAACAGTAACTCATGCCAAGCGTGCTCGATTTCACATTGACATGGTAGATAGCGTATAGCGACCCCTAGATACTAGACTAGTAGTCGACGGATAACGAAAGAAAACAGCAAATTTAATTAAAGATTAACGTGCAAACTATCATACAAACTAATTGTTAAAGAAGGCAGCAACCGTTTCGTTTTACAGTAGCGAGATAAGATTAACATTTCAAATACAGATGGTTTGTATGAGCACCGGAATATAGTTTACAATAACGATGTTATCTCGGAAAACAGCATCGCAAATGTACAAACAACGACTTCCTATATTCACAGTGACTGTGCTTACATGTTTTATATATATATAACCAAAATTGCTCATTTATTTTCTTCGATTTTGAGCCCCCCTCCTTAATTTCGACTAAACCCGTTTATTTATTTCTGTATAGGCGGACAGACAGACGGAAGGACGGACACACGAAACAATTGAGTTAATTAAGCAGAAACATTTTATATTATTTTGATGTGATTTTTTTAAAAATTAATTGAAAACAATATTATAAGATTTAGCAAACAGGAGTGACAGAGTTGTCCTTCTTGGTGTTAAGTTATAATTGTCATTAATTTGGTTTTTGAAAAAAAAAAACAAACAAAAAACTAACAGCTGATGGACACGCAACTTCCTCTTTTTGTGGACCGACGATCGATATAACGGGTCTGGTGTGACCTAGTTGCTTATTGATTGAGCGGAGGTGACGCCGATTAATCATTAGCCAGGTCGATATGAAGGGATGCTGCGTGAGTGGAAGGGATTCATGAAGGAAATAGCCGAGATGAGATACTCGGAGATAGTCGACGACAGTACAGGGATCACAGGGGGTAGCACAGGGTCGCTTACCTGTATGATACTATGTGAGGGATGGGGGAGGGAGGGGTTGCACAGGGTCGCTTACCTGATACTCTGGGTGGGGGAGGGAGGGGGTAGCACAGGGTGCTTACCTGTATGATACTATGTGAGGGTGGGGGAGGGGGTTGCACAGGGTCGCTTACCTGTATGATACTATGTGAGGGTGGGGGAGGGGGTTGCACAGGGTCGCTTACCTGTATGATACTATGTGAGGGGGGGGGGGGGGTTGCACAGGGTGCTTACCTGTATGATACTATGTGAGGGTGGGGGAGGGGGTTGCACAGGGTCGCTTACCTGTATGATACTATGTGCGGGTGGGGGAGGGGGTTGCACAGGGTCGCTTACCTGTATGATACTATGTGAGGGTGGGGGAGGGGCTGCACAGGGTCGCTTACCTGTATGATACTATGTGAGGGTGAGGGAGAGAGGGGGCTGCACAGGGTCGCTTACCTGTATGATACTATGTGAGGGGTGGAGAGAGGGGGATGCACAGGGTCGCTTACCTGTATGATACTATGTGAGGGGTGGAGAGAGGGGGATGCACAGGGTCGCTTACCTGTATGATACTATGTGAGGGGTGGAGAGAGGGGGCTGCACAGGGTCGCTTACCTGTATGATACTATGTGAGGGGTGGAGAGAGGGGGATGCACGGAGTCGCTTAGATGATACTCTCATGCAATTGTTACAGTTCAGTACCATAGCCAGAGGCAAATTTCAACCGAGGCAATCTATGGGGGGGGCGGTCCGGTGGCATGTCCCCCTCCTTAAAATGGTTGGGTATAGAGGAGATTTCCTGCGTTTTCTGATTTTAGACGCATAATTATGTACTGACTATTCAGCTCTCTACCAGTCAACATTTTATACAGCAAATGGATATTTTTTGCATTTTTTTAAAAAAAATTTTTTTGGCTTTGGAAATTTTAACCGAGGAGGCTGCCTCGGTGTGCCTCACTGTGGCTACGGGCCTGCAGTTACAGTTACGAAGTCGCGTGGAACCCATCTGTATGTATACACATATACAGGACAGTATTCTTTTTATCAATTATTAGATATAGCTATGTTTGTGTGTATATTACAGATATATAACATGTATTTAATGTCTTGCAAATGGTGTCTCTTAGTTTATTTCCAACCCAGGGGGCATAAATGTTATATATTAATCTGTGTTCAAATACTGTTAACACCAGAGTATAGCTTGATTTCAGTTATATATGTTAAATGTAGGCTATAGAAATGATCTCATTTTTTCCTTGTAATACATCCACCCGTGTCCGATTTGTATGATTGCGCGATGATCTCATCTTGTACTGAAGTGTATTTACAATAATCCCTAGTTTGTGTATATAAACAGAATAGTAGGTAGGCACGACCTACTAGATTAGTTGTACCACCCACGACATAATTACATTAAAATATCACTGCTCATTACAATTTGAAGATTTAAAACCCACGAATACAGTTTTGAACTTTTTGTATTTAGATCTAGCAATACACACACTCGCACGTTCCCTTCTCTCTAATATTCTTTAATAGAAACCATCTGTCGACTTTCTGACAAAAATCAGTAATTTTGTTCGAAAATTCAAAGTCACTGACCTAGTTCACGTTAGTTCGCACAGCAACAACTTAACCACGCCTTCTCATTCATTAGTCACAGCTCCACACGTACAGCTGATTGTAACTCCGCCTACGAAACCAGCTCATTGGACGAGAACCACGTGACTTTTAGAGCAGTATATATAACGCGTTTACCCACGATGTAAAACAAAATAGAACACTCGTCTGCCGAAAGTATACAATTATTTGTTGTTTTAGCTACACAAGGCCCTTCGAACGAAGGTGCAGTTATAAATTCAGGGATTTAACTCAGTGAGTTGATATTTACTTTGGATGAATGGATTGGGTTAAAATGATTCCACAGAACAGCCCGAGCGCCTCTAGCGATTATAGTGACGATGGACTGAACAATAACCAAAACGTGATGTTCGGTTCTCAGTTGATCAAACCGAACACTAACACTCCGTACTCGGATGCTACAATGTGCAAGAAAGCTACTAATCACGTGAAGAGACCGATGAACGCGTTTATGGTGTGGTCTCAAATCGAACGCAGGAAGATATCCGAAGTAGCACCGGATATGCATAATGCAGAGATCAGTAAGCAACTTGGTGCTCGATGGAAATTACTTGACGAAAACGATCGACAACCTTATATAGAGGAGGCTGAGCGATTGCGATTGTTGCATATGCAGGAATACCCGGATTATAAGTACAGGTAAGCAGTTTCACACTATTTATAGACGACACATAATGCGTTTTATTTTTACTTTCATTTCAAACACATGAGTGACCTAGTTTTAAACTGTTGAGAGTTTATCGACTTGTCTACAGCGTGGTAGTACGATATCGTATTTCTACACGATCTCGATTTATGACCTAGATTTAGCTTGCTTTTTCGAAAGTCAATATCCGATAGATCAAGTGTTTCTATTTAAATGTGCTTCATTTTTTCCCTCCTGTCATGATAAAATCAAATCAGATTTTAGAATTGATTTATAAGTTTTATTGAATACATTAATTAAGTTGGTCATAAATAATGACTGGTCACATTTGGCAGTCAACGAGTAAATAAATGTATAACCTACACTTATTAACATATTCATGAGTATTCCATTTTGATTAAGATCAATAAACTTTGAATAGCTTCATTAATATTTTTTATCTATTTACATAAGTAACATATTAAATGATAAAAAAATTCTGCCATTGGCATAAATAACTTATCGCCTGACAATTTTACCTGTAAATGCAATGTTATTGTATTCTCATGATTTTGATTTATTTATATTTCCAGACCGAGGAAGAAGGCAAAGCCAGCAACCACCAAGCAGGAAGTCTCAAAGGGCAAAGTCACAAAGCCCACGACATCGAAGTCTAGAGCTGAGCGTAATCGTTACCAGAAGGCCACCTCAGCCGTGAAGGCAGCTTTATCAACACCATCTCCGTATAGTACCAGTACCCTACATCCCAGCAATACCCAACACAGCAGGCTAAAACTCAAATTGACAATCGACGAAAAGTTCAAGGAATGCATACGTGCCAGCAAAAATGTTCAAGTCCCATCATGTCAGCTTACGCCACCGGGTAAAGTTCCGGCCAGTCCAGAATACACGCCCATGACCCCAGAATCAACGTTTTACCCGGAGGATCATTACGACACCCCGGCCCCCTCACCCCATGATGAGTCTCTCGTTATTGTGAAAAAGGAATACCATATCAATAATAACAGTATAATGCAACAACCCGAAGGCTCATCTCTCGCAGATCTGGATAACCTCACAGATATTCTTCAGATGCCCTCAAATTGGCAAATGGATATTGAAAATATGGATTTAAGCAAACTAGCCGACACAGATTTCCCTAATTTTGACACAAATATTCAGCCAGTACAAAATATAAGCGCTGCATCAATGGTGATTAACACTTCTAGTGCATTAGTTCATAATAGTGCTACCACAGTGATTTTAAACGCAAATCCATCATCTCATTTCGAATTCCCAGATTACTCTACGGCAGAGGTTTCAGAAATGATCGGACTTGAGAACGAGTGGTTGGAAATATCGGCGCTAGGCTCACTGGCTCACACTGCTCACTAGACACTGAACAGCTCAATTCATTGTGTATTTCCAATATTATTATTATTATAAAAAAATGTATTGACTGTTCATACAAAAAGGATATTATTATTTACGGGAATATGTGCAAGAAGCAATGATGACTGTGAAATGTGTTATAAACATGATGCATTTTCGTTGATGAATCGGAGATTTAAACTGTTCACCTCAAATGCTGACTCGTGATCAAAAATTTGCCTTTTTTTATACTAAAGTGGACCATAATATAACTCGGCAGGAGTAATGAACTGTTTTTCATATGTAAATATGTAAATAGTCGCATATGACATTATTATATGTATATTTTGTTACTGTGAAGATGAGGCAAAGTATCACTGTCGTATTAATGGTATATAGACAGAGTATTTATGCTACACTGAGCATCGTGTGTTTATGCTACACTGAGCATCGTGTATTTATGCTACACTGAGCATCATGTATTTATGCTACACAGAGCATCATGTTGTTATTTCCCTATTTTATATGGATACGTCAACTTGGGAGGATAATGGTCTTTATTGTGAAGGGTTTGAGAGATACGCGTAGAGCTTACCAAAGTTGTTCAAAGAAAAAAAAGATATGTTCATTTTTATGATTAATTTTCTTTATGATTAATTTTCTTTATGATTAATTTTCACATATGTTATATCCAGTAGCGTAGAACGTGTGATATGATATAATCTATTATTGTACGCAATATTTAGTCAACTTCTATGTGTATATTGTCAAATTTTTTTCTTCAAATGTCGTTCCATTTTTATGTGCCCAGCTGGCATTTTCATGTTTGATATATTCCAACTCAGATATATGTGTCTTGTATTTTCATACCGAAATAATGATATTTTAAATATATTTTCATATGAAACATTTTTTTATACATTTTACAAGTCTGGTATAACTGGATTAGAGCATAGAGCAAATTATGTTTTGTAGGTTAATTGAGTAGTTTTCACAATTCCTATCTGACGTGATAAAATCATTCATATCTGTGGACGATTGCCTGAGAATTTCTACCTATTTCCTAGAAATATCAAGTTTACCCGAGAATGTCTACCTATTTCCTTGAAATATCAATTTTGCCTGAGAATTTCTACGTATCATAGAAATACCAATTTCCGAGAAGTAATCCCTAATTAATAGGGAATTTAGTCACTAAGGTGCAGTATGAATTTAAGAAATACATTCTAAATCGTGTATGTCTATTGCATTTACAGGTGTATCATTATTCGGATGTAAACTTTGTCTCAAAATGTTGTTAAAAAGACGTTATGTGTCTTAATTTGTGCTAATATATATCATCTTCTGTACTTGTACATAGTCATTGTAGATATCTATTTAAATCGTTCATCAACGAAATACATTCATGTTAAATATTTATGATGCGCAGACAGTCACTGTGCAAAACTGAAAAATGCTGAATCAGTCTGTGCGAGTTTTTGCCTTACATAGTACATGTTTTTGTATCCATGTCTGAAAAATTCCACTAAAACTGAATGAAAAACTGAACTGTTTGTTTGTTGTATATATTTATTTACCTCTGTATGATCTTCCTTCCATACCCACGGATAAGTTCCGCCTACCTGCCCGTTAAATAGATAAACGACAGATAGTCATACAACCTACAAACTAGCTTCATTCATTCACCCCTGCTTTATATGTACTCGTTGACTGAAAACACTACATGGGTTGCGCGTAACAGCAATATTGTTCAACAATTCATAGATTATTAATTTGCACTAGGTTCAGTTATTATGCGATCGAGCTATTGGAACTAATCTAACCGGCGCCTAAACCGACTCGTGAAATAATATCTGTGAAACGTATTGGTATAAATGTACCCCCCAACAACAGTCAGCGTTAGTAATATAGTTCGTTACTTAGTCACGAAAATAGATCTAGACATCAAAACTCCGATAACCAGTCGTGTATTGAGCTATATCACGGTGTTTGTCTATGGAACATATTCATGGTAATACAGAATTGTAACTCGATAGTAACTCGATATAACAAATGTTTATTGCTAACATGTGGATGCAATGAGACATGCTGATCGATTGTAAAGAACTACAACTCTCCTTTAGCTACAGCCCTACTTGACTTGTATTATAGAACACCCGAATAACGACAACCGCACTAAGACATCCATCTAGCATCAAGTCGTTAGAAATTCATCCGAACCTTTGGATAAAACCCACGTAAGTCGAATACGTCCATTTTTTTGGCCAGACCCATGGAATGTTTTTTACAAACACTCTTTTTTCATGTTTTCGTCTTCCGTTGTATCAGCATTTCGTAGTAGAACGATACTGTGTTGTATCGGGGTACATACATATAATGTACTTGAGATACGGTGTCTATTTTTAGCGAGACTTATTTTTAAAGTACGCCATTTAAATTTTGTCAGATATGGAGTAGACGAAGTGTGTTTGCTCAACAATTGAGATTGTTATCATCTGTTGTTATCTAGATGCTCGAGATATTTCAATAATTTACCCAGAAACTTTGAGAATGTTATCTCTCCAGCGTTTAATTCTCTCCAGATTGCCCGGCCATGTCTAACATGCCAGGGTATAAGCCGTGCCCCGCAGGGTTTGATAACGCAATTGTCAATACAATTCGGATTTAGATAGTGTGTTTAGCGGCAATGTCAATTCACCGTCATTTTACACCCTATTGGCTAACATTATGCAATACAATTGTATATACCATTACAGATATTTACAACCCCCTATTTAGATGTGGTAAATGGACACACAAGTCATTCAAATATGTGAACTTCTTTTCAAAGCCTAATTTTATGCGCAAACTGTTCAATCAGTACGTGTAGCCCGCCAAAACCACCAAAATAGTTTGAAAGTGAATAAAAATTCATAGCCCCTTGAAATTAGTCAAACGAGAAAATCAAATAGGGGATAGAATTTCCCGAAGGTCAAACATCAAATCAGTCAAAAGGTAAAAGGTACATGTACACGAATTGTATTCCGGTTTCTCAAGCTTGGTTAACACGCGGACGAAAAGCTAATTCTACGGTTCCTTACACCTAGACGGTGCACGATTACACGTCGTGCCATAAACTGTCTCGAACGTAAAATATGTTGATAAAAGTCGGTGTAGATTTTACAACAGATCTAAAGCGAGCTTGCAAAGAGCTTTGACCTGAACGACCGCATATATTCTTATTGGTGAGGAAATACTGCGCACATTCAGTCTACTTAACTCCGGTTTTCGGGGTCAAACTCTTGTGATTACTTGACGGTGTATGCACTACACTATAACTCGATATTGCTTGTTATACTTTGTGTACACGGACTGTTTGAACAGGTACATGGCTACAGGCAGGGTATTTATAAGTGGCATAGCTTCATTTAGGCCGGATATGTAGTCCAGTGGTTATCACGCTGGACTGATAATCCAGGGATCGCAGGTTTGACCCTAATACAATTAACAGTCTTTCAGATGGGACGTTAAACTGAGTTCTTGTGTCTGTGTTTTACACCGTGTACATAAAAGAACCAGCCGAGTTTCTGGATTGGGTCTCTGTCTGTATTATTGCAATATCCGTCACAAATCTAAAATGACCAATCTCTTCAGGAGGCGTCGCTCATATGGGCAACCGGTAACGACGATAAATAAACGTAAAAACACAATTTAGGCCGTGTATGTTGCAGCCTAGATACTTACCGACAAATCGAAAAGAAAAAACAACACAATATGTTCTTATCAGTACTGGCTATAATCGAACAGTTACTCGTTCCACCACTCTACCTGAACCAAACTATTCGTAGGGAGGCATGCCTCGCACCCCAAGAGAACTCGAGCCTGCTGTCCATGCTACTCCCCTGTCTACGATAGCCTTTCAACGAAATCCTGTTGGTATTCATATCGGGTAGTTGGTATTCATATCGGGTAGCTCCCATCGGCACCTGGGTGGTATGAATTACTACGCTACCAGCCACATGGCCGTTCGTACACAGTTTATAAACATCTTAGTTGTGTGTATACAACTTTAATTTAGCTCGATTGCGAAACTAGGCCTTTCAACATTATATTAATCGATATTACGATCTAATTCCTGACGAAGTCCACCCCACGACGGAAAATGAAATAACAATCAACGTGGAATTAACTGCCTTGCCTAAGGATATACCACCGTGACTCGAACTCTCAACCCACTATTGCGAAGCGGACACCAGATCCATTACCCCTCGGAGGTTCCACATAGCACAGCTGACCGGGATAACACTCTAATAGGATAATAATAATAAAGACTTTATTTAACGAGAGTACTCATTTAACAAAAGTTAATCTACCATGAGGCCCTCAACATATATACAATCAAATGCAATCAAAAGATATCACTATAAGTGAGAACTGCACATTGGAATAACATAGTAATGTAAAAGCTGAAAAATAGAGAAACTATATTTAATATGTAATGGAATATGATGATATATGGAATTGGCTAGCAGAGTAGAAAATGGGAATGAGACAATTAATGATACTAGATCTATCTAACAATGTGCAGATTTGACTTGTAGTGGTATCTTCAAAATATGTATGAAATCAACTTAAGGACAGCAATTTTCAGGATAATAAAATTGTCGTGGTAACACGCTGGACTGGTAATCCAGGGATACAATTAACGGTCTTTCAGACGAGACGTTAAACCGAGGTCTCGTGTCGGTGCTTTACATCGTGCACGTAAAAGAACCAGAGGCTACTCTGGAATGGGTCTCTGTCTGTATCATTGCACTATCCTCCAAAAATCGAAACTGACTAATCTCTTCAGGAGGCATCGCTCATATGGGCAACCGGTAGCGACGATAAATAAACTGTGGCAGTCGTGATAGCGCAGTGGATGCAGCGTTCGCTCCAGGTCCGGAGTTCGAACCCCGCTGGAGCCGTTACGAGTGTGCCCTTAGGCAAGGCAATTAAATTCCACGTTGCCTCCTCTCTCCCTCGTGGCGATGAATTCTTCCATCAGGAATGAGGTCGCGAGAGTGATTAATATAAATTGTAAGAACTTGTTTCGCAATCGAGCTAAAATAAATTTGTATACACGTAAAACACACACACACACATAACATTGTCAAAGGACGAGGGGACTGACGATGCTCGGGCGTTAGGCTCTAGCATCAGTTTAATCATATTTTATTGCTCGATTAGTTTTTTTACATATATACATGTGAATACAAACATGATAAATTATAGAAAAGCAAACGGGTCGGGCCACAAGTCAAGCTCTAGCATCAATGTCATACAAGTCCAGTTTGGCGATACTATATGATGTGATTGAACCAGGGTTTCATTCGGTGTACTCTGGATTGGAGTAGATATCCATTCTATCTCGATGTTACTTTTTTACAGTAACAATAATTGATTGGATCTTTTCATTTCACTACATAGCGTTATTTTATGTCAGACTCCGTGGCCGCTATTCCTTCTAACATACTTGTTATTCATATTATGGGATAAAAACAAATCAACTTATGTGTACGAAGAAATATCATAGAAATAAGCCACGCTATTGACAAATATCGCGTGGCACGTACGAATACAGGATCATCTAGTGCTCACCAAGTAGAATCAATAACACACCAAAAGAACTTAAAAAAACTGGTCATATGTTGGCATATAACATTTGTTTTCGTTCCTTAGTATAGAAGCACTCTGATGCGTATTGCAAGAACTGTTTTGACATGAAAAAAGATCATTCCCATCAAGCGTAACTGATTTGTACTCAATACGTTATATATTCACGAAGCCACTGGTTAACAGTTCATCACCGCTCCCCCCATATGGTCGGACGGTGGCGAGAGTAGCCTGGGAACAGGCTTTGATATATTATGACTTTTCCGTCATATATATATTTAATATCCAAACCGTATTGGGTTTCTGCTAAAATGTCGTTTTGCCAGAATTAAAAAAAAAAGGTGAAAAATCGATATACTGAAACCCAGGCTATGGTGAGAGTAAATAAACTTAATTATCACCATTAACCCTTTCAACACCACATACCTCTAAATAGGCTTACACAAGGTGTAGATCCAGATGAGCAGGCTCGTGACGAGCCGTCTCATCAGGATCTACACTTTTTGCCAGTAATATTGCTATTTTTAGACAAAATTACCCATATTGATAAATGAACTGGTCCAAATGTAATTTTCTTATTAATTTATTGGTCTAATAATATCAAGGAACAGTCCATGTCAGTTACTTGGTGTTGAATGGGTTAACAGTGCATCACTTTTTAAATAAATTGAATACATATCGTCAGTTCTGTGACAATTTGATACTACGAAAATCGATATTAAACACCAGTGATTTCAATCGATTTTCGTGTGTCCGTTGTATCCACATTTCGTAGTAAAGATAAGTTGTTGTAGCTGATTGCTATATTGAACACAGCACGTAGCATGCGTGTGCAGAAATGGGACTTTAAGCCGAGGTCTCGTGTCGATGCTTTATACCGTGCACGTAAAAGAACCAGAGGAGACTCTGTAATGGGTCTCTGTCTATATCATTGCACTATCCTCCAAACATTTAAAATGACTAATCTCTTCAGGAGGCGGCGCTCATATGGGCAACCGGTAGCGACGATAAATAGCCGTAAAACACAATGCAGACAACTGAAGAATAGTGACACATCGGAGTATTAAATAAAACGACCTGGACGTACATCCATCCATATGGCTAGATCTAATAAGCAGATACATGGTACCTAGTGTGCACGGATTGAGATGGGACATGTGTTCCCTATTATTATACTCTATCATGTCCCTTATCTATTCGATACTCACAGTAGCCCTTTTTCGAATATGGGCTGTTTAGTGTTTATGCAAACAACGTTATTAAAAACGTCCAGTACAGTCTCATATAACGATACAGACGGGTCGGCAGCAGTACAGCTAGTGGTAAACTTGTTTGGTTGTTTTACATCGTACACGTAAAAGAACCAGAGGAAACTCTGGAATGGGTTTCTGTCTGTATCATTGCACTATCCTCTAACAATCTAAAATGACTAATATATGCATGAGGCGTCGCTCATATAGGCAACCGGTAGCGACGATAAATAAACGTAAACACACACACACACATATAGCGCTCCGGTGTAAAACATATAAGATTGCTTAGAAAGGTTAGTAGTCCACAGGTTAACACGCTGGACTGCGAATCCAGGAATCGCAGGTTCGATCCCCACGTCTGAACCAGATCTATACACCGATAGAGCATGTATCGGTACTATCCTCCATGGCATGTACAAGACCAGGGGTGAGTCTGGATTTATAGTATCTTCTACATCCTACACTATCCCCCAACAATATTGACTGGAGGCGTCACCCCGGGTAACCAGGGGGGTGGGGTCGATGATAAATACAGGTATAGAAATAGGAATGCTTGTATCTAGACCATTAACAAATATCTAGTTCGTCCTGGGTTCCTCGCGGTCCTAAGTCCTAGGCAATTAACTTCCCCGCTTCTCTCTCCCTTATTCCATCTCCGTCTGGCAGTGGGATACCTCACGAGCTCCTCCATCTTCCGAGCAGACAGGTACACCTGAACAGACCAATCAACATCCAAATACCTGCATCATTTGACCAACTTCGTGGAAGCCGTGATTGCGTTGTGGCGTCTCTTTCGCTTCACGCGCGAAAGGCCCGGAGTTCGAGTCCAGTTGTAGCCGTTACGATTGTGCCCTTAGGCAAGGCACTTAAATTCCACATTGCCTCTTATCTCTCCCTCGTAGCGATGGATTCCATCAGGAATGAGGTCTCGAGAGTGATTACTATAACTTGTAGGTACTTGTTTCGCAATCGAGCTAAAATAAATGTGCATAAACTAATCCTAACACGTAGACCAAACAATGTGAGACGCTCACGAATCTACAAACTCGCATAGAAATCAGATTTCCGTCCGTGCAATTAACTATATTTTACATCTGTTTATCATTAGAGTTAAACATGTGAATAGTCACATTTGGATTTTTTTTGAGTTGCTTCTTGTTACATAATATATGCAGATTTTTCGATTCATCTTTTATTTATTTTATTAATTAACCTATCACTTCGTTAATTAACGCGGCATTTAATTAGGACCACACCTGTGACTTGCTAGAAAATGTGGGCCTGCATAATCACACGGAAAACCATGTCAACATATGTCAAGTTATCTGTGCTTATTGCAGAGGATGCACGCCAAGATATGACGGATTGAATAATAAAATGCAATGTGGATATACAAATCTTGATATTAATTAATATAAAGGAAAGACCGGCGTTGTACTGCATGTAGTTAAAGACTTCACGAAACCGACAATACCACCACATTTCCAAACTCAATCAAAACAACAACAATATATGAGTGTATATTTTACGTTTATTTATCGTCGTTACCGGTTGCCCATATGAGCGACGCCTCCAGAAGAGATTAGTCATTTTAGATTTTTGGAGGATAGTGCAACGATACAGACAGATACCCATTCCAGAGTTTCCTCTGGTTCTTTTACGTGCATGGTGTACAGCACCGACACGAGACCTCGGTTTAAAGTCCCATTTGAGAGACTGTTAATTTTATTAGGGTCAGACGGGGGATCGAACCTGCGATCCCTGGATTACCAGTTCAGCGTATTGCCACTGGACTACAGATCCGTCTGTTAACAATATATGAAATGCGGACATCGAGCCAGGAATATACATTACTATCACCCTACTGTAATTGCTACAACATGTGGGTTTTCTCCGGGTACTCCGGTTTCCTCCCACACGAATGCCCACACATACGCTTTCATTCGCACAAACGAGATTAATATAAGTTGTTAGAACTTGCTTCGCAATCGTTGTAAAATAAATACAGTTTAAACTAAACTATTTTCACCCCCCCCCCCTCACCAGTATTTCGGATGTGACTATAAACCGAACCCCCATGTACTGTCCTGTGCACGTGCTATATTCAAATAACAAATGGACATTATTATTTAATACAGTCTACATCCGTTATGTCGAATTCCGTCGGACCGAACCAAATACTTCGACATAACCGAAGTTTGACTTAAAGTAATTAGATATAATCTGTTATATGTAAACTGATAGTGTCTGAAACGGAACTTTGATCCGACTTCGAGATAACCGGATAATTCGAGATAACCGACTTTGACATAGAGGATGTAGCCTGTACGCTTATTTTATTGTCGCTCCCTAGTTAATCGGGGTGGCACCGCCAGATTATATTAGTCTGTTTATATTTTAGAGGTCGATAATGAAACATACAGATACTCCAGAAAGATACCTGGTTCTTTTTCAGATCCGGTGTATAGCAAGGAATGCCACCACAACTGGGTTGTTAGTTCCATCTTAAAGCCGGTTAAAGCCTGTTGATATTATTAGGGTCATACGAGGATCGAACATACGATCCCTGGATTGTCATTCCTACGTGTTGGTTTAAACATATGTATTCGTTTATAATGTACACATCTATTGTATACAAAACGAAAATGGATTAAATCGAAAGCTTATAGCTTATTAGTGTTACTGGATCACTGACCCGTCTGCGGCAATAAGTGACCCTGGTCACTCTGTATCCGTCTCACCACTTCCTGGGACTACTACATGTACTATATATATATATATATATATATATATATATATATATATATATATATATGTATTGGCGGGCCGTAACTAACAAACCATTCGTTCGTACAACGAAATTATCGATCAAATATTACCCTGATCTCGAAATCTAATTTCGCTGTCTATTGTATCTCATTCCGGTGGTACCTGACCGGGCGCATGGTGTGGCATGTTAACTAGTGACACGGATCCAGTCACAGCCGACACAATTCCAGATTCCTTTTCTATTTGAATTATGTTGTTTTTTAAAAAAAATATTTCAAACTTGATGAATCGTGAAGTAATCTTAACTTGACAGTATTGAGACAAGAGGGCGAATATTGTAACGTTTAATTTGAGTCGTGTCTCGGTCTGTCTAAACATCTCTATTTCACACGTGTCACAAGTCGCCAGTGGTCATTTCAAGGCTTGCAGGGCTGGACTCATGGACGCGCACTGTGCAGCGGTCCATTTTAATAGCATACAGGGAGGTAACTTTTATACGTTTTTTAAAATTCTTTTAGAGTTTGTATTTACGATTCCGTGGCTTCTTTTAAATGCACAATAAACTGCTATAGCTGATAACAGACGGATCTGTAGTTCAGTGGTTAACACGCTGGACTGGTAATCCAGCGATCGCAGGTTCGACCCCCGCCTGACCCTAATAAAATTAACAGTCTTTGAGATGGAACTTTAAACCGAGGTCTTGTGTCGGTGCTGTACACCGTGCACGTACAAGAACCAGATGAGACTCTGGATCTGGTCTCTGTCTGTATCATTGCACGATCCTCCAAAAAACTAAAGTGACTAATCTCTTCAGGAGGCGTCGCACATATTTACAACCGGTAGCGACGTAAATAAACGTAAATCACACCCTGTAGCTGTTAATTATGTTGAGTGTGAACGTTGAATGCAACTCGTAATAAATATTGTTTTTGTTCATATATGTGCTTCGTTATTAATTCATATACTTCTTATTCTTAAGTCTTATTATTAAGACATAAGCCAATATTTGTAGGACATGGACTTGTCTAGTATCACACTACCCCATCACCGCTCACCGCTCACCGCTCACCCCTCACCCATCACCGCTCACCCCTCACCCCTCACCCCTCACCTCTCACCCCTCACCCCTCACCCCTCACCCCTCACCCATCACCCATCACCCATCACCCCTCAACCCTCACCTCTCACCCCTCACCCATCACCCATCACCCCTCACCCCACACCCACCCGAGCAATCACATTACATTCAAACAGTTAATGATGCCATTATAAACATCTTATAAGCACACAAAATAATTCATTAATTACAACTTTCTCTTTTCTTATTTGTTATTGTTTATGCGTGTTTTACGTTTATTTATCGTCGCTACCGGTTGCCCATATAAGCCACACCTCCTGAAGAAATTAGTCATTTTAGATTTGTGGGGAATAGTGAAATTATACAGACAGAGACCGATTCCAGAGTCTCCTCTGGTTCTGTTACGGGTACGGTGTAAAGCACCGACACGATACCTCGGTTTAACGTCCCATCTGAAAGACTGTTAATTTTCTTAGGGTCAGACGGGGGATCGAACCTGCGATCCCTGGATTACGCTTAAAGGAATATTGACGTACGTTATTAAATACTTACACTGCACATAGGGCGTAAAGTGCTAATTGAAAGTCGTAAGGCTTAGCGTGACGATTAAATCTCCCCACTTCAAAACAAACCGATTGTTTTGTAAACAAGACAGTCTTAAATATACATCTGGCTTTGTTAAGTGTGAAAAATAAGGTACTTTTCTCTGTACCAAAAAGGGGTTCTTCTTAAATCATGATTAGGTAATAGCTCTCCATTTATCGCCCCCATTCACTCGAACACTATAGCTATATGTTCTCGATAATATGCAACTGAATGTCCGATAAAAGACGCACCTGATAGCATTATCGGCAACTAATTGGCAGCAATCAACACCAATCTACAGCGTGTCAAGAATGTTGCAGATTTGTGTTTGTTTATTAGTTATCTATATTCTTGTTTATATGTGTAGACGAACACTTGCCAGATCACCTCGTGCCAAATAACCAAGTTTCTTACACTTTGACATTACATTAAACTATCCAATCCTTCTGCATAGACGCGAATTTTAGAACCTAGATATATAAATGTAAAAGACACAGACGGATCTGTACAAGCTGGACTCGTAATCCAGGGATCGCAGGTTCGATCCCCCGTCCGACCCTAATAAAATTAACAGTCGTTCAGATGGGACGTTAAACCGAGGTCTCGTGTCGGTGCTTTACACCGTGCAGGTAAAAGAACCAGAGGAGACTCTGGAATGGGTCTCTGTCTGTATCATGCACTATCCTCCAAACATCTCTTCGGGAGGCGTCGCTCATATGGGTAACCGGTAGCGACGATAAATAAACATAAAAAAGACACACAGTTCCTTTAAGTGCGATTTAAGTAGTTATGAATTCAGATAACCATCCTGTATGCAGAAAACTGATGCAGTATAAAAGCTAAGGATAGGTAGACTGTTGCACCTAAAGCAGTTGGTTATATACTTTATATGTATGTTTTGCACAAAATCTACACACATGTATTGGTTGTGGTAATATGCACTAAACGAACACCACAGTAAACAGAATGGAGACCACATAATGTGATATATATGTAGTATATTTAGGTTATGTATTGCCATAATTGCGCATATATTAGTGCATGTTCGAGTGCTCTCTGATGGTATGAAAGAGAGACTACTCCGAATGGAATGTCTGGAGATTCTAGGGATGCTGGCAACAGCCTAGGGGAAGCAACTACGTCGTCACTCTGTATCAGAGAATCACTGCCCGTGTGTGTGCGTGCGTGCATTTGCGTTTATTTATCGTCGATACCTGTAGCACACGAGCGAAACATACAGAATATTTCTTATTTTTACATTTTTAATTCAGGTTTATGCAAGCTACAGAGCCCCTCCCCCACACACTTTCTCTCACGGATTCATTTGAAAGAACTATATATCGCCGCAGCTGCATGCAGCATGTATGGGCGAAAAATAATGAATCTGAAAATCTTCAATCACCAATTAAAAAGTACTGAAATACCGACCTAAATTCATACTTGGTTTGGTTCGCACGTTGCGCACCACACACCTCCACGCCCTTGTTTTTTATTGCGTTTATTTTGTTTGCATTTTCATGTTTTCAATCTTTGAAGAAACTGTGCAGGCACGTGTCTGTACAGCGCCAATAGCAAGCTACGTCACTGAAACTATGGCACCGATATACGCCAATCGCAACATTGTAAAGAGTGGATATTAATAAATGTGCTTATCAATGTTTCGTTTTGAGAGGGGGGGGGGGCAGAGAAGCAAACCCCCAAGTATATTATATACAGACTTAAAACCTTGCTACAAATGAGTAATGTTGAAATGTATTATTTTGCATTTTACTTACTTCGAACCGCTTTCTATATTCGTGAGGTTGAAGTAGTCAGCCTGTGGTTAGACGGTGAAACAATTACATTGCCCGAAGGAATTGAGGTCAGAAGATATATTCATCATTGATGGCATGTCATCTGCTACAATACCTCATTTACAACATCAATCATCGTCGTCATCAGCACCGACAGCAATGGTATCACAACTTTTAATATTATTATAAACTAGTTTAGCAATATCATCCCTACCATAATCTGCATCAACATCATCATCAGCAACATCATCAACAACATCATCAGCAACATCATCAGCATCATCATCAGCAACATCATCATCAGCAACATCATCAGCAACATCATCATCAGCAACATCATAATCAGCAACAACATCCTCTTCCTCCTCCTCCTCGTCATCATCATCATCATCATCATCATCATCATCATCATCATCATCATCATCAGTAGCAGCAACAACATCACCATCATCATCAGCAGCAGCATCGACATCATCATCATCATCATCATCATCATCATCATCATCATCGTCATCATCATCACCACCACCAGTAACAACAGCATCAACAGCCTAAGTGACAAACTGTATCAGTTCACATGATCATCACAATCCTCATCATCATCCTCATCATCATCCTCATCATCATCATCATCATCATCATCGAACCTCGGATAGCACAAGAGAGATACACCGAACTTCGGATTGCACATAGAAATACACCGGACCTCGGACAACACAGAGAGATACACCTGTCATCGGATAACACGGAGAGATACACCGGACCTCGGATAACACAGGGAGATACACCGGACCTCGGATAACACAGAGATACACCGGACCTCGGATAATACAGAGAAATACACCGGACCTCGGATAATACAGAGAAATACACCGGATCTCGGATAACACAGAGAAATACACCGGACCTCGGATAACACAGGGAGATACACCGACCTCGGATAACACAGAGAGATACACCGGACCTCGGATAACACAGAGAAATACACCGGACCTCGGATAACACAGAGAGATACGTTGGACCTCGGACAACACAGAGAGATACACCGGACCTCGGACAACACAGAGAGATACACCGGACCTTGGACAACACAGAGAGATACACCGACCTCGGATAACACAGAGTGATACACCGGACCTCGGATAACACAGAGAGATACATCGGACCTCGGATAACACAGAGAGATACACCGGACCTCCGATAACACAGATAGATACACCGACCTCGGATAATACAGAGAGATACACCGGACTCGGATAACACAGAGAGATACACCGGACCTCGGATAATACAGAGATATACACCGGACCTCGGATAATACAGAGAGATACATCGGACATCGGATAGCACAGAGAGATACACCGGACCTTGGACAACACAGAGAGATACACCGACCTCGGATAACACAGATAGATACATCGGACCTCCGATAACACAAATAGATACACCGGACCTCGGATAACACAGAGAGATACACCGGACTCGAATAACACAGAGAGATACACCGGACCTCGGATAATACAGAGAGATACATCGGACATCGGATAGCACAGAGAGATACACCGGACCTCGGATAACACAGAGAGATACACCGGACCTCGGATAACACAGAGTGATACACCGGCCCTCGGATAATACAGAGAGATACACCGGACCTCGGAAAACACAGAGAGATACACCGGACTCGGATAACACATAGAGATACACTGGACCTCGGAAAACACAGAGAGATACACCGGACCTCGGATAACACAGAGAGATACACCGGACCTCAGATAACACAGAGAGATACACCGGACCTCACACAACACAGAGAGATACACCGGACCTCGGATAACACAGAGATATACATCGGACCTCGGATAACACAGAGAGATACACCGGACCTCACACAACACAGAGAGATACACCGGACCTCACACATCACATAGAGATACACCGGACCTCGGATAACACAGAGATATACATCGGACCTCGGATAACACAGAGAGATACACCGGACCTCGGATAACACAGAGAGATACACCGGACCTCGGATAATACAGAGAGATACATCGGACATCGGATAGCACGGAGAGATACACCGGACCTCGGATAACACAGAGAGATACACCGGACTCGGATAACACAGAGAGATACACCGGACCTCGGATAATACAGAGAGATACACCGGACCTCGGATAATACAGAGAGATACACCGGACATCGGATAACACAGAGAGTTACACCGGACCTCGGGTAACACAGCGCGATATACCGGACCTCGGATAACACAGAGAGATACACCGGACCTCGGATAACACAGAGAGATACACCGGACCTCGCACAACACAGAGAGATACACCGGACCTCGCACAACACAGAGAGATACACCGGACCTCGGATAACACAGAGAGATACACCGGACCTCGGATAACACACATGGATACACCGGACCTCGCACAACACAGAGAGATACACCGGACCTCGGATAACACAGAGAGATACACCGGACCTCGGATAACACAGAGAGATACACCGGACCTCGGATAACACAGAGAGATACACCGGACTCGGATATCACAGAGAGATACACCGGAGCTCGGATAATACAGAGAGATACACCGGACCTCGGATAATACAGAGAGATACATCGGACATCGGATAGCACGGAGAGATACACCGGACCTCGGATAACACAGAGAGATACACCAGACTCGGATAACACAGAGAGATACACCGGACCTCGGATAATACAGAGAGATACACCGGACCTCGGATAATACAGAGAGATACATCGGACATCGGATAGCACAGATAGATACACCGGACATCGGATAACACAGTGAGATACACCGGACCTCGGATAACACAGAGATATACACCGGACCTCGGATAACACAGAGATATACACCGGACCTCGGATAACACAGAGAGATACACCGGACCTCGGATAACACAGCGAGATACACCGGACCTCGGATGACACAGCGAGGTACACCGGACCTCGGATAACACAGAGAGATACACCGGACCTCGGATAACACAGAGAGGTACATCGGACCTCGCACAACACAGAGAGATACACCGAACCTCGGACAACACAGAGTGGTATACCGGACCTCGGATAACACAGAGAAATACACCGGACCTCGCACAACACAGAGAGATACACCGGACCTCGCACAACACAGAGAAATACACCGGACCTCGCACAACACAGAGAGATACACCGGACCTCGCACAACACAGAGTGATACACCGGACCTCGCACAACACAGAGAGATACACCGGACCTCGCACAACACAGAGAGATACACCGGACCTCGGATAACACAGAGAGATACACCGGACCTCGCACACCACAGAGAGATACACCGGACCTCGCACAACACAGAGAGATACACCGGACCTCGCACAACACAGAGAGATACACCGGACCTCGGATAACACAGAGAGATACACCGGACCTCGCACAACACAGAGAGATACACCGGACCTCGCACAACACAGAGAGATACACCGGACCTCGCACAACACAGAGAGATACACCGGACCTCGCACAACACAGAGAGATACACCGGACCTCGCACAACACAGAGAGATACACCGGACCTCGCACAACACAGAGAGATACACCGGACCTCGCACAACACAGAGAGATACACCGGACCTCGCACAACACAGAGAGACACCGGACCTCGCACAACACAGAGTGATACACCGGACCTCGCACAACACAGAGAGATACACCGGACCTCGGATAACACAGAGAGATACACCGGACCTCGCACAACACAGAGAGATACACCGGACCTCCGATAACACAGAGAGATACACCGACCTCGGATAACACAGAGAGATACACCGGACCTCGGATAACACAGAGAGATACACCGGACCTCGCACAACACAGAGAGATACACCGGACCTCGCACAACACAGAGAGATACACCGGACCTCGCACAACACAGAGAGATACACCGGACCTCGCACAACACAGAGTGATACACCGGACCTCGCACAACACAGAGAGATACACCGGACCTCGGATAACACAGAGAAATACATCGGACCTCGGATAACACAGAGATACACCGGACCTCGGATAACACAGAGAGATACACCGGACCTCGCACAACACAGAGAGATACACCGGACCTCGGATAACACAGAGAAATACATCGGACCTCGGATAACACAGAGAAATACATCGGACCTCGGATAACACAGAGAAATACACCGGACCTCGGATAACACAGAGAGATACACCGGACCTCGGATAGCACAGAGAAATACACCGGACATCGGATAACAGAGAGAGATACATCGGACCTCCGATAACACAGCGAGACACATCGGACCTCGGATAACACAGCGAGACGCATCGGACGTCCGATAACACAGAGAGATACACCGGACCTCGGATTGCACATATGTTTATCTTATAGGTGCGATAAATACTTCTGATCTGTCGTAATGTGTAAGCTGATTAAAGTAACATTGTTGTGACTGCCAGCAACTGAGTGAACCAGTTATTCGGTATCTCCTACACGCCGTGTCGTAGATAACAGCGCCGGAGCTGCAAGACAGGATATCAAAACAATCAAAGCCGTTGGATATATAATTTCAGGGTTGTCAATCTCCCTCTTTGTAATGAAGTTTCTCTCCGCAGGTTCGAACCCGCGTCTGACCCTAATACAATTAACAGTCTTTCAGATGGGACTTTAAACCGAGGTCTCGTGTCGGTGCTTTACACCGTGTACGTAAAAGAACCAGAGGAGACTCTGTCTCTGTCTGTATCATTGCACTATCCTCCAAAAATCTAAAATGACTAATCTCTTCAGGAGGCGTCGCTCATATGGGTAACCGGTAGCGACGATACATAAACGTAAAACACACATATTTCAGGGCTATGAATCTCCCATCTTTTTAGAGGGTTTTCTCTTTTTAGGTCAAAATCATGAAACATAAATATTGCCATATTTGGTCTAAGCTGTTGAGAAAATATATTTTGTTCACGTTATATGCGAGCCTATTAGTTTCAGTTTATTTTTTGTAGATTTCCTGTTTTTCACAATTTTCCAATCACAGCCCTGAATTATGTGTTAATGAAGTAGAATACTATTATATAACATTATGATCTGTATAGTGCTGTAAGTACATATCACTTGTTTGATTAGACGCGCGTGCTATTTATTTGTAGTACATTGAATGTGGTTTTTCGGCGGACCTTACAATGCTATATTATTCTGATGATGATCTGGATGCGAAAGTTCACATACAAAACTTGCCGACGGGGAAACAGCTGATGAGAGCGATTAGCCAGAGATAATTGTCGAACAAGTAAATAAACAACGGGCAATATGAATGGCCAGAGCTCTGCATATTTCCGCATCGTTTTTCATCGTTTACCGAAAGTTAATGTCTGTCATAATTCATACTAGATAGTTTGGCCTCCGGACAACTCTGCTCTATATACAAATATACGAGAGGCTGTCTTCAGGTCAGTTCATATAGTCAATGTCCCTAGATGACCTATCCGTGAAGCCTGACCACATAGCTGGTTGACCTATTGAGCATCATAATGCATTTACACCTGGAAATTGAAAAGCATGTTTTAAATTAGTATGAAAAGTCATACAGTTATAACAATAAAGCGAGAAATGCTTTTCAATAGGAACGAAATGTTAACGTTTATTTTGCGTAGAAGGAATGCTAATTCGAAAAGAACTTTTAATATACGACTGTGAATTTGCATCGTAAAATAGGTTTATACGACTATACGGCCTGACACTGAAATAACTATTGCGCATATTTACCGACAATTTATTTGAGCTTGTTTATATATTGTATTTAAAGGTTTAAATTACACATAAACAAGCTTCATGTACTAAGTACATGTATAGGATGTATTCATTAAACAGTCAATATCTACATGAATTATATGCGCAGTTTCACTACATTTATTAGTAGTTGACGTTGACTTTACGTTTAATTTAATAATACTTATATACGAAAATAGCACCCATACGGAAATAAAAATTAAGAGCTATTATATGGTGGTCCGGTAGGGCCTCCTGATATATCGAGAGCTGTTATATGGTGGTCCGGTAGGGTCTCCTGATATATCGAGAGCTATTATATGGTGGTCCGGTAGGGCCTCCTGATATATCGAGAGCTATTATATGGTGGTCGGGTAGGGCCTCCTGATATATCAAGAGCTATTATATGGTGGTCGGGTAGGGCCTCCTGATATATCAAGAGCTGTTATATGGTGGTCTGGTAGGGCCTCCTGATATACCAAGAGCTATTATATGGTGGTCTGGTAGGGCCTACTGATATATCGAGAGCTATTATATGGTGGTCTGGTAGGGCCTCCTGGTATATCGAGAGCTATTATATGGTGGTCTAGTAGGGCCTCCTGGTATATCGAGAGCTATTATATGGTGGTCGGGTAGGGCCTCCTGATATATCGAGAGCTGTTATATGGTGGTCCGGTAGGGCCTCCTGATATATCGAGAGCTATTATATGGTGGTCCGGTAGGGCCTCCTGATATATCGAGAGCTATTATATGGTGGTCCGGTAGGGCCTCCTGATATATCGAGAGCTATTATATGGTGGTCTGGTAGGGCCTCCTGATATATCAAGAGCTGTTATATGGTGGTCCGGTAGGGCCTCCTGATATATCAAGAGCTGTTATATGTTGGTCCGGTAGGGCCTCCTGATATATCAAGAGCTGTTATATGGTGGTCCGGTAGGGCCTCCTGATATATCAAGAGCTGTTATATGGTGGTCCGGTAGGGCCTCCTGATATATCGAGTGCTGTTATATGGTGGTCCGGTAGGGCCTCCTGATATATCAAGAGATGTTATATGGTGGTCCGGTAGGGCCTCCTGATATATCGAGAGCTATTATATGGTGGTCTGGTAGGGCCTCCTGGTATATCGAGAGCTATTATATGGTGGTCCGGTAGGGCCTCCTGATATATAAAGAGCTGTTATATGGTGGTCCGGTAGGGCCTCCTGATATATCGAGAGCTATTATATGGTGGTCTGGTAGGGCCTCATGATATATCGAGAGCTATTATATTGTGGTCCGGTAGGGCCTCCTGATATATAAAGCTGTTATATGGTGGTCTGGTAGGGCCTCCTGATATATCGAGAGCTATTATATGGTGGTCTGGTAGGGCCTCCTGATATATCGAGAGCTATTATATGGTGGTCTGGTAGGGCCTCCTGATATATCGAGAGCTATTATATGGTGGTCGGGTAGGGCCTCCTGATATATCGAGAGCTATTATATGGTGGTCTGGTAGGGCCTCCTGATATATCGAGAGCTATTATATGGTGGTCGGGTAGGGCCCTCCTGATATATCAAGAGCTATTATATGGTGGTCGGGTAGGGCCTCCTGATATATCAAGAGCTATTATATGGTGGTCTGGTAGGGCCTCCTGATATATCAAGAGCTATTATACGGTGGTCCGGTAGGGCCTCCTGATATATCAAGAGCTATTATATGGTGGTTTGGTAGGGCCTCCTGATATATCGAGAGCTATTATATGGTGGTATGGTAGGGACTCCTGATATATCGAGAGCTATGATATGGTGGTCCGGTAGGGCCTCCTGATATATCAAGAGCTGTTATATGGTGGTCTGGTAGGGCCTCCTGATATATCGAGAGCTATTATATGGTGGTCTAGTAGGGCCTCCTGATATATCGAGAGCTATTATATGGTGGTCTGGTAGGGCCTCCTGATATATCGAGAGCTATTATATGGTGGTCGGGTAGGGCCTCTTGATATATCAAGAGATATTATATGGTGGTCTGGTAGGGCCTCCTGATATATCGACAGCTATTATATGGTGGTCCGGTAGGGCCTCCTGATATATCGAGAGCTGTTATATGGTGGTCTGGTAGGGCCTCCTGATATATCGAGAGCTATTATATGGTGGTCCGGTAGGGCCTCCTGATATATCAAGAGCTATTATATGGTGGTCTGGTAGGGCCTCCTGATATACCAAGAGCTATTATATGGTGGTCCGGTAGGGCCTCCTGATATATCGACAGCTATTATATGGTGGTCGGGTAGGGCCTCCTGATATATCGACATCTATTATATGGTGGTCCGGTAGGGCCTCCTGATATATCGAGAGCTATTATATGGTGGTCGGGTAGGGCCTCCTGATATATCGACATCTATTATATGGTGGTCCGGTAGGGCCTCCTGATATATCGAGAGCTATTATATGGTGGTCGGGTAGGGCCACCTGATATATCGACTGCTATTATATGGTGGTCTTATAGGGCCTCCTGATATATCGACAGCTATTATATGGTGGTCTTGTAAGGCCTCCTGATATATCGACAGCTATTATATGGTGGTCCGGTAGAGCCTCCTGATATATCGAGAGCTATTATATGGTGGTCGGGTAGGGCCTCCTGATATATCGAGAGCTATTATATGGTGGTCCGGTAGGGCCTCCTGATATATCAAGAGCTGTTATATGGTGGTCTGGTAGGGCCTCCTGATATATCGAGAGCTATTATATGGTGGTCTGGTAGGGCCTCTGGATATATCGAGAGCTGTTATATGGTCATCGGGTAGGGCCTCCTGATATATTAAGAGCTATTATATGGTGGTCTGGTAGGGACTCCTGATATATCGAGAGCTATTATATGGTGGTCCAGTAGGGCCTCCTGATATATCGAGAGCTATTATATGGTGGTCTGGTAGGGCCTCCTGATATATCGAGAGCTATTATATGGTGGCCCGGTAGGGCCTCTTGATATATCGAGAGCTGTTATATGGTGGTCAGGTAGGGCCTCCTGATATATCGAGAGCTATTATATGGTGGTCCGGTAGGGCCTCCTGATATATCGAGAGCTATTATATGGTGGTCCGGTAGGGCCTCCTGATATATAAAGAGCTATTATATGGTGGTCGGGTAGGGCCTCCTGATATATCAAGAGCTATTATATGGTGGTCTGGTAGGGCCTCCTGATATATCGAGAGCTATTATATGGTGGTCCGGTAGGGCCTCCTGATATATCGAGAGCTATTATATGGTGGTCTGTTAGGGCCTCCTGATATATCGAGAGCTATTATATGGTGGCCCGGTAGGGCCTCTTGATATATCGAGAGCTGTTATATGGTGGTCGGGTAGGGCCTCCTGATATATCAAGAGCTATTATATGGTGGTCTGGTAGGGCCTCCTGATATATCGAGAGCTATTATATGGTGGTCCGGTAGGGCCTCCTGATATGTCGAGAGCTATTATATGGTGGTCCGGTAGGGCCTCCTGATATATAAAGAGCTATTATATGGTGGTCGGGTAGGGCCTCCTGATATATCAAGAGCTATTATATAGTGGTCGGGCTGATATATCGAGAGCTATTATATGGTGGTCTGGTAGGGCCTCCTGATATATCAAGAGCTATTATATGGTGGTCTGGTAGGGCCTCCTGATATACCAAGAGCTATTATATGGTGGTCCGGTAAGGCCTCCTGATATATCGACAACTATTATATGGTGGTCCGGTAGGGCCTCCTGATATATCGAGAGCTATTATATGGTGGTCCGGTAGGGCCTCCTGATATATCGACAGCTATTATATGGTGGTCCGGTAGGGCCTCCTGATATATCGAGAGCTATTATATGGTGGTCTTGTAGGGCCTCCTGATATATCGACAGCTATTATATGGTGGTCCGATAGGGCCTCCTGATATATAGACAGCTATTATATGGTGGTCTTGTAGGGCCTCCTGATATATCGACAGCTATTATATGGTGGTCCGGTAGGGCCTCCTGATATATCGACAGCTATTATATGGTGGTCCGATAGGGCCTCCTGATATATCGACAGCTATTATATGGTGGTCTTGTAGGGCCTCCTGATATATCGACAGCTATTATATGGTGGTCCGGTAGGGCCTCCTGATATATCGACAGAGTTTCAGTATCTATCATTTATACAAATTTATTTTGAACACGATTGCGAAACATGTCTTTACACCATTTGTTTAATCGCTCTCGAGACCTCATTCCTGGTGGCCTCTATCGCCATGAAGGAGAGAGATGCGACACTGTGTACTGAAGACTAAGAAGACCTCATCACAATAGTTCTGCTTGGGTTCGAACTCACAACCCACAACAACAGAGTTGTTCTATATCGAAACATAATATAGCAAGATCTTGGTGGGAAGTTATAAAAATGTTCTCAGATCTCGAACTCGAGTAATTTGATTGGTTGATTCTGGCATATTTCCCCTGAGATGAACCACTAGTAAGTAATCAGGCTCTTGAGACTGAGCTTAAGATTTGAGAAAAGTTTTATAACCTCTGGCTTTGAACTCAGAATCTAGTTTGAACTACTGAACTAAACTACATGTAATCGCTGCAAAATGTATTTGTTTGGTTCCTTTGGATGTTAATGTCGCAGCAGCAGCTTGTATTATATGGCGATTCTCCCGCTATTATCGATGGATGAAGTCATCAGGTGCCTCTTAGAGCAGCATTTCCAACCCGGGTAGAACCGCCGACTTTTTACAAGCCAGTCGGATAGCTTCCACACATGAACTAATTCAACACCCCCAGTGTGGTTCGAACCAACAAGCGGTGCTCGGGCAAATTATTGTATTACCGGAAAAGTCCTTGCTATGCATCTCCATATACAAAGTGTGTGTATTTTCTCCATATAATGTGTATGCCACAGTGCCTATGCAATCAAACTAGTTGTCATTAACTCTTTCATTGCCAATGTTGCATACAAGCGACATCGCTAAAAGCAGAGAACCCGAGTAGACAGAACAGAACGTACCGTCTGGTCAGGCTATATGATGATTGTTCTTCAGACAGTGGAGCCGAAGCACCTGTCCGAATAGCAAGCAACATAGATCCTGTTCAGACGCCGTGCTACGCCGCGGGTGATCTGGATCTATGTTGTTTGCAAATGCGCTGAAAGAGTTAAATATGTGGATATGACTGTAACTCATTATATAAAATACAGCGAACAAATCGTGTAGGATCTTGTGTATACAGTCAAACCTGTCTTAAGCAGCCAGCCAAGGGAGTCAGAGAAAGTGGCTGCTTAGCACAGGTGGCTGCTTAATAGAGGTCAAATGTATAATAAAACAACATATTGGGAATCTGGAAACTGGCTGCTTAATACTGGTTGGCTGCTTAATAGAGGTGACCACTAACACAGGTTTGACTGTAGCACAAACTCTGTTCATTTTCTTTACATATGAATATAATGAAATAATCATAAAACTTAACACATTGCACCAATGCGAAAAGATGCCGGGACTAAGATGCATCGTACTTATATTTCGTTATTTTACAGGAAGAATATGCTGTCCGATTAGCGAGGTGGTTAGTGCGCTCGCTTCTCACCAATGCAATCCGGGTTCGATCCTCGGACCGGGAAGTATGTGAGATAGTACGGTGGTCGCCAGATCGGACAGGTGGGTTTTCTCCGGGTACTCCGGTTTCCACGAATGGCCACATTTACGCTTTCATCCACGCCAACGATAGTGATTAATATAAGTAGTTAGAACTTGCTTCGCAATCGTTAAATCGTAAAAATAACTAATCTCTTCAGGAGGCGTCGCTCATATGGGCAACCGGTAGCGACGATAAATAAACGTAAAACACACATCTTTGCATCACTATTACCTTTCCTTCTTTGAACATATATGCAATGTTTTGTTCTATTTTCGTATGAATTTTCTCACCGTAATGATATGCATCTGACATGCGCACGCGAAGTTACGGACATGCGCATTCGCAGTATTAGTCAGCATTCCTTTGATATTAAAGGCGTGTCTTACAGTTTACGCTGTTCCAGGGGAATCCAGGGGTCGCATGTTCGACCCTCATGTCTGACCCTAGTAAAATTAACCGAGGTCTCGTGTCGGTGCTTTACATCGTGCACTTTTATTTATCGCAGCTTCCGGTTGCCTATATGAACGACGCCTCCTGAAGAGATTACTCATTTTAGAGTTTTGGCGGATAGTGCAATTGTACAGACAGACCCATTCCAGAGTCTCATCTGGTTCTTTTACGTGCACGTTGTATAGCACTGATACGAGACCTCGGTTTAAAGTTCCATCTGATCGAATCTGCGATCCAGCGATCCCTGGATTCGCAGTCCATCTTGTTAACCATTTGACTACTGACCCGTCTATAGGTGTCCCAACATGGGCGAACATTTCACTAAGTCTAGTCTATCACCGGCGTTGTCTCACAACACAAACAGTGATTAATGAAGATATGCTAGATTTAATAGCGCGCAACATATTTAGAACAGTTATTATACCCTTCGGGAAAACATAAACTTAAAGGTTATTGTTGTTGTTAAGATATACGGTACACTTCCGGAGATATGGGAGCCTCAGTTGCCGAGTGGTTAAGGTCGTTGACTTCCTATCACTTGTCCCTCGCTACATTCGAATCCCACTGGGGTGTCGCGTGTTCAGGGTCTTTCTTCATCAATAATTTTTGAAATAATATTGTATTACATTTTTTCATACATTATATTACAATTATACCATTAGTTCATACAAATTTATTTCAGCTCTATTGCGAAACAAGTTCTTACAACTTATATTAATCACTCTCGAGACCTCATTCCTGATGGAATCCATCGCCACGAGGGAGAGAGAAGAGGCAACGTGGACTTTAAATGCCTTGCCTAAGGGCACAATCGTAACAGCTCCAGTGGGGCTCGAACTCCGGACCTTTCGCACCTGAAGCGAACACGCTACCACTGAAATAGTAATATAATATATATATAATATATAATAACACTAATATTGTATTGCATTTTTTCATACATTACGTTACAATTATACCATTCAATGAAATACTGGATAACAATTAGAAAGTTAGGATTAATTAGCATTTACGTTTACGATTTTATCTGGAAAAAAGCAAATGGGCTGGGCTACAAGTTATGACGACATCAATAATTACCAGAGACCGTAGCTTTTGGTGAGGGCCGATTTCTAATGTGATTTGCATTTGTGGCACAAACCATTTGCCGGCATTATGTACAGTCAAACCTGTGCTAAGTAGCCAACCAAGGAAATCATAGAAATGTGCTGCTTAGCACAATGTGTCTGCTTAATAGAGGTAACATTTATAATAAATCAACACATTGGGAATATGGAAACTGGCTGCTTAATACAGGCTGGCTGCTTAGCACATGTGGCTGCTTAATAGAGGTAACATTTATAATAAATCAACACATTGGAATATGGAAACTGGCTGCTTAATACAGGTTGGCTGCTTAGCGCAATGTGTCTGCTTAATAGAGGTAACATTTATAATAAATCAACACATTGGGAATATGGAAACTGGCTGCTTAATACAGGTTGGCTGCTTAGCACAATGTGTCTGCTTAATAGAGGTAACATTTATAATAAATCAACACATTGGGAATATGGAAACTGGCTGCTTAATACAGATTGACTGCTTAATATAGATGACCACTAACACAGGTTTAACTGTATATAGGCCTTTCCCGAAAATAGGTTATCTCCCCTAGTAAAATATCGATTATGTCCCCTGATTGTGTGTTATTCCACTTCCGGGGACTATTTAGTCATACACATTGCTCAATGGTGGTCATGGGGTTCGACATTAACGGTCTCCCTATTCACAGACAAGAACCGACAAGAGATGAAAAATGGTTAAATAGGCATACAAGACGTCGACAAGAGATGGTTACTGAACACATATTATATATTCCTTTGCATATGCAACAATATTTCAATTTGTGGCTTCACCTAATACAATGACTGAAAATTTGAATATATCAAATATATAAATAATGTGATGATACCTTGAGTAATTTTTGAAGTATTATCATATTTATTTCTAAACTTTAGTTTTTTACGAGACCGTCCGTAAATAAATTGTAAAAAATCTGTTAATTAACGGTGTAAATAACGTCTGTGTAAGAAACTTGCCAACCCTGATAACAGATATTGACCATATTTCAAACAGTATTTGCAAAGAACACAGAGCCAGATCAGCCGCCATGGAACGTTCCGTCTGATCAGGCTCTATGCTGTTTGCTATTCAGATGATCTTGCTAAGACACTTGGCTACGTAGCAAACAACATAGATCCTGATCAGCACGCAGCGTTACGCTGCGGCTGATCTGGATCTATGTTGTTTGCAAAAGCCTTTAAATGTATCCAGAATGAAATGGGTTAATATTTACTAAAATGAGAAAATGTGATATAAAATTACTGATGTATTTACGGTGTAGTAATAAACTGATACTCGATTAAATAATCTGCTCTACTTGTCTCGTTTACAATCTGTCCATTTCGATCATGTCGACTTTTATGAAGAATTTGGTTTGCCTAAATATGTTAATTGATCAATATCAATCTGATTAATTATAAATACGATGAGCCATTTATCCAAGTTAACACCTGCTGCATTGCTTAAATGAAGTATTTGTATGTTTCTTTCGGCCAAGATTCATGCTACGGCAACATATAATGATTGTGATAGCAGTGTTTCCAGTATGTGCACGCACTTAGTAGACCCACCGTTCTTTCGTACCGAGGTAGGAAAAACCTTTTTCTGTCCATTTTGTGTAGGAAATATCGATGGAAGTGTGTGCAAAAATGTCGGACCTCTGAATTCAACGAAATGTTACTGAATAGTAGTTTGTTGACGTTCCATTTAAATGTTCTCATCACAGTTTTGCATCGTTGAACCCATACCCGTTTCAGTTGATCGTTTTGTGGAAATCTGTACAACGAAACAGTTCTACCGTCCACAACTTTACCACGATATATTCCTTTGCATATGCAACAATATTTCAATGACCGTTTCTTTCCTTTATCAGTATTCATTATGTAATTCTTAAGCAAATGTTGTCTAGCCCGTTAGTTTGTGAATATCGAAAGCAGAATAGTAGTCCCCGGAAGTTGCGGGTACCTCTTCGCACATGCGCATTTGTCACAATGGGAGATAATTCGCAAGGGAGACTACCTATTTTCGGGAAAGGCCTATAGAAGAGGCAATAGCTGTCGGTGAAACTGTAAACCCCAAACACAAAACACGTTGGGAGATAGGAATACTAACTCTCACTACTAGGACCAACAGCCTATATGAGCCGCCACATGACAAAACCAACATAGTGCTGATAAAAACATAACGTATAGCTCAAGGAATGCTAATGATAGAAAGATACACTTGGTACCAACTGTTACCAATTTTCTGAAATACTACCATGTTTCAAATGACCGCTCGATACGTTAATTTGGATACACTGCGCGTGTAAAGTTTCGAACTTAATTGTCTTAATGAAAAATAATTACATTGTATATCTAAATGAAAGGATCTGCTCTCAGCTTCTAAAACTAGTACCCTTTACAAAATTGAATATAGTGTCGAGAGGCATTTATAGTTTACCTAATTAGCATAGTTATGCATAACTTATGCTAATTATGTGATATTAATATGGCCGTAACTGCGTAACCTAACTGCCGATTCTGTAATGTAGAACATTTTCATGAAGAGGAAAGAATTCTCTTTCATTTGAACACAATGCACCTTAACGTAAAGCAGAGAACTATTGCACGTGTAATTTATGCAAATTAACTTAATCGGACGGTTCAGTGATTTGAAACATAATATTATTTCGCATAATTTAAACGATAGCTTGGTTCCAAGGTTATCTTGCTAGCGTTATTAGATCTTGACGTATGTGTTTGTATCTATACTATGTTGGTTTTGTCATGGTGCGGCTCATATATACAGTTGGTACACAGTAGGTATTCGATTAGACTACTACACATACAGACGGATATGTAGTCTAGTGCTTTACACCGTGCACGCAAAAGAACCAGAGGAGACTCTGGAATGAGTCTCTGTCTGTATCATTGCACTATCCTCCATCATCTAAAATAACTAATCTCTTCATGAGGCGTCGCTCATATGGGTAACCGGTAGCGACGATAAATAAACGTAAGCACACACTAATACACATCCTGGACAACAAGACATTTGTTCAGAACAAGTGAAGGAACTGGAACCATTCTCAGGCCTCATCCCAGTTGTAAATTACCCGACTGCCCCGGGAACACACGTAAGGTCAGACACCGCTATTGAAAAATTTCCACAAGCCTTATTATAACACACAGTGCCATTAACATTTCTCCAAAAATAGTTTGGCACAAAAGACAGTAGTTTTCAACAGACTGGCCCTTGAGCCACAAGAAAATGTCAAATTTCAATGGTGTTGACCAATTGCGTTTCTTTTTACATCCCACCAAAGGCACCCATCCACTACTCTGAACGTAATTTGGTGGTGCATGTTGCACTGACACCTGCATTTATAATATGCTGTTTATTTGTCACCATGTAGTATGCACATATTTTAAACTATTCCAAAATTCAGCTCATATATTGTATTTTAATATTTAGAAGTCATTTTCACTATTGCAGCCAATCAGTTCATGTATCAATAACTCTTAAGGGCTTCCCTACACTTTTTCAAACAATTCCAGAATGCCCCGGAAACACACGTATCAGGAAGAAAACGAGCACTATAATAGCCTTGTTGTTCATAGCAACATCTGAATGTGTACTTAAACAGTTGGAAGAGTAATTGACAGTAACCGGGAGTACATGCACTTGTATCTATATATATTTTTGTAATCCATATGTTATCTAGTGAGTTTATCGCATCCTTGTTAGAATACTAGCTTACAAGACGGATGTTAGCCCAAGGTGACAACATTTTAATTCGCTTTTATGACACATTCAAATGTTTTAATTACATCTCAATGACAATTGAAATTATTCATTCATGTTATCGGCTATTAACTACATACAGTTTGAAATGGTATCTATTCTGCATCCATTAGGCGTTGAGCCTATGACGGTGTGTGTTTTACGTTTATTCATCGTCGATACCGGCGTTAAACAAATAAAACTTTGAAAACTTTGAAACATTATAATATATATATAAAGTCGTATACATATACATTCACACGTATGTATACGTACGCATAATTGACGTTACTTTAAAGAATTGCACACATTTTAACGTTAACGTCACTTTGTTATTGACCTAATGAATTGAAACCAATTGGAAGCAAATTGATGTAGAAAAGGTTAAAAAAACATGTACCCGTGTTTTATATGTTATATATATATATTTATTACATAACTTGCTTGTATTCAGATTCATGCAGCCATCACATATTTTCTTATATGCACACATGTGTAATACAACCTAGCATGATTATGATTAGTCTAGAGAATAATCCTTATAATTTGTAAATTAAACTTTAAATTATTAATCATTTATAACGCTAAGACACACGACGATTTAAACGAAGTCTTGGTGTAATTATAGCGCTGCTTTAAACGTAAATATAAAGCTGTTTTACGTAGTGACGTCATGACCATTTAGTGACGTCATTACATTACAACCAAGAACTTAGGTCAAATATATCCTGCTACAAGATCAGTCATGTAGTCAAAAAAATTGAATGAATTTTTAAATTTATTTATCCATGGTGTGTTTTACGCCTATTTATCGTCGCAACCGGTTACCCATATGAGCGACGCCTACTGACGAGATTAGTCATTTTATATTGTTGGAGGATAGGAGGATTATTTACCCATTTATATATATATATACCCATATATATATGCCATATATAGTATTACTAAACTGTTATGTAATTACTGATACATACAAGAAACATTCGAAACACAACATTACCCACAAACCATCATATATTTCATTTTTAACAATATAAATTATGTATGTTCAGTCAGGAGCATTTCTGTATACGTCGTATAATAGACTGCAGACTTGTTTTTGATTGCTTACGTCCCTTGGTCGGTTTTGCGCCATTAGAACGCGGAATGGATGAAAAACTAAAAAGATTAGAAAAGACCTATCGTACGAGTTTTATATCGGAATAAACATAGTTATAGCCAAAAAAGAACATGTATGTTTATTTACAGTAATATAATAATAATAATATAACCCAACGAGTCATATATATTTCTTCAAGACCATTGTCAAGTCATATGTATACTGATGCTCGTGATTTTCATTATAACACTGACATAACATCGTGTAACTCTGAAGATAAACTTCTCGGCATAACATTACACAACACACTGTTCTGGAACTCTCACATTGATAATGATGCTATCAGCAATTGTATTTCCTTGTTATGCTAATTAGGTATTGTATCAAACCATTCCTTCCTTTCTATACATACTTATGTGAAATGTGTTTTATATTTCCTATATTTTACCCCATGCAGACTACTCTTGTGTCATTTGAGGGAACCATAATGCATATTAGCTCTCGCTAAATTTATTGACGACTTGCTTACTGCGATAGAAAACAACGAAACTGTAGGCAGTTTTCCTTGACTTATCGAAAGCATTCGATTTGGTCAATCATAACATCTTATTGACAAAAATGAAAGTTTACAAACTAGACTGCTATTTCTTGGTTTGCATCATATTTGAATAACATGACTCAATTAACACAACTTTCGAGGTAGGTGTAAAGCCAAAGCCTAGTACAGTATTATCTGGTGTTCCCCAAGGATCTGCATTTGGTCCCTTGTTGTTTGTACTCTTTATACACGACCTGTCATTATTAGCACAAAACTCTGTGGCATATATCTTTGCAGATGACACGACTCTTTCAACTACAACTACTAGTCAATCAATAGATACTATAGTGACTTCTCTTGCTAATGATCTTCAAAATGTTCATAATTGGTGTGATTTGAATACCATGTCATGTCAATCAATGCAACAAAACCTAAAGTCATGTATATTTATTCAAGGTTTGTTTTACGTTTATTTATTATCGCTACTGATGCCCATATGAGCGACGCCTCCTGACAATATTATTTGGGGGATAGTGCAGTGATACAGACAGAGACCCATTCCAGAGTCTCCTCTTGTTCTTTTACGTGTACAATACCGAACGAGATCTCGGTTTAAATTCCCACACTTTTATGATGATGATGTACGTTTATTTATTGTCGCCACCGCATAAATGCATTTGGGCGACTGTATTCTCTAAGGTGTTTATGTAGATCTCTCTAAGATGATTATGTAGACGTGGAAGTCGTGATAGCTCAGTGGTAGTGCGTTCGCTTCACGTGCGAAAGGCCCGGAGTTCGAGCCCCACTGGAGCCGTTACGATTGTATCCTTAGGCAAGGCATTTAAATTCCACATGCCTCTTCTATCTCCCTCGTGGCGATGGATTCCATCAGGAATGAGGTCTCGAGAGTGATTAGTATAAGTTATAAGAACTTGTTTCGCAATCGAGCTAAAATAAATTGTATAAACTAAACTATGTAGACGTCTGTGAAGGCAACTTCTTTCCTCGCAGGGTGACAAGTCCTGTGTGTTTCTTCTTTCGAATGGGTCCTCTGTAGGGCCACCCTCCTCACTGTTGGTCACCCCGCAGCAGCATTTATACGGATCTGACAGTTAGACATCTGGTCGTCGATTGTCGCAAACGAGTCTACGTTTGAGCCCGTTTTTCAAATGTAGCTCGGGGGAGCGTGGATCCAGGACCGTTGCCGCTCCCTCAGGTCCGCCATCTCTTCTAAACGCCGGTGGAGAAAGAGCGAAAATACCAGTGTTCACCTCAAACACTATCTAGAAGAGACGGCAGATCTGTCCTGATGTGCCATAGCCCTGGATCCACATACTGAGGAGATTCCCCCTTCGCAAGATCGACGACCAGAATATTCCAGTATCCTACGCTGCTGCTGCGGGATGTGCACCGGTCACGACGTGCACGTCGTGAGGAGATCGACCGGCACACTTTTATGCCGACGTAGAGTCATATTTATACTGACGCTCGTAATAGTCATTATAAAAAATGGCATAATATCACTTAACTCTGACGATAAACTTCATAGGTGATCCAATTAACAGATCGTTAACCTAATAAACTGATAACCTATAATTAGACATGTATATAAATGTCTAATTATAAATACACGTATTAGTTCTTGTAGCTGATATATCATTTCCCATGAAAGTCTTATTTGGTCATTGTTTACATACATTTCATTGTTTACATACATTTCATTGTTTACATACATTTCATTGTTTACATACATTTCATTGTTTACATACATTTCATTGTTTACATACATTTCATTGTTTACATACATGTCATTGTTTACATACATGTCATTGTTTACATACATTTCATTGTTTACATACATTTCATTGTTTACATACATTTCATTGTTTACATACATGTCATTGTTTACATACATTTCATTGTTTACATACATTTCATTGTTTACATACATGTCATTGTTTACATACATTTCATTGTTTACATACATTTCATTGTTTACATACATTTCATTGTTTACATACATTTCATTGTTTACATACATGTCATTGTTTACATACATGTCATTGTTTACATACATGTCATTGTTTACATACATTTCATTGTTTACATACATTTCATTGTTTACATACATTTCATTGTTTACATACATTTCATTGTTTACATACATTTCATTGTTTACATACATGTCATTGTTTACATACATGTCATTGTTTACATACATTTCATTGTTTACATACATTTCATTGTTTACATACATGTCATTGTTTACATACATGTCATTGTTTACATACATGTCATTGTTTACATACATTTCATTGTTTACATACATGTCATTGTTTACATACATGTCATTGTTTACATACATTTCATTGTTTACATACATTTCAATATTTAGATATATTTCATGGTTTACATACATTTCATTGTTTACATACATTTCATTGTTTACATACATTTCATTGTTTACATACATTTCAATATTTAGATACATTTCATTGTTTACATACATTTCATTGTTTACATACATTTCATTGTTTACATACATTTCATTGTTTACATACATTTCATTGTTTACGTACATTTCATTGTTTACATACATTTCATTGTTTATATTTGTTTCATTGTTTACATACATTTCATTGTTTACATTTGTTTCATTGTGCTATTTCATGTTTTAATTTGTTGAGGGTCACATGGTAGATTGACATATTTATTCAAACGAGTTCTCCAGTTCAGTTAAGTCTTTATTATTATTATTATTATTATTATTACTAATACAAAAAAATCATAATTGTTATAAAGACTTCCAAATCAGAGATCACATATAAATGTGACATGCTTGAATGACCTTAGTGCACTGAACAATATAGCTTACATCTGACAAGAACTATAACAGCCAGTAATAGCTTATACCGAATAACATTACAAATCGTTTAATTGAAATGCCCAATAAAATGAATCGTTTGCTATAACAATTCACAAAACACGTATCTCTTAAAAGCGCTGATGCTATTTATGTTATGTTCGAACAATTAACATCAAGGTAATATAGAATTCATGTAACGAAACACGCTATATTCTATCGGCAGTAATATAGGTAATTCCCTACGTTACCGGAGTTTATTCACTTGATAAGTTGACACTTTGACAGCTGAATATGTATTAATTAGCCCCCGAACAATTTAATAATACCCACTATCATAAAGATGTCATTGTGTTCCCTGATTAATTCTGTGTTTACAGTCAATAATGTTTCGTGAAATTGATAATGTTCAAATAAATAGAAACATTGAACCGGTAACTCAGGATCTACACGTTATACAATAACAGCAGGCCTCGACAAATGTTTAATTTCTTACTCGTCATACTGGGCGAGTGATGCCACTGTCCCAATCGTCCAGATTGGACTATCACTCGTCCCATGTATTTTAGGAAAATTAAAAATCGTCAGAATTGCACTTTAATTTATTAATAAATGCAATTATGTTGCAGCATAAACACATTAAAATATCCTCGGTGATTTCCCATTATCACGCCTGATAATCATTCCGAAGAAAGTAAAACGGATATTATTTTATTTTGTTCCTTCGATTTGTATTGGATATTTAGCTGAAATTTTCACTGGTCCGACTGGGCAAGCGACTTGGAATTTCTACTCGTCCAGATCGAAAAGTCACTCATAAATACGAGCGGACGAGTGGATTTGTCGAGCCCTGTAACCTGTTTATGAACACTGCTGTTGCATGGACTATTCTGTGGTCGGAAATAATGTATTGTGTGTGTGTGTTTTACGTTTATTTATCGTCGCTACCGGTTGTCCATATGAGCGACGCCACCTCCTGAAGAGATTAGTCATTTTAGATTGTTGGAGGATAGTGCATGATACAGACATATACCCAATCCAGAGTCTCCTCTGGTTCTTTTACGTGCACGATGTAAAGCATCGACACGAGACCTCGGTTTAAAGTCCCAAATGAAAAACTGTTAATTGTATTAGGGTCAGACGGGAAGGATCGAACCTGCGATTCCTGGGTTACCAGTCCAACGTGTTAACCACTGGACTACAGATCCGCCTGTTAATGTCTTGTAATTGTAATCCGGCGTTAAATACATGTCCGTGTGTCTTGTAACGTGCACTGCGCGAGTTCGATGTCTAATACATGTTCAGCAGATGGTATGGTCCGGCGAAGGGATGTGCAACTGATGGGGGATCGAACCTGCGACCCCTGGATTACCAGTCCAGCGTGTTACCACTTGCCTACAGAGCCTACAGAGCCCTCGTTCGCGCAAAGTATGAACTTATTGCACAGATATTTTCGCGCGCATGCGTCGAACGTATTAATCAACATACAAAAATACTTGTAAATCTAATTAAAGCGTCATTAAGCAACTTGTTTATAAATGTTTTACTGGTGACTGCAGTAATCTGTTATATAATCAAAATGGATAAAAAGCTGGCCACTATTTTTTTCCATATTTCTTTAATTATATGAGATATTTTTGTTACTTTTGTCTCAGATACTGTATTTTTTGCCAATAAATGTGCGAAAGTGGGTACAGTTGGGTCCAGATCAGTAAACCTACATAGCCACTAATTAACTCGCAATTAAACCAGCTAAGCTAAGTCACAGGAAGTCCGTCATTTTTCATTTCTTCATTTATTTTTTTGCCCAATTGTGTGTTCTGACATTATATGACATTAACGTAAAAGGCATCGCTTGGGTCATTTTAGTTTAAAACCCGCATGACTCCGGCGGTGAAAGGGAGTGACATTTATGCTGATGTAGCACTTTGCGCCGCACACAACATACAGCACGAGGTCACGGTGTGAGATATAAGTATATCGTGTTCTAGTTAAATCCCGCATCAATACCATGTGAGCACATTACCTGTATGGGTGTACATAGCGATGATGTCTCCATTACCGGTTAGAGAATCCACGGTGTGCAATTGTAGCAAAAGGTATCTACAACTAGAGTCCAGGTTCGGAGGTTATAAATCTTTTCTCAGATCTCAAACTCAGGTACATGGAATTTGATTGGTCGAGTCAAACCTTTACACTCAGCAGAACCAATCAGAAGCTTGAGGCTGCGTTTGTGATTGGAGAAAAGTGTTATAACCTCTGGGCCAGGTGGTGTCACCCAACAGACGGATATGTAGTCCAGTGGTAACACGCTGGACTGGTAATCCAGGGATCGCAGGTTCGATCCCCCGTCTGACCCTAATAAAATTAACAGTCTTTCAGATGGGACGTTAAACCGAGGTCTCGTGTCGGTGCTTTACACCGTGCACGTAAAAGAACAAGAGGAGATTCTGGAATGGGTCTCTGTCTGTATCATGCACTATCCTCCAAAATCTGAAATAACTAATCTCTTCAGGAGGCGTCGCTCATATGGGCAACCGGTAGCGACGTAAACATAAACGTAAAAAACACAAACACGATTATAAATGTCAACAACACAGAAAAGAAGACATACAAAAACAAAAAGGATTACAGTCAAACCTTTCTATAAAGGCCACCCTTGGGAAAGTAAAAAAGTGGCATTTGTTGGCAGGTGGTCTCTCAATAGAGGGTTAAAATACATTGAAAATGGCTCTACGAGAGAGAAAAATGGTGGTCTTTAGAGACAGGTTTTTCATATGCGGCCTTTATTCGGAGGTGGCCTTTAGCACAGGTTTGACTGTATTTCGTTTCTGGATTCTAAGTCGCACCAACAGATATATCTCTCCAGCTTCTGTTGTCGGAAGATGATCCATTGTGCCTCGCTCAGAAGTACTCGGGTAGAACCACCGACCTTCTGCAAGCCAACTGGGTAGCTTTCGATACCACTAGTGCGCTCCGAACGTATAGAAGTGAGGGGCAAATGATTTGCAGTCAATGGCCGTATCCACTAGGTCACGGTGGCCCCTCAACCAAACGGTAAGCTGTCTTGTAGCCACCTCCGGAGTCGGTGCTCTCAGTATGGTGCTTGTTGTGGCATTTTGTGTGTCTTACGTTTACTTATCGTCGCTACCGGTTGTCCATGTGAGCGACGCCTCCTGAAGAGATTAGTGATTTTAGATTTTTAGAGGATAGTGCAATGATACAGACAGAGACCCATTCCACAGTCTCCTCCGGTTCTTTTACGTGCACGGTTTAAAGCACCGACACGAGACCTAGCTTTAAAGTCCCTGGAAGACTGTTAATTTTATTAGGGTCAGACGGATGATCGAACCTGTGATCCCTTGATTACCAGTTCAGCGTGTTATTGTTGTGGCATTTGGGTCTTTGTAATTTATTTATGGACACAACCACTGAGCTCGTTCACCTCCCTATCTCTTTCACTGAGATTTGTCTGTTCACGGACTACAAGCTGTGAGACATGGCCACCAACAACTAACCCAGAGAGACATTTCCAAACATTGGAGATGAGCCGTTATTGAATGCCCTGCATATATCATACACCTGACCACATCACCTAATGATGCTTGTGATATGAAGCATGCATGGCGATCCAATGAGCTGCAGTATATAATGCGTTTTACGTTTATTTATCGTCGCTACCGGTTGCTCATATGAGCGACGCCCCCTGAAGAGATTAGTCATTTTAGATTTTTGGAAGATAGTGCAATGATACAGACAGAGACCCATTCCAGAATCTCCTCTTGTTCTTTTACGTGCACGGTGTAAAGCACCGACACGAGACCTCGGTTTAATGTCCCATCTGAAAGACTGTTAATTTTATTAGGGTCAGACGAGGGATCGTATATAATGAACTACTTCATTCTTATACGCCCATACATACAGATGTGTAGTCCAGTGGTTAACACGTTGTACTAGGAATCCAGGAATCGAACGTTCGATCCCTCGTCTGGTCCTAATAAATTTTGAAGAGTGTTATACCTTGTCGCATGACACATATAGCTTACTGGGAGCCTTGGCCACAACGCTCTATGTGTTAAGAGCTCTATGCGTCGTATCAGAGCGCGCACTGTATCCCAGAGTACTTTGTTCTGAACGAAGATGGTCGTATTCGAACTTGCGTGTGCCGGCGAATCAAATGGGTAAGTGTTTTGTATCGATTCCATGATGGTGTTACATGCAAGCAATTCGCAAATTAACGTTTCTGACTGCAGCTGTCTTGAATTCAACAGGATAGTGAAATTATACGATCAGAGCCCCATTCCAGAATCTCATCTTGTTCCTTTAACTGTACGATGTAAAGCACCGACACGAGACCTCGGTTTAAAGTCCTATATGAAAGATTATGATGAATCATTTTAATACGATATAGCAGGGGATCGAACCTGCCACTGCTATGTTACAAGTACAGTGTGTTAACCACATAGCAGCAGTATGCCATCTTATTTATTCGGGTATGAGGTACCGACATGCCAAATTTATGTACATGTAGATGTAATTGACATATTTTAGATTAGTTTATACAAATTTATTTTAGCTCGATTGCGAAACAAGTTATTTCAACTTATATTAATCACTCTCGAGACCTCATTCCTGATGGAATCCATCGCCACGAGGGAGAGAGAAGAGGCAACGTGGAATTTAAATGCCTTGCCTAAGGGTACACTCGTAACGGCTCCAGCGGGGCTCGAACTTCGGACCATTCGCACCTGAGGCGAACGCGTATCGACTGCCCTATCACGACTTCCACTTTGTACATCGTGGTATATGGGCATCCAGAACACTACTGTACGATATTGATATATATATATATATATAAATAAATAAATCACCCAGGGCCAAAACGTCGTTCCACGTCGATATCATAAATCATATACACACGTGTATTACTGTGCTTGTATGATTGTATCGCTATATCTATTCTGTATACATATACATATGTATTTATTCATATTGTATTACTATGCAATCATAGATTGAAATTATTAAGGCGTTATATATACATGGAGGTATGCTATAAATTCACATATATAGATATGGAGGTATGCTATAAGTTTACATATATAGACATAGAGGTATGCTATAAGTTTACATATACAGATATGGAGGTATGCTATAGGTTCACACATATAGATATGGAGGTATGCTATAGGTTCACACATATAGATATGGAGGTATGCAATAGGTACACATATATAGATATTGAGGTATGCAATAGGTACACATATATAGATATTGAGGTATGCTATAGGTTCACATATATAGATATGGAGGTATGCTATAGGTACACATATATAGATATGGAGGTATGCTATATGTTCACATATATAGATATGGAGGTATGCTATACGTTCACATATATAGATATGGAGGTATGCTATACGTTCACATATATAGATATGGAGGTATGCTATAAGTTTACATATATAGATATGGAGGTATGCTATAAGTTGACATATATAGATATGGAGATATGCTATAGGTTCACATATATAGATATGGAGGTATGCTATAAGTTTACCTATATAGATATGGAGGTGTGATATAAGTTGACATATATAGATATGGAGGTATGCTATAGGTACACATATATAGATATGGAGGTATGCTATAGGTTCACATATATAGATATGGAGGTATGCTATAAGTTCACATATATAGATATGGAGGTATGCTATAAGTTTACATATATAGATATGGAGGTATGCTATAAGTTGACATATATAGATATGGAGGTATGCTATAAGTTTACATATATAGATATGGAGGTGTGATATAAGTTGACATATATAGATATGGAGGTATGCTATAAGTTTACATATATAGATATGGAGGTATGCTATAAGTTTACATATATAGATATGGAGGTGTGATATAAGTTGACATATATAGATATGGAGGTATGCTATAAGTTTACATATATAGATATGGAGGTATGCTATAAGTTTACATATATAGATATGGAGGTGTGATATAAGTTGACATATATAGATATGGAGGTATGCTATAAGTTTACATATATAGATATGGAGGTATGCTATAAGTTTACATATATAGATATGGAGGTGTGATATAAGTTGACATATATAGATATGGAGGTATGCTATAAGTTTACATATATAGATATGGAGGTATGCTATAAGTTTACATATATAGATATGGAGGTGTGATATAAGTTGACATATATAGATATGGAGGTATGCTATAAGTTTACATATATAGATATGGAGGTATGCTATAAGTTTACATATATAGATATGGAGGTATGATATAAGTTGACATATATAGATATGGAGGTATGCTATAAGTTTACATATATAGATATAGAGGTGTGATATAAGTTGACATATATAAATATGGAGATATGCTATAAGTTTACATATATAGATATGGAGGTATGCTATAAGTTTACATATATAGATATGGAGGTATGCTATAGGTACACATATATAGATATGGAGGTATGCTATAGGTACACATATATAGATATGGAGGTATGATATAAGTTGACATATATAGATATGGAGGTATGCTATAAGTTTACATATATAGATATAGAGGTGTGATATAAGTTGACATATATAAATATGGAGATATGCTATAAGTTTACATATATAGATATGGAGGTATGCTATAAGTTTACATATATAGATATGGAGGTATGCTATAGGTACACATATATAGATATGGAGGTATGCTATAGGTACACATATATAGATATGGAGGTATGCTATAGGTTGACATATATAGATATGGAGGTATGCTATAGGTTGACATATATAGATATGGAGGTATGCTATAGGTTGACATATATAGATATGGAGGTATGCTATAGGTACACATATATAGATATGGAGGTATGCTATAAGTTGACATATATAGATATGGAGGTATGCTATAGGTTGACATATATAGATATGGAGGTATGCTATAGGTTCACATATATAGATATGGAGGTATGCTATACGTTCACATATATAGATATGGAGGTATGCTATACGTTCACATATATAGATATGGAGGTATGCTATACGTTCACATATATAGATATGGAGGTATGCTATACGTTCACATATATAGATATGGAGGTATGCTATAAGTTGACATATATAGATATGGAGGTATGCTATACGTTCACATATATAGATATGGAGGTATGCTATACGTTCACATATATAGATATGGAGGTATGCTATACGTTCACATATATAGATATGGAGGTATGCTATACGTTCACATATATAGATATGGATGTATGATATACGTTCACATATATAGATATGGAGGTATGCTATACGTTCACATATATAGATATGGAGGTATGCTATAGGTTCACACATATAGATATGGAGATATGCTATACATTCACATATATAGATATGGAGGTATGCTATAGGTACACATATATAGATATGGAGGTATGCTATACGTTCACATATATAGATATGGAGGTATGATATACGTTGACATATATAGATATGGAGATATGCTATACATTCACATATATAGATATGGAGGTATGCTATAGGTTCACACATATATATATATGGAGGTATGCTATAGGTTCACACATATAGATATGGAGATATGCTATACATTCACATATATAGATATGGAGGTATGCTATAGGTACACATATATAGATATGGAGGTATGCTATACGTTCACATATATAGATATGGAGGTATGATATACGTTGACATATATAGATATGGAGATATGCTATACATTCACATATATAGATATGGAGGTATGCTATAGGTTCACACATATATATATATGGAGGTATGCTATAGGTTCACACATATAGATATGGAGATATGCTATACATTCACATATATAGATATGGAGGTATGCTATAGGTTCACACATATATATATATGGAGGTATGCTATAGGTACACATATATAGATATGGAGGTATGATATAGGTACACATATATATACATTGAGGTTTGCTATAAGTTCACATATATATATATGGAGGTATGATATAGGTACACATATATATACATTGAGGTTTGCTATAAGTTCACATATATATATATGGAGGTATGATATAGGTACACATATATATACATTGAGGTATGCTATGTAAAGTGGTCAGGTACTTTAAAACATGAGTAGGTTGCGTTTTGTACCGATTTGTACATTCTATTTTTGGATTTTAATACCATGCTTGCAAAGGCAAATAAAGATAATTTGAATACATATCATATGTATAGCAATTATACACCTGACTACATTTATGGGAAGGGCTTCCGTGGTGGAGTGGCTAAGGTTTTGTTTTTACTTCGAATCACTTTCCCCTCACCGTTGTATGTTCGAGTTCCACTGGGGTTGCGAGTTATATCCAGCTGGCTTGCAGAACGTCGGTGGTTCTACCAGGTTGTTCGTTATTGCCTGAAATACTGCTCGGAGAGGTGCCCGGTGTATTCAGGTACCAGTAATATATAGCGGGAGAGTCACCACCAGCTGACCTAAGCTGTTTGCGGTACACTAAACCCTAAAAAACACAATATACAGTCAAACCTGTGTTAGTGGTCACCTCTATTAAGCAGCCAATCTGTATTAAGCAGCCAGTTTCCAGATTCACAATATATTGTTTTGCTATACATTTGACCTCTATTAAGCAGCCACCTGTGCTAAACAGCCACTTTCTGTGATTCCCTTGGCTGGCTGCTTAAGACAGGCTTGACTGTATATGGGTCTGACACGCCTTTGTAAGATTTCGATCGAACTTGGCATCATTTCAGTTGTGGCTGTTTGGCAAACCGTCGGACATACGCCGACAAGTTGTATATACTGGGCTTCTTTTAAAGGACGGAGTTCGATCCTCCGACTGACCCTAATAAAATTAACAGTCTTTCAGATGGTATGTTAAACTGAGGTCTCGTGTCGCTGCTGTACATCGTGCACGTAAAAGAACCAGAGGAGACTCTGGAATGGGTCTCTGTCTGTATCATGCACTATCCACCAAAAATCTAAAATGACTAATCTCTTCAGGAGGCGTCGCTCATATGGGTAACCGTTAGCGAAGATAAATATAGATAAACGTAAAAACACACATAATTTATGCATATTAAACCTATTTTGCTGGTGTCGATGTTTGAAGGAAAGAAAGACACGTCTGGTGAAAACGGATTGAACTGTATAGCATCAGAGAACTGCTTGCATTTTGTGACGTACTGGCGCACGAGAGATCAAGCTACTAACATTGTACATGCATGCATAAATATATTATTCATTGAACACAAACACGTGTTTACGAGAGACTTGAAAATACACAAATTGTATTCATCGGTAGAGTTTAATATTCGCAAACTGTTATTTTCCCCAAGTATAATATACGACTTTTATATATAAAGTTGATAGTTATTCGTTTGCACTCAAATCCAATATATTTATCATCTTGACCGACGGCAAAGGTGAAAATCAAAAGCGAAATGTCTCAATTTTACGGTCAGTTATTAAATCGAGGCATTTATTTGATTTGATAGACTTTGGCCATAATAACGCCATAATAGTAGGACCGTCGGTTATTTCGGTTCAAATAGATTTAACTCGACTCTATTCTAAACAGCCATATCTATAAAAATCCTCTTAAGATGTCAGAGTTTAGACATCTGAATTTGTACGATACTTCATCTATGAGATATCGTATGACCTCTTAACACCGACTAACCCAACGACTTTTTTCACTTCAAATGAATATATTATTATATATTTTTCTTTAAGTGACGAGTGACTTCCGAGGAGGTTTGCACGGGGACACTTGAAACTACCAGCTTACCATAGCATATACACGTTCACGTGATATGCATCCTAGTTGCAACAGCACAGTCATATTCTGAACTAGTCGAACTTTACTGGTTTTGCTGTTACGTTAGGCTATACTACTTCCTAATTGGAAGTCGTGATAGCGCAGTGGTAGCGCGTTCGTTTCGAGTTCGAGCGCAGCTGGAGCCGTTACGATTGTGTCTGTAGGCAAGGCATTTAAGGAGAGAAACTATATAAGCTCTGCTTCCGTTTTGATCCTTTCCGATTCTTTGATTTTGTGTGCATGTATTGTTTTGTGAATGTATATAGTGGAATAAATATGTTTAAACCAAGGCATTTAAATTCCACGTTGCCTCTTCTCTTACCCTCGTGGTGATGAACTCCATCACGAATGAGGTCTCGAGAGTGATTAATATAAGTTGTAATAACTTGTTTCGCAATCGAGCTGAAATAAACTATGCACATTCCTATTCGATCAGCTTACATCAGTTATGGCCATAGGCATGCATGCTGTTTACTCGGTCTCCTAGAGCCACGTCATAGAGCTATTTAGAAAACAACGTTCCCTGCATCCAGGGTTAAGCTTGTGGATGCCCCCTCCTTATCACGTCAACAATCGAAACAGCCATTTTTGTTCCACACTTCAAAGCTATATACAGTTTATATATCCGTTATGTCGAATTCCGTCGGACCGAACAAAATACTTCGACATAACCGAAGTTTGACGTAACGAAATTCGACATAAACAGATCCAGTTATATGTAAAATGATAGTGTCTGAAACGGGACTTTGATCCGACTTCGAGATAACCAGAGAATTCGACATAACCGACTTTGACATAACGGATGTAGACTGTACATGCATATGTATATGGTGTAACAAGGAGCAGATCGATACTACATTAGTTGATATATTATAATTAAGGAATAAATCGCGGGTTGATTGTTTCCATCGGGGTATGAACTACATTGGGTGTGGTGAAGTGTGTGAAGGCCGACACCCTGATGGAAACTATTAATCCGCGACTGATTATTTATATTTACATTAATTATTCTTTTCAATGACACAAGGAAAATATAGCACACATTGCATTAAAATGTTTTAGGTCAGATTTGCAACTTACCGTGTGCCGAAACATGTAAATAGATCATCCTTGGAACAGCGTGAACTGTAAGACACGCCATTTCTCGCGACGAACGCTGCCTAACACTGCGAATGCGCAAGCCTGTAACTTCGAGTGCGCATGTCAGCTGCATATCATTAGTTGGGAACACTCATAAGAAAATGTATACCATCAGGGCACATACGTCCATCGAAGGAAATGCAATAGCGATGTAAATATTTATATACATTGAATGTTAACAAGTATTTTAATCATTGCATTGTACATGTATATATAGTATATAGTGTTATGTTAAGTTTTATTTTGTTGAATGCTGAATAGAGAGATATTTGCCTAAAGTACACTATCGACGCTGTGTGTCGAGGTCTGATCCATGTTGAATGCTGAATCGAATACCAGAGAATGTCATTTTGCCTAACAGGCACTATCGACCACTAGCTGGGCGGTGTCAAGGTCTGATCCATGTTGAATGCTGAATCGAATACCAGAGAATGTCATTTTGCCTAACTGGCGCTATCGAACACTAGCTGTGTGCCGAGGTCTGATCCATGTTGAATCGAATACCAGAGAATGTCATTTTGCCTAACAGGCACTATCGACCACTAGCTGGGCGGTGTCAAGGTCTGATCCATGTTGAATGCTGAATCGAATACCAGAGAATGTCATTTTGCCTAACTGGCGCTATCGAACACTAGCTGTGTGCCGAGGTCTGATCCATGTTGAATCGAATACCAGAGAATGTCATTTTGCCTAACAGGCACTATCGACCACTAGCTGGGCGGTGTCAAGGTCTGATCCATGTTGAATGCTGAATCGAATACCAGAGAATGTCATTTTGCCTAACTGGCGCTATCGAACACTAGCTGTGTGCCGAGGTCTGATCCATGTTGAATCGAATACCAGAGAATGTCATTTTGCCTAACAGGCACTATCGACCACTAGCTGGGCGGTGTCAAGGTCTGATCAATGTCGAATGCTGAATCAAAGACTAGAACATGCTACCAAATGCTAACATGTGTCTGAGGTCCGATACGTATCCAATACTCTCGGTGCCCAGAAAGTCCTCATCACTGATGGTCACGGGTTCGAGCCCCGCTCAGGCCGTGTCTCATTTATATGAAACAGTTGGCAGTTTCTTACGGAGGTTGGTGCACCCAAGTACTGGTTAACCGCTGGAGCCTTCCCAGAAAGGTGCTGTTAGGTAAACTGCTCGCCGGCGATATAGCCCAAAATGGTGCAGGCGTAAAACCCGAAATATAAATATAACATAATCCTTAATCAATGGTCACAATTAGTTTATGCAAATATATTTTAGCTCGATTACGAAACAGGTTTATGCAACGTTAGATTAATCGCCCTCGAGACCTCATTCCTGATGGAATCCATCGACATGAGGGAGAGAGAAGAGGTAATGTGGAATTAAGGTGCCTTGCCTAAGGACACAATCGTAACGGCTCCAGCTGGGCGCGAACTACTGCGTTTCGCACATGACGTGAACGCCCTACCACATCGCTATCACAACGTCCACACTAGTAATCGAGCGGAACAGATTGTGCACGGATGTTAACAAGACATGTTGATTGGAATAATTATATGATGGCTACATAACGCATTAAGAAAATATATAGGCAATACTAAGATTGGATGATGATTTTTTTGTTTTTGTTTATACAAATTTATTTTAGCTCGATTGTGAAACAAGTTATTGCAACTTATATTTATCACTCTCGAGACCTCATTCCTGATGGAATCCATCGCCACGAGGGAGAGAGAAGAGGTAATGCAATTTAAATGCCTTGCCTAGTGCACACTCGTAACGGCTCCAGCGGGGCTCGAACTCCAGACCTTTCGCACCTGAAGCGAACGCGTATCCACTGCGCTATCACGACTTCCACATGATTTGTTATATATCATATATCTTATATCTAATATCTTATCAGACCAATAGTTCGATCCCGAACAAGCATCCAATCTGATTCCTTCTATTACAAGGACCCGCACAACAGAGACATTTACTTCCATTTGGGAGTTCTTCAGTTTCCTTTCACCCATGCATCCGGGAACAAACCGAGTGCCGACGTAAGTAAAATAGCATACATGGGTGCCAGTCTGTCGATTTTTCACTTTTTAACTTCTGGTAAAATGAATGACGTTGATATGATCAAAAACTCAATACGGCCCAATTAATAGTCTCGGTGTTAAAATATATTTATTTGACTGACCAGGCAAACTATATGGACGCCTGTTCCCAGGCTAGGACATGCCCAACATACATTTTCTTCCATTTGGGAATTCTTCAGTTTCCCTTCACCCATGCATTCGGGATCGGACAAACTATACCAAATCGAGTGCCGACGTAAAATAGTATAAATAATATTGGCAAATATACCCTCAATATACCCGCAAATATACCCACAATATACTCTCAAATATACCCTCAATATACCCTCAATATACCCTCAATATACCCGCAAATATACCCTCAATATACCCTCAAATATACCCTCAATATACCCTCAAATATACCCTCAATATACCCTCAAATTACCGGATGTAATTGTATACCCGATGTCTTGACTTTCTCCCTTTAATTTGTACAGGACCCACTCTGGAACTTTGTCGTAAGAGGTCAGTATGTTGTAGTGGAGAAGATCACACACATTTCCTAGGTAGAAACCAGTACTCAACTCTCCAACCTCCGCAAGCGACTGCCAACTTTCTCAAAATCATGATTGTATCACTTGTCAGTGATAGGGATCGAACCTGCGGTCCTGCTGGACGATTGCGGTGAACGACGAGTTCTTGCAACGGCACACTAGACCACGGACCGCGGAGGTTCTTTTTAGGGGAGGGAAGGAGTGAGTTAGCACGGCTATGTGTATATTGTATAAACTTTACATTGGTAGAACAGTCCCACTATGTCGCTATGTCCGACAAATAAAACGCACGACTTTAACACCCACTCAATAATAAGCTCTATTGAATGTCTGAGTGGACCTTCCAGCAAGTAGAAGATGAAAGATCAACAGACTGGAACTCAGACTAATAGAAGCTGACAAATTGCTTTTAATAACAAATTCCCATCTTTCTTCAAGATCCAGTTTCAAACGTTAGGACTACCAGCCCACACAATGATACCTCCATTCAGCTGCTCCACATTCGATTGCGATATTGTCTAAATGTACATAATAAAAAAGTAGTTCATTGTAAATTGGCGTATAAATGATTATATTATACAGGTGGAATCATTAAAAATTCTTCCGCTTCACGATTCTCACTACCCGGAGTGATTAAAACATCGAGTCTGAATGGTAAATATGAGCTATCCTATTTTGCCCTATTTAATATCCTGTCACGTGTCAAACCCATCTTAAATAGTAGATAACCAGCAATTTTCGCCCCGTATGTAAGTTATTGAGACGTCTGCGCGGTGAACTATCTATATACGCGTTCACTTTGAAGAGTGAACTTTCCCCACCCACTGTATTTGTCACAACACGTCAACAAAGGCTTAAAGACATGCTCTCGTTTCCAGGCTATTAATTCATTATGGCCGTATAGGTCAGTGTTTTTAATAAGCGACAGGTGTGAAGGTATTATTAGTACTCAGTATATATTCATGGGGATGGCCTTCGCTGTTTGTCCGTACGTATATTATATGTCATTACATCTACCTATCTGCTATTCATAACACTCACGTCCATCCGCGGACCGCCGACGATGTAATTGCAATAATGAGACTCGCCACCTGGGAATTTTATCACGAATTTTTAATGAAAGAGAATTAGCAATTGGTAGTGTATTAGGTCAGACACCGCTATTGCAATTTCCATAGGCCACCATTATAACACACAGTGCCATTAGATAATCCCCCAAAAATAGTTTGGCACAAAAGAGAGTAGTTTTCAACAGAATGGCCTTTGAGCCACAGGAAAATGTCAAATTTCAATGGGGTTGACCTATTGCGTTTTTGTATATTTCCCACTAAAGGCACCCACCCCCTACTCTGAAGGTAATTTGGTGGTGAATGTTGCACTGACACCTGCATTTATAATATGCTGTTTATTTGTCACCAAATAGTCTGCAAATATTTTTAAATATTCCAAAATGCAGCTCATATATTGTATTTTAATATTTAGAAGTCAGTTTCAATATTTGTGACAATACCTACTCAGCCAATCAGTTCATGTATCAATAACTCTTAAGGGCTTCCCTACACTTTTTCAACCAATCCCAGACCACTATATCAATAACACCGTCTGACCTAAAGACAATTATTTTTGGCATTTCATTTAATATAAAAGATATATACCATTACAATAAACATTTCTGCACATAAATATGACTTTCTTATGTCTTCCACATCACCATTGCACAGCACATGCCTTCAAATGGGACACTATGCAGTGTGCTTAACATAGACTGTTGGCCATTTTTGCAATAGAACTCTAAATAAGACATTTATAATGTCGTCACATATTAATATTTACACTAACAGTGTAATATTTCTCATGAATATATGAAATAATGTCTGCATGAGACAGACATACCACATTTATAGTATTAGATAAGACATTGTGGTGATTAGAGACACTTATTTTACCCCACCCCCCTGCAAAACAAGGGTTTTTTGAAGAATGGAACACAATCTTGCACCAGGAAGCTACTGAAAGGAAATACTTATTTGCATGGAGCACAACAAATGTCACACAGGCAAAAAGGAAGACAACAAACATGACAAATGATGGTCATTACAAATGCTGAGTGGGTCAGGCAGCTTACTGTAGGTCACATGACAGTAAGAAATGGCAGAAAAGTAACTACAATATGCATTTAACTTCAGCTAGTGTGTCTTGAACAAGCACTGTGAGAGGACTACAACTGTGCATTGCCTCTTGAAATATGACATTTCATCTTAGGGAGGTGAAGTTTGTTGCAAATATTAATAAATTACTGAAATATAACCACTCAAAAGCAATGAATATGCTTATTTGTGCCATATATTTTACTGAAATTCTTTTTGTGAGGCCCTTGATAGCTACTGGAACCAATTGCAAGCTTGTTTCAATTAAACAACACTATTTCCTAATGAAAAAAGCAATTTTAACCATAACATACTCACACTGAAGGACAGAGATATCAATTATAAAGTATTAACACTAATAAAGGGAGGTAATTTGAACATATCAGCCTGTTTATAGGTTCCTATATGCCATTATCTACTCAGTACAATGAATTATTTATAATTTTTTGGGTTCATTTTATATCAGGCAATGTAAAATGACCACTTTCATTGTTTAACTGAATTCACATTGGGCTTATTGTGCCATAATAGGCATCTTTAGTGAAGTTTCAATAAATCAAATCCAATGTTGTAGGTCTGAACCAGCGTAGTAATTCTTATCAACAGTAATTAGAATGAAAGCTCCCTGGAAAATTGCACCACAATAAGTACTGCGAAGGAAACCGACAAATTTTAAGAAGCGCACATGGAACCTAGGTGGCAGAATTTGTGACATATGTCGCTAAAGCCATTTATTGACTCGCGTTATGTGAAAAACTGCATTTCTCCAGACCCTACTGTTGTATGTATTAGGAACCCCTTTGAATTATTATTTAAGCTTAAAATGGTTCTTAATGTACACCATGAAGTAATTCCCAACTTGATAAACTAGTATATGTGATTCAGATGTTGCAAATATCTCAGCACAGTCTTTGTATCACAGAGCATAAGAACTAATCTTCATTGTAAACAATACATAAACACCTCAGAACTATGTTATGTAACACCCTGTCTGGGCTCATATTGCATAGCTACCTATTGTTTCCAGCACTCACACATTCAAATCATATTGCCGGGCAGTTAATCAAGCTATACATTGAAAATAAGCCTCTCCCAGGCAGCATTTTGGTGTGTAGTACTTTTCAAATAACATCATTCTTTACATTGTCCTTTAGGTCAGACACCACTATTGCAATTTCCATAGGCCACCATTATAACACACAGTGCCATTAGATTTCCCCCAAAAATAGTTTGGCACAAAAGAGAGTAGTTTTCAACAGAATGGCCTTTGAGCCACAGGAAAATGTCAAATTTCAATGGGGTTGACCGATTGCGTTTTTGTATATTTCCCACTAAAGGCACCCACCCCCTACTCTGAAGGTAATTTGGTGGTGAATGTTGCACTGACACCTGCATTTATAATATGCTGTTTATTTGTCACCAAATAGTCTGCAAATATTTTTAAATATTCCAAAATGCAGCTCATATATTGTATTTTAATATTTAGAAGTCAGTTTTAATATTTGTGACAATACCTACTCAGCCAATCAGTTCATGTATCAATAACTCTTAAGGGCTTCCCTACACTTTTTCAACCAATCCCAGACCACTATATCAATAACACCGTCTGACCATACATTAACTTTATTTTACGGTCCTCATAACACAGATTCAGAATAAATCGGTAACCATTTTTTTAATCTCTCGTAAGAATCAGGACAGTCTTACCACAACATAAAACATCCGGTCTATTTTTAGTGCAAGCACATGATTGAACGACGATAATTGTTTCGCTGTGGTTTGTTTCAAGATCATTTCGACGGTTCAACATAACACACATATCAGAGAAAGGAGTAGCATGGCTACTAAAAGGGACATGGGACGACATTAACCGTGGCAATGTCGATGAAGCAGGTGGCTACAACCAAGGGTAGGCTTCTTTTGCGGGACACGCGAACATTGACCTACTTACAAGGAGAATAGGCTCGTTGACAAAACAGAAGACCATATACGGATACAAGGTAGGATCGCAGAGGTCCTTCAAACCTCCATCCTAGTATCATCTTTGTATTGTGGAGGGCGAAGATAGGCATCACGGGTCCTCTATGTAGCCCAACACGACAATTTTTAGGGTCAATCGAAGGTTCGCCTTCTCAGTTGTATGGCATTGTGGTCATTCATCGATTTCATTGGCCAGCAGTACAGCTATGACGAAAACTATCTACTCTGAGAGGTAAATTTACCCCGGGTAACATCCTCACGATGTGCAAGTCGCGGTCTAGGCACATCTCGCGACATCATCGTAAGACATTTGGATCTTCTCGTTGTCGACCTTGCGACAATGGGCACCCGTTCAACACCTCTGCCGCATTCATCAGATGTGGTGGAGGTATGGACAGACCCTGGAGCGACCGAGACGACAAGGTGTCTAACTGTCAGATCGGTTTATATGCAGCTGCAGGATGACCAACAGTGAGTGGTGTGACCCTAACAAGGACTGAGATACACAACGCATGGCCACCTTGGAAAGGCATAATGTGGTCACATGTGGCAGTCACCCCACTTCACGACGATTGGCTGACCTACTAGCATCAGAACACATACATACCATCATAAACCTAAACGCAGGATATCATTCTAGAACGTAATCAACATAGACCTACATCTTCTAGAATCCAATCATCTTGGAATATAATATTCTTGGTATAGATTCTTCGCAGAACAACATCTACTAGACCATCCACACACTCTACAAGACATCGACGACACATCAACTCATCGAATAATCGACGGTGCTCAGCACGTTTTGCTCGCCCAACTAATCATTATTGGTAAATATACCCGTTGGCCTCAGATAAATAAAGTGCTTAATTCGTGTGGACTAGACGGCGGAGTCAAGCCTCTACGGTCGCTCTAATGGAGGGATGGGACTATTCATTGATTAAGGAATGCACTTATTGACTCATGGGTAGTTTATAAATGTACATGTAGTACGGATAACCATGTAAGTGACCCCGTAGTTCCGTATGATACAAATTATTACCGGTATCATTAGTCAAATCACAGGCAAGCACTAGAAACGAAATGGGACATGTTTGCCTGGAATATCTCTCTCCGATTAATAAAACACATGCTGCAAATTATAATATCGTACTTATAATATCGTACTTGTAATATCGTACAAATTGCACCCAGAAACAGACGTGAGATAAATAATTCTGCGGCTTCCAATATTAGATTGTATGTTTACTGGGATGAGAAAGGCATGCTTACCGGTGAACATTGCAAATTAACACTCATTAATCCCCCATCTATAGATCTGAGACTCAGATAAGAAAAGTAGCTGGTGCACAGAATTCTTCTTTCCCCTTCTAGCGTATTTGTAATGTTTTCTTTGATTTGTTTCAAAAAAGAAAACAAAATTTAATTATTATGCGAATGTGGTTTATTGCTGAGATATATTTGGGTTATCTGGTGCACGCGCAGGATGTATGTAGAATACTAATTATAACTTACTAACTGATAAGCGGGCCGGATGAGAAAAGTACAAGTTTTGTTTCCGTATACATGTATACAAGGACTCCGTAGCCAATTGGTTACAGTAGTCGTGATAGCGGAAGTCGTGATAGTGGAAGTCGTGATGGCGGACGTCGTGATAGCGGAAGTCGTGATAGCACAGCGGTAACGAGTTCACTTCAGGTGCGAAAGTCCCGGAATTCGAACCCCCGCTGGAGCCATTACGATTGTGCCCGTAGGCAATACATTTAAATTCCACGGTGCCTCTTCTCTCTCTCTCCCTCGTGGCGATGGATTCCATCAGGAATAAGGTATCCAGAGTAATTAATATAAGTTGTAAGAACTTGTTTCGCAATCCAGCTAAAATAAATGTGTATAAATTAAGTCAGTATGGTCGTTGACACCAAATCACTGGCCATTCACCGCTGTAGGTTCGAAACCCACCGTGGTTGTCGAATGATTTAATGTGAAGAAGCTACCCTGGTGGTTTGAAGAAGGTCGGTGGTTCTACCAGAATGCCATTCCATGTCTGAAATACTGCTCTGAGGGCACCCGGGGTCTTCCTCCGACACCTACAGCTGCAGAGCAGAGTCACCGTATGTCCAAGCAGTCCATGCGACTTAATACCCCAAACAACACAAAATACACGTACCACTACATGCCCTGGTATACCTTGTGGTTCGGACTAGTGACCCCCGAAGTTAGAGTTTAACGCCTGGACCACTGTACCACTGACCCTGTCGTAATAGTCACTGCGAGTGCTGTCTCGCCCGGAAGGGAACATATATTTTAACTTTTGTTAAGCATGACGTAAAGATGAAATTTACTTCTGTCAATCATGTACATCATCAAATTATATACATTTAGTTCAATAAGCTTTCGAATTTTCGTTTTGTATACAATATAATATATATATTCCGATAGGATGTGCATAGGAAACGTGATATATAGTGTATACAAAACGAAAATGTATTAATTCGAAAGCTTATTTATATATATATGTACTGCATATTATGAAGTACTAACTATGTTTAAATCAATAGTGTTCTACCTATCTTATGTTAGTTCACTCTAATTATTAAAGTGTTTTTCATCAAAGACGGTGTACTTCGTTGCTACATTAATTAAAAGTTTAAACTTTATTTATTTTACAACGATTGCGAAGCAAGTTCTAACAACTTATATTAATCACTCATTAATGATCTTTAAATTTGTGTAATTTATTAAGTAAGTACAAATGCGCAATAATGTGTATTTAATGCATGGGTTCGTAACGTGGTCCAATACTATACCGGGTATTGGTTTTGTCAAAAGTAAACAGCAACGTTTGTATTGATAACACGTGACGCATTTTTAACATAGGGTAAACTAAATACAGTCTGCATCCGTTATGCCGAACTCCATCGGACCGAACAAAATACTTCGACATAACCGAAGTTTGACTTAACGAAATTCTATATAAACGGGGCCAATTATATGTAAAATGATAGTGTCTGAAACGGGACTTTGATCCGACTTCGAGATAACCGGATAATTCGATATAACCGACTTTGACATAACGGATGTCGACTGTAGTGTGTTTCTTTTACTGTCGACATTAACCGGCTTATCAAGAGATATATACATGTTTCTGTTTGCTGTTGAGTTTAACATGCTCATCTAGAGCATACAATTCCAAAATAATAAATATAACCCCCGAACTGGGAGTTTGACATTTTAAGATCATAACAAGAGTATATGCTATTGCCTTATTCAAAGGCCATATTACGTTTCCTATGCACATCCTATCGAAAGTACAGTCAAACCTGTGTTAGTGGTCACCTCTATTAAGCAGCCAACCTGTATTATCAGTCAGTTTCAATATTCCCTATATGTTGTCTTACTATTCATTTGACCTCTATTAAGCAGCCACCTGTGCCATGCAGCCACTTTCTTTGACTCCCTTGGCTGGCTGCTTAAGACAGGTTTGACTGTATGAGCATATCTGACATATTTAGCGAGACCATGAAAAATCCCTGATTTGTTCGTGAAAGGTCAATCTCAAGGTCATGGGGAATAGCTTATTTGAAAGGTCATTCAGGTATGTTTCCTATAGGTGTTTCATTTGAAACATGTGTCTATCTTACTTTGCTGTTTAGTTACAAGCATGTATAGTTTACTATAGAAGCCCATGAGACTGCGGAAGTCGTGAGAGCGCAGTAGTAGCACATTCGCTTCAGGTGCGAAATGCAATGACGTTCGAGCCCCGCTGCAGCCGTTACGATTGTGCTCATATGCAAGGCATTTAAATTCCACATTCCTCGAATGTGATTAATATAAGATTAAATTTTAAGAACTTGTTTCGCAATCGAGCTAAGAATAAATGTGTATAAATTGAAAATAATAATAATGAGATTGGGCACTTCGCTGACCGCCCTGACCACACGACTTGACCGATTTATCCCAAAATTGAATCACTTCCCCGAGGACCAACCCTCTAAATATCTACAAAGTGTCACCAAAATCAATACACAACTTCAATAAACCCTACTACATGACCTTGAGATTGAATCAAAATAGCCATACACTTTAGTGATGATTGTGCCATAGACGCAAACCACGAGCGTATGTTGGTTTTGTGTGCCTAATCCTAGATATAAACCACGAAGACGTATATCCTGTACCAATAACAAGTGCAACACTGTGACCATATTATAATTCCCAATTCCTATAATCCTGTTGGGCTTATGTGTAGTTTAGTTACGCCCACGTTACCGAGAGTCGCGTTTAATATTATCAACAACATATTTACATACGCTTTTTTTCATACCGGACGACTTTCACGCCAAATTAACTATTTATGGTTAGCTGGTTAGTTTGCATTACAACGTACTTGTATATGATATATAGTGCATGTAGTTAAATACGGCTGTAGTACGGGCGTTAGTCATTGAGCGTATTTCCTATACATGTACGAGTGTGTGTTTTACGTTTATTTATCGTCGCTACCGGTTGCTCATATGAGCGACGCCTCATGAAGAGATTAGTCATTTTAGAATGTTGGAGAATAGTGCAATAAAACAGACAGAGATCCATTCAATTGTCTCCTCTGGGTTTTTTACGTGCATGGTGTACAGCACCGACACGAGACCTTGGTTTAAAGTTCCATCTGAAAGACGGATAATTGTATTAGGGTCAGACGGGGGGTCGAACCTGTGTTCCATTACGAGTATACACACAAATGATTATACTAAAGTATGATATATTATGTAACTAATTACGAGCATGGCAAACATAGATAAACAATTTCTCTTATTGCAGCAACTCAAAGTCACAGCTTTCGCACAGAAGAGCCGATATAGTCGATGAGGTATAGTAGTTGTGCAGAATGTGCTTGTTTGGATCCTCCGGGGACACGGTACTGCCGCTAGTAACATTGCTAGGTTTGGATCCTCCGGGGACACGGTACTGCCGCTAGTAACATTGCTAGGTTTGGATCCTCCGGGGACACGGGACTGCCGCTAGTCACATTGCTAGGCTAGGATTCTCCGGGGACACGGTACTGCCGCTAGTAACATTGCTAGGTTTGGATCCTCCGGGGACACGGTACTGCCGCTAGTAACATTGCTAGGTTTGGGTCCTCCGGGGACAGGGTACTGCCGCTAGTAACATTGCTAGGTTTGGATCCTCCGGGGACGCGATACTGGGGCTAGTAACATTGCTAGGTTTGGATCCTCCGGGGACACGGGGTTTGGATTCTCCGGGGACACGGTACTGCCGCTACTAACATTGCTAGGTTTGGATCCTCCGGGGACACGGTACTGCCGCTAGTAACATTGCTAGGTCTGGATCCTCCGGGGACACGGGACTGCCGCTAGTCACATTGCTAGGCTTGGATTCTCCGGGGACACGGTACTGCCGCTAGTAACATTGCTAGGTTTGGATCCTCCGGGGACACGGTACTGCCGCTAGTAACATTGCTACGCTTGGATCCTCCGGGGACACGGTACTGCCGCTAGTAACATTGCTAGGTTTGGATCCTCCGGGGACACGGTACTGCCGCTAGTAACATTGCTAGGTTTGGGTCCTCCGGGGACAGGGTACTGCCGCTAGTAACATTGCTAGGTTTGGATCCTCCGGGGACGCGATACTGGGGCTAGTAACATTGCTAGGTTTGGATCCTCCGGGGACACGGGGTTTGGATCCTCCGGGGACACGGTACTGCGGCTAGTAACATTACTAGGTTTGGATCCTCCGGGGACACGGTACTGCCGCTAGTAACATTGCTAGGTTTGGATCCTCCGGGGACATGGTACTGCCGCTAGTGACATTACTAGGTTTGGATCATCTGGGGACACGGTACTGCCGCTAGTAACATTGCTAGGTTTGGATCCTCCGGGGACACGGTACTGCCGCTAGTAACATTGCTAGATTTGGATCCCCCGGGGACACGGTACTGGGGCTAGTAACATTGCTAGGTTTGGATCCTCCGGGGAACCCGTACTGCCGCTAGTAACATTCATAGGTTTGGATCCTCCTGGGACACGGTACTGGGGCTAGTAACATTGCTAGGTTTGGATCCTCCGGGGAACCCGTACTGCCGCTAGTAACATTCATAGGTTTGGATCCTCCTGGGACACGGTACTGGGGCTAGTAACATTGCTAGGTTTGGATCCTCCGGGGATACGGTACTGCAGCTAGTAACATTGCTAGGTTTGGATTCTCCAGGGACACGGTACTGCCGCTAGTAACATTGCTAGGTTTGGATCCTCCGGGGACACGGTACTGCCGCTAGTAACATTGCTAGGTTTGGATCCTCCGGGGACACGGTACTGCCGCTAGTAACATTGCTAGGTTTGGATCCTCCGGGGACACGGTACTGCCGCTAGTAACATTGCTAGGTTTGGATCCTCCGGGGACACGGTACTGGCGATAACAACATTGCTAGGTTTGGATCCTCCGGGAACACGGTACTGGTGATAACAACATTGCTAGGTTTGGATCCTCCGGGGACACGGGGTTTAGATCATCCGGGGACACTTTACTGGCGAAAACAACATTGCTAGGTTTGGATCCTTCGGGGATACGGGGTTTAAATCTTCCGGGGACACTTTACTGGCGATAACAACATTGCTAGGTTTGGATCCTCCGGGGACACGGGGTTTATATCCTCCGGGGACACGGTACTGGCGCTACGAGTAGTATCAGCACGTACAATCTGGGCACAGCAATTACTTCTAAAGAAATGAGTCTCAAATTATAGCAAAAAATAAACTGAAATTACATATGATATTATCTGTCATATCATATAACCAGCTTGGTTTTCAAAACATAAAAATGGACCCATATAATTACAAACGCTTGGTTGAATCTGTGTGTGTGTGTGTGTGTATGTTTTGTGGTGTTTATTTATTGTCGCTAACGGTTGTCATTTTAGATTTTGACTGATACAGATTGAAACACAGTTCCATCTGAAAGACTATGTGATATGAGTCACTTTGGTATTGCATAGCTAGTTATCGAACATGCCACCCCTGGAGTACAGCGTATTATCAGCGTCCACTGATATGCTACAACTGTGATGATGATGATGGTTGCAATTATAATTACCCTCGCCGCCGGCGACCATGTGGGCGAGCATTCTCCGAAGATTAGAATCGTGCATTCCTAGCACCGTCGTTTATTCGAGAAGTGTCTGCAGAGTTGTAAAGTGTTGTCTTGTAGTGTGGTGATCTTGGAGTATTCGATGATGGTACGATAAAATCTCGACAACCGGAGGTGGCATCTACTTCCTCTACAGCGTGACATGTCCTGTTGGTCTCTTCCTTCTGAACGGCTCATCTTAGGACCACCCTTCACACTGTTGGCCATCCCTGCAGCAGCATATAAACGGATCTGGCAGTTAGACAGACGGATATGTAGTCCAGTGGTAACACGCTGGACTGGTAATCCAGGGGTCGCAGGTTCGATCCCCCGTCTGACCCTAATACAATTAACAGTCTTTCAGATGGGACGTTAAACCGAGGTCTCGTGTCGGTGCTTTACACCGTGCACTTAAAAGTACCAGAGGAGACTCTGGAATGGGTCTCTGTCTGTATCATGCACTACCCTCCAAAATCTAAAATAACTAATCTCTTCAGGAGGCGTCGCTCATATGGGCAACCGGTAGCGACGATAAATAAACGTAAAACACACACACACACAGACATCCGGTCGTCTCTGTCGCTCCAGGGTATGTCCATGCACACTAACATCACCTCCGTACAACAGTATGTCCCTTGTTGCAACGTCGACAACCAGAAAACCCCAGAATCCTACGCTGTTGCTGCGAGATGTGCCCGCCGTGAGGAGGTCGGACGGGTGCTATATCCGTGTCGATGAGTATGTTTAACATACCAGCTTGGCAGAGGTCATCGTCTCGGGTCAAAGCATGGCCCCTAAATGGGAGGTCAATTAGCATACTAACATCCGCTGGCCGTTGTTATCAGTATATTGCCGATTTATAAGTCGGGTTTCAAACGTGGCGTGAAGGGGAAACGTGCAGTCGCAAAAGCTTCAAATATCCACATATTCAATACTGATAGCCAGTATTTGGTGATTCGCTATGCTATGAAATTAACCACTTCGAAACTTCAAAGAAAAGCCACGCATATTATTTAGTCTCGATTTGTGAGAGCAACTTTTGACCCAGCTGATATTATAAAAATTGTTGATAGGGGAACTAAATGTTTAAGTGGCCATTTTATGATCTTTAATATTATTTAACTAAAGTTAGATGGGCGGGCGTGTTACCAAGCGAAGCGGCGTGTTAGGATACAGATCCCCTCCCTCTCCCCTCGAATCCAAGTCCAACTGAGAACGCTCCTATATTTTAATAATTTACGTAGTTTAATGTTAATAGTACAATTACAGTACGAACTTGAATATGTTGGTGAAATAGATTTTAATACCGATATACTACGGAGTAAATTATGACTGTTATCGTGGCTATTTGCTCAAAAATATTCGTATTGGCCCAGTTTTGGGCATGCAGTTCCGGTTTGTACTAGATTAGCTGTGTAGGTCATCGTCCGGGCTTGGCATGTGTGTTGTGTGCACATATGGTATTAGGTGGGTGGGGTTCACGTACAGACTAAACAGGAGATATAGGCCGACATTGTAATAATATAATTACAGTTAAACCTGTGTTAGTGGTCACCTTCATTTAGCAGCCAACCTATATTAAGCAGCCAGTTTCCAGATTCCCAATATGATGTTTTGTTATACATTTGACCTCTATTAAGCAGCCACCTGTGCTAAGCAGCCACTTTATGCGATTTCCTTGACTGGCTGCTTAAGACAGGTTTGACTGTATAGCTGTTGTCGAAAAGCATAATATTGTAATCCTATGTTTTCCGTCTTCTTGTTAAATCGACTTGTTCCGGTTTTTAGGATAGATAGATAGATAGATAGATAGATAGATAGATAGATAGATAGATAGATAGATAGATAGATAGATAGATAGATAGATAGATAGATAGATAGATAGATAGATAGATAGATAGATAGATAGATAGATGACCAAAAGGTAGGTAGGAATCCCTATATTTTCACAAAACAATCGAGGCTAATAGTAATACGTTTTGTATTGTCTACATCCCCGCTAGGTGTTTGGCAGTAGAGGGAGATACGATACGGTTACGAATACGACACGTATGTATGTTCCATTAATGTCAAACCCCTTGCGGGGACGTAGACACGTTTTCCTGGACAAGCTTAGCTGACCTAAGTGGTTAACCAGTACGAAGCAATGTGTGTGAGGTGCCTTGCTCAATGGCACTACATACGTGGCCTGACCGAGTATCGAACCCGGGACCGACGCTCTACCACTGGACCGCGGATAGTTGCTCCGGATACTTTTGGATATGAACATTGAGATTTGAGTTTTATCGTATGTTTGCTATCAATAATATATATTACATTTGCAATTCAATTTTAATTGACAAGTTCTATGATATATGTCTGACTTAGTATCGAATAACATTATATTATTTACACACCTTGTTTGGATTCATAACAACAATAAAGGTGGTATGTTTTATTTCACAAACGTCAATAGACCAGATTGGTCCACGAGACAACATAAATAAATACAAAACAGTTACATTGGTAAAGTCACGTGATTGGTGAACATGTTCACTGATACAATTTATTTATCAACACTATTGTACATAATATATACAAATATACAGATATTCAACCTTGAAAATTCAACATACCAATCTTGGTTTAATAAACGTGTTTTTTATACATGTACGTAACTGTTCACACAATTATTTCAGGGAGACGCATTGATTTTGATATAATAACTTATTTCTCAGTTTCTCAACTGAGGGAGATGGGATATTGCATCGTAACATTTACACAAGTACTGAGGGAGATGGGATATTGCGTCACAACATTTACACAAGTACTGAGGGAGATGGGATATTGCGTCACAACATTTACACAAGTACTGAGGGAGATGGGATATTGCATCGTAACATTTACACAAGTACTGAGGGAGATGGGATATTGCATCACAGTAAGTCAGTATTTACACAAGTACTGAGGGAGATGGGATATTGCATCGTAACATTTACACAAGTACTGAGGGAGATGGGATATTGCATCGTAACATTTACACAAGTACTGAGGGAGATGGGATATTGCGTCACAACATTTACACAAGTACTGAGGGAGATGGGATATTGCATCGTAACATTTACACAAGTACTGAGGGAGATGGGATATTGCATCGTAACATTTACACAAGTACTGAGGGAGATGGGATATTGCATCGTAACATTTACACAAGTACTGAGGGAGATGGGATATTGCATCGTAACATTTACACAAGTACTGAGGGAGATGGGATATTGCATCGTAACATTTACACAAGTACTGAGGGAGATGGGATATTGCATCGTAACATTTACACAAGTACTGAGGGAGATGGGATATTGCATCGTAACATTTACACAAGTACTGAGGGAGATGGGATATTGCATCGTAACATTTACACAAGTACTGAGGGAGATGGGATATTGCATCGTAACATTTACACAAGTACTGAGGGAGATGGGATATTGCATCGTAACATTTACACAAGTACTGAGGGAGATGGGATATTGCATCGTAACATTTACACAAGTACTGAGGGAGATGGGATATTGCATCGTAACATTTACACAAGTACTGAGGGAGATGGGATATTGCATCGTAACATTTACACAAATACTGAGGGAGATGGGATATTGCATCGAAACATTTACACAAGTACTGAGGGAGATGGGATATTGCGTCACAACATTTACACAAGTACTGAGGGAGATGGGATATTGCGTCACAACATTTACACAAGTACTGAGGGAGATGGGATATTGCATCGTAACATTTACACAAGTACTGAGGGAGATGGGATATTGCATCACAGTAAGTCAGTATTTACACAAGTACTGAGGGAGATGGGATATTGCATCGTAACATTTACACAAGTACTGAGAGAGATGTGATATTGCATCGAAACATTTACACAAGTACTGAGGTAGATGGGGGATTACATCACAACATGTACACACGTACTCAGGGAGATGGGGGATTGCATCACAACATTTACACAAGTACTGAGGGAGATGGTATATTGCATCAAAACATTGGGGAGGATTACAGGTGAACATTCAATAAAATGTGTACAGTCTACATCCGTTATGTCGAATTCCGTCGGACCGAACAAAATACTTCGACATAACCGAAGTTTGACTTAACGAAATTCAATATAAACGAAGCCAGTTATATGTAAAATTATAGTGTCTGAAACAGGACTTTGATCCGACTTCGAGATAACCGGATAATTCGACATAACCGACTTTGACATAACGGATCTAGACTGTATATATATATAGCGGTGACGATGGCACAGTGCTAAGATATGTGGAGGATGACATCGCGGGTTCGAAACTGGGTTTAAGCTTATATAAAATACGTGTATTCAAAATGAGTGTATGCAGATATGCTTGCTAATATAACGTAATTTGTGTAATACACTATTTTTAAAATGCAATATTTAACCCTTTCCCCCTTAGAAGCGCTTCTCGACGCAAATTCCTATTGACATAGATCGGAACAACGTGTGTGTGTTTTACGTTTATTTATCGTCGCTACCGGTTGCCCATATGAGCGACGCCTCCTGAAGAGATTAGTCGTTTTAGATTTTTGGAGGATAGTGCAATGATACAGACAGAGACCCACTCCAAAGTCTCCTCTGGTTCTTTTACTTGACACGAGACCTCGGTTTAGCGTCCCATCTGAAAGACTGTTAATTTTTATTAGGGTCAGACGGGGGATCGAACCTGCGATCCCTGGATTACCAGTCCAGCGTGTTACCACTGGACTACAGATCCGTCTTAAACAACGTAGTGTAAAACACACTTTATAATTCCTAGTAACCTCTATGACGGTTGAGTAGACAAATTCACAGTTTATCCATTGCGTAGGATTGGTAAATTACAGCCAAATGTATGAAATAAAACTACATCTCTATGGGGGGAAAGGGTTAAGACATATGTGTTCCAATCTCAATAAACAGTCAAAGCGAAACATTAATAAGTTGAAATGCATTAATTTAAAGCGGACACGAGATCATTAATAGCCAGTAGCGATATGAATAAATATTTGCAAAATGATATGCACGACATGTCCGTAAATATTAGTTAGATAACAATACGCATGTTGAGATAGGAAGGTGTGGTGTCCGTTTGATTTTTGGTTACTTAAGTGGCTGTCGGTTATTTGCTTAATTAACAATCGTAATCGGTTATTTGATCGAAGCCGGACCGATAACATTCGGCTAAAGATCAGATGACTGCATACTAACTAAATGGGTAAATGCGACACCGAGGTTTTATGATAATTCACGATTAGACTGTCAATATTAATCGCATGCAAGTAGGTAGTAAGTTTGGCTAACGCTGTATTGTTTACTGATATTAAAATTGACAACTATCAGAAATGCAACTTAGCCCGTCGTCAAGTGTCAGAAATTGACACGCTACTATTTATTGAATGTATTTACGTGATATGTCAATAATAGACGGATATGTGGTCTAGTTGTTACCCCATGCCGTTGGACTGCGAATACATGGACCGCAGGTTCAATCCCTCGTCTGACCATAATCATATTAATCAATTTGAATCTGGATACCGTTCAAACAGTATTTGCAAAGAACATAGAGTCAGATCAGCCGCCATTGAACGTGCCATCTGATCAGGTTCTATGCTGTTTGCTATTCAGATGATCTTGCCAAGACACTTGGCTATGTAGCAAACAACACAGATCTTGATCAGCACGCAGCGTCACGCTGCGGCTGATCTAGATCTATGTTGTTTGCAAAAGCCTTAAATGTATCCAGAATGAAATGGAATAACAGTCTCTCATATGGTATTATAAAGTTGTAATCGAGGTCCCATGTATCGGTGACATAAATTGGGCATTAAAATAAAATAACCTGGACTATTTCTGGAATCTTCTTGTCAATCCCGATATTACGCTACCATCCATAGTATGAACATACTATTATACACCAGGAGGCAACGCCCCGATTATCTAGGGGGCAACGATAAATCGGGTCTTCTTTCCTATTTCTTACTCTCATTCAATGCTATACGTCAATACTTCTAGATCTCATTTCTGCATAATTTATTCTATTCCATTTTCATCTTTATTTCCTTTGTATATTTCTAAGTCCTTAAACGGTAGTGCGTGAAGTGTTTGAAAATCAAGGAATATTTATAAACAGATTGCTCAAAGAGTCTGCGATTAGCTATCATTTGATTATTGCATAACATTCATGTGTACATGTGTGTATTCAACCAGCTGCAAGTGGGTTGTCTACCCTTATATCATTGTCTACTCTTGTCTACCCGTATATCATTGTCTACCCTTGTCTACCCATATATCATTGTCTACCCGTATATCACTGCATACTCAATAGTAGCCCATATTACATTTTTAAATGTACAATAAAAATATTGACCTGGTTTCTATAAACATAGCATCTGATATAAACACAATAATTTCACTTTGTCCGGGGTGTGGAAGGGCGTAGCTATTCAATATATTCAGGTGGGGCCTTTGTGGGCGAGTGGGTACGGTCGTTGACATCAAATCATTTGTGGAAGTCGTGATAGCGCAGTGGATACGCGTTCGCTTCAGGTGCGAAATGTCCGGAGTTCGAGCCCCGCTGGAGCCGTTACGAGTGTGCCCTTAGGCAAGGCATTTAAATTCCACGTTGCCTCTTCTCTCTCCCTCGTGGCGATGGATTACATCAGGAATGAGGTCTCGAGAGTGATTAATATAAGTTGAAATAACTTGTTTCGCAATCGAGCTAAAATAAATTTGTATAAACTATCTTTATTTCCTTTTTCTATTTCTAAGCCCTTAGCTACCAATTTTCAGATATTTATAAGCGTTTCGATGCGTTTCCAATTTGAATGACACATATTTAAAGTTCTGGTCATTTCCGATATTACGCCAAGTTATTAAAGTTGCCATATATACCTGGTGCTAACATAGTATGCAGTGGAAAGAATTACCGTAAGCCTTTAGCTTTCAGTTCAATCCACATATCACGATATAAATGTATGTTTCTGTATATTTCTCAATGTATATTACATGTATCCTGATAAATAAATATGTTTAAACCAATCCACCTATCACGATATAAATGTATGTTTCTGTATATTTCTCAATGTATATTACATGAATCCTGATAAATAAATATGTTTGAACCAATCCACCTATCACGATATAAATGTATGTTTCTGTATATTTCTCAATGTATATTACATGTATCCTGATAAATAAATATGTTTAAACTAAACATCTTCTAAATAAAACAAAAATATCAATCAAACAAGCCCCGGTGAATTCGGTTCCATCAACACGACTACAAGACATGTTGTGACGTAATTAGGAAAATTAATTTGCACTACCGAAATGAACATATGCATACCCCGGTTTTTATTTGGCAATTGACTCGACTCGATTATTGCAATAACGTTTATGCCACACGCTTTACCTTTTTTGCACATTAAATTGACTTGTATTGCCAATATCCAAATAACTGCCTGTTAAACCAATCACGTGAAATGTTTTATCATCAATGAAATACAATAAACATATTTTAAGTTGTGTCTAATTTATGCCAGAGAGATTCTCTTTTCTTTGACACGGATTATAAAACGTTCGAGTGTGATTCTCAAAAGATAATTATAGCTAAAACAGACCTGGTGCCTGACCACAAGTATTCATACTTTATCTCGCAAATGAGTTCTAAAATGCACTTGGCAAGGTGGTTTTATTCTGGGAGGTCGTTTTGAGTATTAGCAGACAGATATAGCAACAATCCCCGGGTGGTCGATGGAGGACATAATATTAGTGTCGAGTGGTTTGCAAAAATAGTTTAATTTTATTTATATGAAGACATTAACTTTTTGACCGCTTCACTGTCATATGTTATGAGTCAAGGCAAATATGTTTCGAGTGTGCGTCCTGTGTACATATTGATTTATCTGTGTGACCAATAACCATACATTTTATGACTATATGGCCTTGAGGAATGACCCCCTAATGCTTTACTCGGGTATGTATACTCACCCGAAAAAGAAAGTGTGCACCTGGCTTGGTTAGAGGGAGAATGTTATACTTTATAGATCTATTGAAGCAAAATATAGGCAAATTTAGGTATCAAAATGTGCAAACATGTATTGGCTACACATTGTACTTTTAATTGAAATTTGATATTTATCAGAACATTGTTTTGTGTGAATATAAGCACATACAATTCCCCCTCTAACCGGGTGCGAACATTCTTTTTCGTGTGAGTATACCGTATATAATCTTCCAGGAAGCCTCCAAAAAGGTTTCAGTTGACATCCGCCTGGGATGGCCCTCGCCGGTTTGTGGCCGAGTTGTTACAGCTATTGACTTCAATACACTTGTCCCCCAACGCTGTAGGTTCGTATTCTACAAAAGGCGTTGAATCATTTCATCTTGGGAAGCTACCCAACTGGACTGTAGAAGGTCGGTGGTTCTACCCCGGTGTACGCTCATTTATGAAATAGTGCTCGGATAGGCACATGAGGTCATATCCCGTCATATGACCATCAGTAATTATAGGTTACAGCGGTATACAAGTCAGCGACCGTAACCACTCCACCACGTAGTCGGATTCAACGCCTTTCAAATTCGTGCAGGGCATACATTTATTTTTTTAAAAATCTATTTTTAGCCTATCGTCGCCTTCTGGCTAATCGGGACGGCGCCTCAAGAAGAATAGTAGTCCTTTTAATTATTGGAGGATAGTGAAACATATAGCAGACGCGTCGCTCGCCCATATGGTTCGCCGGGGGCGAGGGTGAATAAGCTCAATCATCATCACAGCAGACGCTTCAATTCCAGAAGCATGGTTCGTTTACATGCCGGTGTATTGGAGCGATACATGAAACATGGGCTTATCCATGTGAAAGACTGTTAATAATAATTTGGGTCAGACGCTGTGACACATAGATTCGCAGTACAACGTGTTACCACTGGACCGCTGCCTTGTCTATAAGGCATACATGGTGTGTGTTTTACGTTTATATATCGTCGCTACTGGTTACCCATATGAGCGACGCCTCCTGAAGAGATTAGTCATTTTAGATTTTTGGAGGATAGTGCAATGATACAGACAGAGACCCATTCCAGAGGCTGTGTAAAGCACCGACACGGGACCTAGGTTTAAAGTCCCATCTGAAAGACTGTTAATTTTATTAGGGTCAAACGGGGGGTTGAACCTGCGATCCCTGGGTTACCAGTCCAACATGTTAGTTAACCACTGGACTACATATTTGTTTGTAAGGCATACATGGTGACCGTGCTTATTTACCTGTGGGTAACCATGTGGGCGAGCGAAGGCATATATTCAATTTAAGAATGTACAAACCTGTGTTAGTGGTTACCTCCATTAACCAGTCAACCTGTATTAAGCAGCCACTTCCAGATTCCCAATATGTTGTTTTATTATACAGTTGACCTCTATTAAGCTGCCACCTGTGCTAAGCAACAACTTTCTGTGATTCCCTTGGCTGGCTGCTTAAGACAGGTTTGTCTGTATTTATACGTGCACGATGCACGACGCTGACACTGTATACTGCTATGCTCACACACATATTGATTAGTAGTCTGATCATGGAGGATAAATCGTCTGTTACTGTGCCACTCTCTGATGCTGATGTTGTCTCGTCCTGGAAGCTGGCGGCATTTAGCAAATTGTTTTATCCGATATACGAGAAAGTGTCCGCTTAACGTCCCTTGAATGTAAAACTAAACGAATCAGTATTCAAAGAAATTTGCCACAGGAAATGAAATACTGTATTTACAGAGAGTGACCCAATTAGCCATACTACTACTACTAATAATAATAATAATAAAGACGTTATTTGATGAGAGTTAATCTACCACGAGGCCTTCACCATAAAAAGTATATACAAATAAATACTAATCTCCCTGGAGGGGCCCTAAATAACAGATGAATAGAGATAGATGCTTCTTAGGACCCTCAAATAAATCCCCATTCCAGAGTCTCCTCTTGTTCTTGATATGGTGCTATGGTAAAGCACCGACACGATACCTCGGTTTAAAGTCCCATCTGAATGACTGCTAATTGTATTAGGGTCAGATGGGGGACCGAACCTGCGATCCCTGTATTCGCAGTTACCTAGGAGATGCACATGTCAGTTATACATTAAATGTAAAACCCCTGTCTACAATTACATTTGATGTTCAAATTGGTCTAGAAACAGGGATTGTTTGGAAACAGGAGTAGAGCTATTATCATTCAGACTAGTTACAAGATATCGCGGGTATTTAAAATGTGCTGACTTCGCACTTACCGTTTTCAAGAGTATCATGGGCGTCAAATGATTTACCCGTATTACATAAAACCCGACGGGGCGTAAATGGGTATGAAGACGGAATACAAAGGGCCAATGAGATCAAATAATCGTAGCGTGAAGATAATTAGTTAGTATTCAAAGAAACTTTAGACTGTGCCTCTCGTTTTGTTGTTTGACACCATTCCGCGACCAGATCGGAAGAAGATTATACCGTGCCCTTTACAATACAAAACAAACATCTCAATTTGGGACTAAATGTCACAAGTTTTCGCTACAGGCGTGTGGACTTATTAACACCATATCTTGTTTACATTGTAATTATTGATGTTACATGTAGATTTGTAGGTACTTTGAAAACTAATATGAGCTTAAAGTAAGTAAATATGCAATTTGTTTAGATCTATTATTGCTAAACAATTATTCAATTGCATCATTTAACATCACAAGTTATGTAGAGTAAAGTTAAGTATCAAAAAGGCAGCGGCGCCTTTGGTACGACTGTTGTGATTTAGTCCGACTATTTAAATACATAAAATAATAAAGCTGCACTATATTTTAAATAAGGTGACATGTGCATTTTACAAATTGTATAAATTGCGTTTGATTTCAAACCAAATATTGGCGCTAATTTAAACATCAGACAGACGAAAGCGTCCCACAAAGCAACCTTGTTAACATTTAATGATTCCGTCTAGTACATTAGGTAATACGATAGCTCTAGTGATGTACGAAGTGTCAATATTACAGACCATGTTCTACCCATTACCCGACCAACTGATTCTGTCCTACACCCATCGTCTCTTTGTATGTCAACACATGCATTCAACTAACATTTCACTTCTTCTCTTGAAATAAACTTAGTGAGTAACATCTCTACACCATTCTCTACCAAGGTCAACCTCTACCAACCTCTGCCAAAGTCATGCTCTGCCATGGTCAACCTCTACCATGGTCAACCTCTACCAAGGGCAACCTCTACCAAGGTCAATCTCTACCATGATCAATCTCTACCAACTTCTACCAAGGGCAACCTCTACCAACCTCTACCAAGGTCAATCTCTACAATGGTCAACATCTACCATGGTCAACCTCTACCAACCTCTACCATGGGTCAATCTCTACTAAGGTCAATCTCTACTAAGGTCAATCTCTACTAAGGTCAATCTCTACCAAGGTCAATCTCTACCATGGTCAACCACTACCAACCTCTACCATGGTCAACCTCTACCAAACTCTACCAAGGTAAATCTCTACAAAGGTCATTATCTACCATGGTCAACCTCTACCAAGGTCAATCTCTACCACGGTCAATCTCTACCATGGTCAACCTCTACCAACCTCTACCAAGATCAATCTCTACCAACCTCTACCATTGTCAACATCTACCAACCTAAGGTCAATCTCTACCATGGTCAATCTCTAATATGGTCAATCTCTACTATGGTCAACCTCTACCAACCTCTACCAAGGGCAACCTCTACCAACCTTTACCAAGGTCAATCTCTACAATGGTCAACCTCTACCATGGTCAACCTCTACCAAGGTCAATCTCTACTAAGGTCAATCTCTACCATGGTCAACCACTATCAATCTCTACCATGGTCAACCTCTACCAACCTCTACCAAGGTCAATCTCTACTAACCTCTACCAATGTCAACATCTACAAACCTAAGGTCAATCTCTACCAACCTCTATAATACATACAAGTTGATTGAAATGAAAGCTAAACGCTTATTAGATTTCTCGCCAGTTATCATTTGTGTAGGAAGACCCCGGATGCCATTCCGATCAGTATTTCAGGCACTTACGTGCACACGGGTGGACCCAGCGACCTACAACACGCCAGCTGGATAACTGCATCACTTAAAATAATTCTACATAAGGATTCGAACCCCCAGTGGTGAAGGTCAAGTGATTTGAAATCAACTACCTTAACCCTTTCCCCCTTAGAGATGTAGTTTTATTTCATACAGTTGGCTGTAATTTACCAATCATACACAATGGATAAGCTGTGAACTTGCCTACTCCACCTTCATGGAGGTTACTAGGAATTATTAAGTGTTGTATACACTATGTTGTTCCAATCCTTATTATAGCTTGTTTGACTACTAATGTTTCGATCTATGTCAATAGGCATCGTCATCGAGAGGTGCTTCTAAGGGGGAAAGGGTTAACCACGGAGGCCCCCATGTTTTCTCCTGAACAATCGGTAGACATGTGGCTAAATTTGGTCAAGCCATTGCCACACACTTCAAATTAGTTGACTCAAGACATGTATATCAACATTGCGCTAACATTGTTGAAATGATGTCACTTCCGTCATTTCAAAGTGAAACGTTTAAACGAATGTTCTCATTATCCTATCCAGTATCAATCCTAGTACTACATCTGCCGAATGTATTAAAATGGGCTCATATGGCCAAATGTTAGGTCACTAGTTCAACCAATAGAAAACCCGAGACTGCTATATTCTTATTAGCTAATTGTGTAGGTATTTTACCAAATTGATATGTGTAACCATGCAACAACCTCCGTCAGTATGTTGAAATGGTGTAACTGGGTTCACAACAACCAGGTGAACTATTTAGTGTCTCTACTGTTAAGTCACCAGTTTGTTGGTTTCTTTAATATTCTAATTTGCAATATGGGGCGACTTCAATTTCACTATTTTTCATCCTCCAACTTTAACCTCCTAAGCCAAATATTGAACATTTTAGACAATATTTCTTATACTCAGAGTCACACGTGTGGAACCCCTCCATTATCACAACGACAAAGCACATTATGTTCCACATTTTCTAAGTTTTATATATCAGGTGGTGTAAAGAACAGACGTTAATCTAATAAGCTTGATAAATTATAATTATACGTGTATAAAAGTCTTCTTCTCCTTCTTCTTATTATTATTACTATTATTATTACTATACTATTTTGTTACTTTCTCCGCAGATCTGTATAATAGCTATTTTGCTTTACGGAATATGGGACCAAAACAAAATTACCATTTCTTGTTATTTCTTCAATCGAATCTAATTTTCTTTCTGGTATATGTTTTACCTATAATATGAACTTCACAAGGTTCCACAGCTAGGTTGGGTCACGTTAAAATAGTATCTTCTCATTACTGGCCCACACACACAATGTAGACATTATGGTAGGTCAATCAGTGAATTCACACGCTTTCACTTTGAGACGAAGTGCGCTGTACGACAAGGTATACCATTATGTTGTATGTTGTTTTAGCATTTCATATATATGTTATTTTTTATCTATTTGTAATATAGGGTCATATCTATTTGTAATATAGTGTCACACAGTTACGTATGCACGAATATGTGAACCGAACAAGTCACGATACCTATTTTTGGAGAATAAACTGCAAAGCTTATGTGACAGGCGTAATTAGCCGAGGTAATTAAAATATTCATTCACCTGTTATTGCTGAAAGGTGTGGGGGACGTTCTTCTTTAATACCGTATATTTAGTAGCAATGATTGTCAAAATTGTAGCGACGAGATCAAAGGCACGAAGAAAATACATGAAACCCCTTAATGGATACATGACACTGTTCACCAATATTTACAAAATGGTCGCACAGTTTTTTCCCCTCTCAGTAATCGTAAAGTAAACAGCAATCGCTGGCTATCGTGTCCTTAAAATCACAACGATATATACTCAGAGATATCTAGTCAATTTGTTTTTTTGTATATATTTTTTGTTAGTCTCCAAAATAAAATCACACGCTGTCTGCTGTCTGGTGATACAGCGTACCCACCACATTTGTTTCAAATTTGATAGCGAATATAGCGCCGTTTGTTTAGTTGATACACATTTATTTCCATCTCGACTGCGAAGCAAATTCTTACAACTTATATTAATCACTTCGGAGACCTCATTCCTGATGGAATCCATCGCCACGAGGTTGAGAAAAGAGGCAATGTGGAATTTAAATGCCTTGCATAAAGGGCACACTCGTAGCGGCCCCAGCGGGGTTCGAACTCCTGGCTTTCGCAAGCGAATGCCCTACCACTGCGCTATTACGATTTGCACACACCGTTTGTTCACATCCCACCATCATGCTTTCACAGTTATAGAGTACGAATTATTAAATAAAGTTATTACTTCTAAGACCATGTGGTCTGTGTTGTCAATAATTTATAAGTTCGTCCCTTCGCAGCTGGGTGAATATTTGAAGTGAGCGCAACATCACGGGTGTGTGTCTATGCTTTGTATGTAATTACAGTACAGCTACGAAGTGTATGGGTGCTATGTTGGACTCATGCATGAGCCAGTATTTTGTCCAGTCCATATCACAGACATGCCTACACGACTGTTACTTAAATTCGTATCAAATGTTCACTTCATCAAGATGACATGCATGCAGAGCCCATATTTATCTATGTTCATCCACTGTCACGCAAGATCACTGTTACACAAGTTCAATGTCACACACGATCACTGTCACGCAAAATAACTTTCACACAAGATCAATGTCAGAAAAGGTCACTGTCACGTAATATCATGTTCACGCAATATCACTGTCACACAGTAGCATTGTCACGTATGATCACTGTCACGCAAGGCCAATGTCACGCAATATCACTGTCACGCAAATCTCTATATATGTTTCGTGTCCGGTCAATAACCCTTCAACTCTCTGACCGGGATGTTTACTCTGAGGTGGTGATGGGGTTACCAATTCGGATAGGTGTTTATTTTCCGGAGACTCCGGTATCCTCACACACGAAGGACCACGTACACGGTTTTCATCCACACCAACTAGAGTTGATTAATAGAAGTTACTGTGAAAAGCTTGTTTCGCCATCCTTATCAAGTAAATAACATGTATACTTTACCGTTAACTCTTCAAAGGTTCAGCACATTTTAAAAAAATAACGTATAACAAATGCTATCTATATAGAGACGATGTTCAGAGGGATTGTTTCAGCAATATCGTTTCTAGGTCAAGGTCACACGCGGAATATAAGTGTTCAACTGGGAATATTTCATAATATTTCGTATCTGGTCCATGTCTTCTAAATGACTGCACGTAGTATTATGCAACTACCATCAGTTGTTCACCTTATCAAGACTACTTACAGAACCCAGGTTTGAACGCAATGCAGGTTTGAAGGCATGTATTCAAGGTCACGGTCGTACGTAACGGTCAACAGCCAATACTCTATATTTTGTATCTAGATTCATTGTCCGCTCTGTATCTCCTTGACGACTGGAAGTATTTTCATTAAATCATTAGAGACACGTGTCAGTTACTGTACAGTGAATACCCTTTAAGGGGGTTCGTTTCCTCTGTTTGTATCGTTGTTTCCTTTGCACATGCTATCAATGTTCATACATTTTCTCATTTTATTATTACAAGAGTAAAAACAAAGTATTCCAATTAAAAGGACGATATACATTTCGGGATAATTCGGACGTTATGCCTAGGAAGGTAAAAGTAATACCAGCGTTGTCACTCATTGTTTACATCATCAAGACGACACGCAACTATCCAAGGTCACCGTCGCAGCTGCATGTCTACGAGGTATTATTCAGTCTTATGACATGAAGGGCCTCTTAAGTGGTTTCCTCTGTTTTTATCGTTGTATCCTTTGCACAACATGCTATCAATTTCAATCCACTTAACTTATTACACAACATCAGCATATGTCAATTCTCTCTATATATAATTGACCATCAATCTGTCTGCCATTTTACCTCCCCTGTATTAAACGTGGTTTGTGGGTATTCGTTACCTTCAATGTATAGTTACGTCCTCAGAAGCCATATACTGAGGTCGAAACCAAACCGGAACTCAAGTTTCGAAAGTCCGTCAGCTTTTGATAGTTGTAATTTTTCGGATGCTACCTATATTTCGGATACTACTATTAACGTTGATGTTGTTTAAGTTTTTGGTATGCCAACGAAGATGTTTGGAGTGTTCGCCAACTACTGGTTTGTTACACCATGTTAGGCAATTGCTGAAGACAACGGATAAGTTTGAAGCATTCGTCACACTTTTCTAGAATGGACGCTTGTTGAAGACAATGAATAAATCAGAAACGTTCCAATACTGAACTATCTTGGAATGCCATGTTGGCAGTATTATCCGTACCACACCGAACATACTCAGTTACACTATATACGTGCAACATTGACGTGTTCTGTTTCCAGGCATGTACGTTATTCACATACAAGCGGTACTGAGAAACTCAGTGATTGTCTGGAAAGGTCAGTCACGGCAAAGGAAGCCGATCAATAGGTGTAAATAGTCACTCAAAGTCACTTCTGTTTCTCAGAAAACAGATCTGGAAATTCCTATATAGCGAGAAAACGTCCTAGTCGACATTTTGGGTGTTACAACAGAACATAGTACGTCACGAAAAACCCTTCAATAATATAGAAGCATATATATTTACTGCTTTTTGCGCCCATCGACTCTGTCGTCAATAATTAAAACACTAGTGTCTCCCTGAATCATATATCTTGTACTGGCACTGGGGTAGAACCACCGACCGTCCACAAACGAGCTGTATAGCTTCCCCATATGAAGTAATTTGGAACCTCCATTGAGATTCCAACCTACAACGGTGAGGGGCCACGACCTCAGTCACGGCGGCCCCTTAGTCGGAATGTTGTTATACTGTGCATGTAACATACACATTATGTGATGTCAACAAGTTTACACCAAGCTAATACCGATATTGAAAACTACTTTTACATTTCAAGGCACTTACTATTTTGCGTTTATATCCGAGAATTATATATTGTTTGTACGGAATTGTCTCATAATATAATATGTTCGTTTAGTTGTTTTCCTTTTTTTCTGACATAATTAATTCGTCTGCGAAGGAACGTTATGTGTAAATAATGTCGTCTGGTACGAATCATTTGGAACCTCTCGGTAATCTCTCTTCAATGAATATTACGGGAATTTCCGATATAACCCAAGCAGATGCTGCGTTGCCAAGGCAACTGTCACGTGGTTCATTGTCATAATTAATTTAATGAAAATTTCATGACACTGTGATCACGTGACCTCTAATATTGGAAGATACCCTATTGGTAATGCGAGATACGGCGTATATCTACTGCTGTCATGTGCAATCGCATAGCCCTGCTATTCCGCCTGTGACGTAGAAATATGGCGGAAAAATTCAATACATTCACATACATTACCGATATTGATTTCTGAACAATCCAAAGGCATGTTCCGCCAATACATCCATACTGTGTCATCCATTTGCAAGATTACTTGAATCAGATGGTTTGGAATGATGCTGAGCTAGTTGTGTGGCTATCGTATAATTTGATTAGCATTATGTAATGTATTAGTGGCAATAGGCTTTTGTAAATCTGTCATATTTACCACGTATTATTGCTCAAATATAGAATATAGGAATTATATACCGCGAAATCAGTTACTGTCAAATCTCTGTTGGATGCTATTTGAATTGAATCGGAAAATTAATGTTGGTAATATACATCAACTCGTGATTGGCTATTATTATCTTCACAATCGATTCATATAATGACGATGATGATTTGTGGTCCGGAATTAATTCGTGCGATCTTTATTCAATCAAGACAGTTTTTCTCGAATAGGCGGTCCTGTGATTTGGGCAGCATAGCCTAAAGACATGGGAAAATCATTCTGGATTCTAACTTGGATTAAACCGAACCATAATGAAACATGCGAACGGATTAGAACACGCACTCTTTTCGAATAATGCGAGGATATATCATAAAAACTCGTCGTGGCTGTTGATGAAGGTGGCGTTGCCGAGAACATGGGCAAGAAAATACAATGTATAGGGCGTTATGTGATGGACGGGCAAGTGCTCGGCAAGGGTAACTTTGCCAGAGTCGAACTAGCCACCCATAGCGTCACGGGCTGTAAGGTGGGTGTACTGCGTTGTTGTGCGATCCCACAGTATTTGTTTTCATGTTACTTGTATATTGTATTAATGAAGCTTTTGTTTGATATTATCACGTGTATTAAACCTTACTTTCAGAATTAAGTATGCATCATTTCGTTTGATTGTTTTCTCTATTTTATTTGAAGTCGTGATAGCGCCGTGGTAGGTCGTTCGCTTCAGGTGCGAACGACCCGATGTTCGAGCTCTGTTGGAGCCGTTACGATTGTGTCCTTAGGCAAGGCATTAACATTCCACGTTGCCTCTTCTCTCTCCCTCGTGGCAATGTATTCCATCAGGAATGAGGTATCGAGCGTGATTAATATAAGTTGTAATAACCTGTTTCGCAATAGAGCTAAAGTAAATTTGTATAAACTAATTAAACATAATCCAGTTTGTTCAGAGATTGGCACAGTTACGTTCAAATGAGCATCTTCGTGCGCCTTGATTTATCACAGAAACTAAGCTGTCGGTTAGCCCCCCCACCCACCTCCCAATAATGATCATATCAATTAACAAATAAACAATATGTCTATTGTTTTACAATTTAGTGTTCAATCGCCAAACACGTATTGAATGTACTTACATTATCTTTTATATGGACGAGTTACGTAATTCAAATGTTCATATAACAACAATGAGGGACCTCACTCGTTTTTCTATTACCTCCCTTGGTTAGATAAAGTCCGATTTATCCCAAAATGTATAGCGGTCCTTTCGGTTGGAATCCTTTGTTTTTACAGTTGTTCCCTAACCAGATATTGCGTTATGATAAATGTGGTTTTATCCAAATCGTATTAATTAATTGATAAAAATGTTACAGATATTTTACCCATTGGATATACTGTAGGATATCTGTCGAGATATAGTAACATAATAATTATAAAATGAGAACATGGAAGAAAATAGATTGCATGTTGTGCAAAGGAAACAACGATAAAAACAGGGGAAACAGATGACCTACATAATTTTAGAGAGTATTCAGGGGCAGTAACTGACCGATCTTGTAAAAACTGGTACTTGTGGATGATATAATCGTTCCTCTGCCTAAGATGGAAACTTGTGCTAGTTGTGTGGCTGTATGTGTATGTTATGGTGCCTTCTATTACTGACATGTTAGTAGCCTCGGAACAGGCGTTCATACACTATGCCTTATCAGTCATATAAATACATTTTAAATTTTTAACACCGATACCATTACTTGTGCCAATTGAGTTCCTGATAATATCATTTTGCAAGAAGTAAATTAGAGAATACTCGACAGACTAGAACCCAGGCTAACATGTTTGTAGCATTTTCAAAAGTAAAAGTGCATCTGTAGAACATTTCTATTGATTTACAGAAATGCCAATTCTCCATGCGTTCTGTTTTAAACTTTTAATGTTGATATGGCATATGGTATTATCCGGAAGCAAGCACACACATATGTCTCAGAAGATACTCGACCTCTAGTTATTAAATTCATCTTCTAGAGAAAGGTTTCTTTGAGATATGTAACTATGACTTTCTGAATTTAAAATGGGAGAGGCTAGTGTGTGGATTTCAAATAGTGTGTTTTACGTTTGTTATTCGTCGCTACCGGTTGCCCATATGAGCGACGCCTCCTGGAGATATTAGTCATTGTTATATGTTGGAGGATAGTGGAATGGTAAAGACAGAGACTCATGCCAGAGTCTTCTCTTGTACTCTTATGTGCATGGTTTAATGTACTGACACGAGAACTCGGTTTAAATTCTCAGCTGAAAGATTGTTAATATTATTATGGTCAGACGGGGGTTCTAACTTGCGATCCTTGGATTCGCACTCCAACGTGTTATCCACTGGACTACTGACAGGTCTATTTGAAATATATTGTTAATGATGGATTCATTTGTATACCTCTCTCATATTCATCGTCACTACCGGTTGCCCATATGAGCGACGCCTCCTGAAGAGATTAGTCATTTTAGAATTTTGGAGGATAGTGCAAGACAGACAGACAGCCATTCCAGAGTCTCCTCTGGTTCCATTACGTTCACGGTGTACAGCACCGACACGAGACCTCGGTTTAAAGTCCCATCTGAAACCTCTCTCATATATAATATATATATATACACACACATATATGCCGTCGATCTGCTGAATAATCCACGCTTCCTCCCAACATTAGCTGTAAGCAGAAAGGGAAACATCTTAGTCGAAGTGCGCAGTTGTGTCCCATATGTACTTACGAGTTTAAGAAGCCTCCCTGGACCAGTGATTATGGTCGTTGACTTCACATTATTTGCCCTTCACCGCTGTAGGTTCGAATCCGAATGGGGGGTGTAAACATTCTTTCAAGCGAGGAAGCCATCCAGCTGGCTTGCGGAAGGTTGATGGTTCTATCCGGGTACCCGCCCGTGACTGAAGTACTTCTCAGAGGGGCACCAGTGGTCTTCCTCCACCAATAATAGCTGGATAATCTCTTTCTGACCTAAGCTGTTGGTGCAGATTTAAGCCCACAACACAAACAAACAAACAAAACTACAAATACAAGAACTTATTGGGTTAACAAAGCTTGTCTATTCTATACCATGGCTTCTATAGTTGTTGGGTATAAATTATCACCTTTCTTCTATACCTTGGCTTCTGTAGTTGTTGGGTATAAATTATCACCTTTCTTCTATACCTTGGCTTCTGTAGTTGTTGGGTATAAATTGTCACCTTTCTTCTATACCCTGGCTTCTGTAGTTGTTGGGTATACATTGTCACCTTCTATACCCTGGCTTCAGTAGTTATTGGGTATACATTGTCACATTTCTTCTATTCCCTGGCTTCTGTAGTTGTTGGGTATAAATTGTCACCTTTCTTCTATACACTGGCTTCTGTAGTTGATGGGTATACATTGTCACCTTTCTTCTATTCCCTGGCTTCTGTAGTTGTTGTGTATAAATTGTCACCTTTCTTCTATACCCTGGCTTCAGTAGTTGCTGGTTATACATTGTCACCTTTCTTCTATTCCCTGGCTTCTGTAGTTGTTGGGTATAAATTGTCACCTTTCTTCTATTCCCTGGCTTCTGTAGTTGTTGGGTATAAATTGTCACCTTTCTTCTATTCCCTGGCTTCTGTAGTTGTTGGGTATACATTGTGACCTTTCTTCTATTCCCTGGCTTCTGTAGTTGATGGGTATAAATCGTTACCTTTCTTCTATTCCCTGCTTCTGTAGTTGTTGGGTATAAATTGTCACCTTTCTTCTATTCCCTGGCTTCTGTAGTTGTTGGGTATAAAGTGTCACCTTTCTTCTATACCCTGGCTTCAGTAGTTGTTGGGTATAAATTGTTACCTTTCTTCTATTCCCTGGCTTCAGTAGTTGTTGGGTATAAATTGTCACCTTTCTTCTATACCCTGGCTTCTGTAGTTGTTGAGTATAAATCGTTACCTTTCTTCTATACCCTGGCTTCAGTAGTTGTTGGGTATAAATTGTCACCTTTCTTCTATACCCTGGCTTCTGTAGTTGCTGGGTATACATTGTCACCTTTCTTCTATACACTGGCCTCTGTAGTTGTTGGGTATATATTATTACCGTTCTTCTATACCATGGCTTCTGTAGTTGATGGGTATACATTGTCACCTTCTATACCCTGGCTTCAGTAGTTGTTGGGTATAAATTTTCACCTTTCTTCTATACCCTGGCTTCTGTAGTTGTTGGGTTTACATTATTACCTTTCTTCTATAACATGGCTTCTATAGTTGTTGGGTATAAATTGTCACCTTTCTTCTATACACTGGCCTCTGTAGTTGTTGGGTATACATTGTCACCTTTCTTCTGTACCCTGGCTTCTGTAGTTGATGGGTATAAATTGTCACCTTTCTTCAATACCCTGGCTTCTGTAGTTGATGGGTATACATTGTCATCTTTCTTCTATACCCTGGCTTCAGTAGTTGTTGGGTATAAATTGTCACCTTTCTTCTATACCATGGCTTCTGTAGTTGATGGGTATAAATTGTCACCTTTCTTCTATACCCTGGCTTCTGTAGTTGATGGGTATAAATTGTCACCTTTCTTCAATACCCTGGCTTCTGTAGTTGATGGGTATAAATTGTCACATTTCTTCTATACCCTGGCTTCTGTAGTTGTTGGGTATACATTGTCACCTTTCTTCTATGCCCTGGCTTCAGTAGTTGTTGGGTATAAATTGTCACCTTTCTTCTATTCCCTGGCTTCTGTAGTTGTTGGGTATAAATTGTCACCTTTCTTCTATATCATGGCTTCTGTAGTTGTTGGGTATAAATTGTCACCTTTCTTCTATACACTGGCTTCTGTAGTTGATGGGTATAAATTGTCACCTTTCTTCTATACACTGGCTTCTGTAGTTATTGGGTATAAATTGTCACCTTTCTTCTATTCCCTGGCTTCTGTAGTTGTTGGATATAAATTGTCACCTTTCTTCTATACCCTGGCTTCTGTAGTTGATGGGTATAAATTGTCACCTTTCTTCTATTCCCTGGCTTCTGTAGTTGTTGGGTATAAATTGTCACATTTCTTCTATACCCTGGCTTCTGTAGTTGTTGGGTATAAATTGTCATCTTTCTTCTATACCCTGGCTTCTGTAGTTGATGGGTATAAAATGTCATCTTTCTTCTATACCCTGGCTTCTGTAGTTGTTGGGTATAAATTGTCACCTTTCTTCTATACCCTGGCTGCTGTAGTTGTTGGGTATAAATTGTCACCTTTCTTCTATACCCTGGCTTCTGTAATTGTTGGGTATAAAGTGTTACCTTTCTTCTATACCCTGGCTTCTGTAGTTGTTGGGTATACATTGTCACCTTCTATACCCTGGCTTCAGTAGTTGTTGGGTATAAATTGTCACCTTTCTTCTATACCCTGGCTTCAGTAGTTGTTGGGTATAAATGTTCACCTTTCTTCTATACCCTGGCTTCTGTAGTTGTTGGGTTTACATTATTACCTTTCTTCTATAACATGGCTTCTATAGTTGTTGGGTATAAATTGTCACCTTTCTTCTATACACTGGCCTCTGTAGTTGTTGGGTATAAATTGTCACCTTTTTCTATACCATGGCTTCTGTAGTTGTTGGGTATAAATTGTCACCTTTCTTCTATACACTGGCTTCTGTAGTTGTTGGGTATAAATTATCACCTTTCTTCTATACCCTGGCTTCTGTAGTTGATGGGTATAAATTGTCACCTTTCTTTTATTCCCTGGCTTCTGTAGTTGTTGGGTATAAATTGTCACATTTTTCTATACCCTGGCTTCTGTAGTTGTTGGGTATAAATTGTCATCTTTCTTCTATACCCTGGCTTCTGTAGTTGATGGATATAAAATGTCATCTTTCTTCTATACCCTGGCTTCTGTAGTTGTTGGGTATAAATTGTCACCGTTCTTCTATACCCTGGCTTCTGTAGTTGTTGGGTATAAATTGTCACCTTTCTTCTATACCCTGGCTGCTGTAGTTGTTGGGTATAAATTGTCACCTTTCTTCTATACCCTGGCTTCTGTAGTTATTGGGTATAAAGTGTTACCTTTCTTCTATACCCTGGCTTCTGTAGTTGTTGGGTATAAATTGTCACCTTTCTTCTATTCCCTGGCTTCTGTAGTTGTTGGGTATATATTGTCACCTTTCTTCTATACCCTGGCGTCTGTAGTTGTTGGGTATAAAGTTTCACCTTTCTTCTATACCCTGGCTTCTGTAGTTGTTGGGTATAAATTGTCACCTTTCTTCCATTCCCTGGCTTCTGTAGTTGTTGGGTATACATTGTCACCTTTCTTCCATTCCCTGGCTTCTGTAGTTGCTGGGTATACATTGTCACCTTTCTTCCATTCCCTGGCTTCTGTAGTTGTTGGGTATAAATTGTCACCTTTCTACTTTACACTGTCCGCTTTAGCAGTTGAATACAAATGCTCTCCTATTTGTTTCTGCAACCGAGCTTCGTTAGCAATTGTGAGCAAATTGCATGGATCCGTTGTTCCACTTGCTTCCTTAGACAGTGGGTACCAATTGTCTCCCTCCTCCTACTATTTCCTGGTTTCCGTTTGATGTCCTATGCACTCACCGGATACAAGGTGAGCGATGGCCCGTTTGATTTCGTACATACATGAGCAACATAACATTCTTTGATCAGAACTATTTTAGAATTATATTGATATGCTATAAAGACGCAGGTTTTTCTATGCATATTTCCAGCGAGACCTGCAAGAAATCAATGAAACACGTTGCTATGGACACGGCTACTAATCAAGTATATATAGATAATAAATGATACAAGTACCTATATATTGTACTATTCCATAGTATAATTATGATATAGGTATATGGCCAATTACAACATTTATTATGGCAAATCAGTATTGTACATGTATATGCATTTGACCATTAACACATAGTGGGTTTGAAGTTGGCAAAGAAAAATAAATATAAACATACAATGTATATACATGCAGTTTAATTTGCAATACATACAGATAAAACAAAACAACATGTTAATTAGAACATTAAATTATGGAACAGATAATAGGGTTGTAAATTTAGTATTGACACCTGTAAACGCCGTCGTCATTTTGTATTATTATACATCGATTATTTCAACTTCATCCTACCGAATTTTCGTTAAAGCCGCATGTATCGCGGTATCTCAACTACTAAACACGTACACACCTAGTTAATTTGTGATAGAGTAACTGTTCTTTGATTATAACCAAGTACTTTAATGAGCCAGCTTCTCTTTGCTCTTTGTCTAAACAATGCTATCGCAACGCGCTCGCTTCTCACCAATACAACCAGGGTTGATCGAACCGGGAAGTATATGAGACGGTACGGTGTTCGCCAGATCGGACAGGTGGGTATTTCCGGGTACTCCGGTTTCCTCCCACACGAATGACAACATATACACGTTCATCCGCGCCAACGAGAGTGATTAATATAAGTTGTTAAAACTTGCTTCACAATCGTTGTAAAATAAATAAAGTTTTAAAAAAATGCTATCGTTCTGAAATAAGAAGTGACCTTTGGAACAATGCCTAGCAGTAGTTTTAGAACGAAATGCTATATGCAAGTGCTACATTTAACAATGATATAGAAATTTGTTAATTGATATAGACAACTTAAAGCAAAATATTAAACATCCACTACTAGTATCATTACTAATACGTTTGTTATGTAAGCATTATATTACGTATCCCGAAATATTAGTAGAACGCACGTGCATACTTCACGAACACCAAACATGAACTGTGAGTAATTACAGTCTTATTAAATTTTACGTAACTTCAAAACCAACTCGCCAATATCGCCAAAATATAACCACCGTCAATATAACTAAGCATACAGTAGTTGAAACAGCGAACAATGGACCCCACCTGCTTTCCGTGGAAATGGATATCATAGCATGATATATCATACCAATATTTGTTTTTATTAACTCAGTGCGGCATTACCCTAGCTCAGTATGGCATTTATCCCATCTCAGTACGGCATTTATCCTAACTCAGTACGGCATTTATCCTAACTCAGTACGGCATTATCCTAACCCAGTACGGCATTATCCTAGGCATTATCCAAACTCAGTACGGCATGTATCCTAACACAGTACGGCATTTATCCTAACTCAGTACGGCATTTATCCTAACTCAGTACGGCATTATCCTAACTCAGTACGGCATTTATCCTAACTCAATACGGCATTATCCTAACCCAGTACGGCATTATCCTAACTCAGTACGGCATTTATCCTGACTCAATACGGCATTATCCTAACCCAGTACGGCATTATCCTAACTCAGTACGGCATTATCCTAACCCAGTACGGCATTATCCTAACCCAGTACGGCATTATCCCTAACCCAGTACGGCATTATCCTAACTCAGTACGGCATTATCCTAACCCAGTACGGCATTATCCTAACTCAGTACGGCATTATCCTAACCCAGTACGGCATTATCCTAACTCAGTACGGCATTATCCTAACCCAGTACGGCATTATCCTAACCCAGTACGGCATTATCCTAACCCAGTACGGCATTATCCTAACCCAGTACGGCATTATCCTAACCCAGTACGGCATTATCCGTTCGCAAACATGAAGTTTAGCCAAAGCACGATGAGTAAACTACATTTGCGATGACATTTCTCCAAAGATATGGCACGCCGAAATACTTAAATTAAACACAGTATTCCAGACAGTTGTTTAATGTGAGAAAGTAAGTGAGTTTGTGTGGGCTGTTTGAATGATGGGATAGACTAGCCTTAGAATTGGCACCGTATATTCCACATATAATGTGATACTGAGGCGCTACAGATTTAGTAAATGACCCTCGATAAATAAACAAGCTATTTATAGATATAATTGTTCAAGCGACACTACTCATGTCTAAGTTAGAACAAGAAAAACTATTACATATTTATAAAACTATTACATATAAATATATGTAATATGTAATAGAAGGACGATTGAAAACTCACTCGGATAATGTGTGTTTGTACGTTTATTTATCGTCGCTACTGGTTACCCATATGAGCGACGCCTCCTGAAGATATTAGTCATTTTAGATGTTGGAGGATAGTGCAATGATACAGACAGAGACCCATTCCAGAGTCTCCTCTGGTTCTTTTACGTGCACGGTGTTAAGCATTGACACGAGACCTTGGTTTAACGTCCCACCTGAAAGACTGTTAATTTTATTAGGGTCAGACGGGGGATCGAACCTGCGATCCCTGGATTACCAGTCCAGCGTGTTACCACTGGGCTACAGATCCGTCTGTATCGGATAATGTGTATTTGAGTGAATGTATATATACATTATAAAGCGCATAATTTAGTAATTAGATGTAAACATGTTGACAATAACATGAAACCCTGTCCAACATAATAGTATAATATACCACATCCCTGCTGGAACAACCGCGAATCATATGGGAACCAAATATTGTTGCAGAATGTCAACTACGTAAATATATTGACCTGGCCATTTCTGGATTCCAGCTCAAGCCTGTATTTCTATGCGCACACCAGTGAACGCTTGGAACTAGTTTCCGGAAAACAATTGGCGAATTTTTAATACCTATACTAGAATACATAGCAGTAATTCTTGTGGAAGTCGTGATAGCGCAGTGGATGCGCGTTCGCTTCAGGTGCGAAAGGTCCGGAGTTCGAGCCCCACTGGAGCCGTTACGATTGTGCCCTTAGGCAAGGCATTTAAATTCCACATTGCCTCTCTCTCTCCCTCGTGGCGATGGATTCCATCAGGAATGAGGTCTCGAGAGTGATTTATATAAGTTGAAATAACTTGTTTCGCAATCGAGCTAAAATAAATTTGTATAAAAAAAAAATAATTCTTATCACATAAATTCCCATTCGTCCAGAAAACTATTTATAGATACAAATCTTTGAAATGAACTCATATACACTACCGTCTCCATGGCCTAGTGGCTAAGGCGTCCACCTATGGAGCGGGAGGTCGAACGGTTGAATTTCGAAGGTTCGAACCTCGTCAGGAGTTCGTTCTGATATGGCGGGTTGGTGAGCTGCCAGCTAGGTACATAATGGTTAGAAATTGCCCATCAACCTGGCGTCTGATATTCAAGGATAGGATTCTGGGAGTACTGACACTCATAAAAAGGGTATCTCAGAAGTCAGAAATGCTGGCACTTTCAATAGGGACAACAGTAGAATAAACACACACTTTAGTTTATACAAATGTATTGTACCTCGAATGTGAAACAAGTTTTTTCTTAATAACCTATATTAATCACCCTCGAGACCTCATTCCTGATGGAATCCATCGCCATGAGGGAGAGAGATGAGGCAATTTAAATGCAGTACCTAGTATAAGAGCACATTGCACTCGTAACGGCTCCAGCGGGGCAAACGCTCATAACGGCTCCAGCGGGGCGAAAACTCCGGGCCTTTTCGCACCTGAAGGAATGCGCTATACCATTGCACTATCATGACTTCCACAACAAACACTTTACACAGTCCGTATATTAGATACGCTATTGATTGATGGTATGTCGTATAAAGGACATGTATACAACTCATGCAATCTCACGAATATGTTATCTCAGGAGTATGTTATCTCAGGAGTATATTGTCTCACGAGTATGTTATCTCACGAGTATGTTGTCTCAGGAGTATGTTATCTCACGAGTATGTTACCTCACGAGTATGTTATCTCACGAGTATGTTATCTCACGAGTATGTTATCTCACGAGTATGTTACCTCACTAGTATAATATATCTCAGGAGTATGATATCTCAGGAGTATGTTATCTCACGAGTATGTTATCTCACTAGTATGTTATATCTCAGGAGTATGTTATCTCACTAGTATATTATATCTCAGGAGTATGTTATCTCACGAGTATGTTATCTCAGGAGTATGTTATCTCACGAGTATGTTATCTCACTAGTATGTTATCTCACTAGTATATTATATCTCAGGAGTATGTTATCTCATGAGTATGTTATCTCACGAGTATGTTATCTCACTAGTATATTATATCTCAGGAGTATGTTATCTCACGAGTATGTTATCTCAGGAGTATGTTATCTCAGGAGTATGTTATCTCACGAGTATGTTATCTCACTAGTATATTATATCTCAGGAGTATGTTATCTCACGAGTATGTTATCTCACGAGTATGTTATCTCACGAGTATGTTATCTCACTAGTATATTATATCTCACGAGTATGTTATCTCACTAGTATATTATATCTCAGGAGTATGTTATCTCAGGAGTATGTTATCTCACGAGTATGTTATCTCAGGAGTATGTTATCTCACGAGTATGTTATCTCAGGAGTATGTTATCTCACGAGTATGTTATCTCACTAGTATATTATATCTCAGGAGTATGTTATCTCACGAGTATGTTATCTCACGAGTATGTTATCTCACGAGTATGTTATCTCACTAGTATATTATATCTCACGAGTATGTTATCTCACTAGTATATTATATCTCAGGAGTATGTTATCTCAGGAGTATGTTATCTCACGAGTATGTTATCTCAGGAGTATGTTATCTCACGAGTATGTTATCTCAGGAGTATGTTATCTCACGAGTATGTTATCTCACTAGTATATTATATCTCAGGAGTATGTTATCTCACGAGTATGTTATCTCACGAGTATGTTATCTCACGAGTATGTTATCTCACTAGTATATTATATCTCACGAGTATGTTATCTCACTAGTATATTATATCTCACGAGTATGTTATCTCACTAGTATGTTATCTCACGAGTATGTTATCTCACGAGTATGTTATCTCACTAGTATATTATCTCTCACGAGTATGTTAACTCAGGAGTATGTTATCTCACGAGTATGTTATCTCAGGAGTATGTTATCTCACGAGTATATTATCTCTCACGAGTATGTTATCTCACGAGTATATTATCTCTCACGAGTATGTTATCTCACTAGTATGTTATATCTCACGAGCATGTTATCTCACTAGTATGTTATATCTCACGAGTATGTTATCTCACTAGTATGTTATATCTCACGAGCATGTTATCTCACGAGTATGTTGTCTCACGAGTATGTTGTATCACGAGTATGTTGTCTCAGGAGTATGTTGTCTCACGAGTATGTTGTCTCACGAGTATGTTGTATCACGAGTATGTTGTCTCAGGAGTATGTTGTCTCACGAATATGTTATCTCACGAGCATGTTATCTCACGAGTATGTTATCTCACTAGTATATTATATCTCAGGAGTATGTTATCTCACGAGTATGTTATCTCAGGAGTATATTATCTCACTAGGATGTTATCTCACTAGTATGTTATCTCACGAGTATATTATCTCACTAGTATGTTATCTCACTAGTATGTTATCTCACTAGTATGTTATCTCACTAGTATGTTATCTCACTAGTATGTTATCTCACTAGTATGTTATCTCACTAGTATATTATCTCACTAGTATATTATCTCACTAGTATGTTATCTCACTAGTATGTTATCTCACTAGTATGTTATCTCACGAGTTTGTTATCTCACTAGTATGTTATCTCACTAGTATATTATCTCACTAGTATATTATATCTCAGGAGAATGTTATCTCACTAGTATGTTATCTCAGGAGTATGTTATCTCACTAGTATGTTATCTCACTAGTATGTTATCTCACTAGTATGTTATCTCACTAGTATATTATATCTCAGGAGTATGTTATCTCAGGAGTATGTTATATCTCACTAGTATGTTATCTCACTAGTATATTATATCTCACTAGTATGTTATCTCACTAGTATATTATATCTCACTAGTATATTATATCTCAGGAGTATGTTATCTCACTAGTATATTATATCTCAGGAGTATGTTATCTCACAAATCACAGTATTTATCTCACAGTATTACAAATATATCACGAGTATGTTATCTCACTAGTATATTATATCTCAGGAGTATGTTATCTCACTAGTATATTATATATCAGGAGTATGTTATCTCACTAGTATATTATATATCACGAGTATGTTATCTCACTAGTATATTATATATCACGAGTATGTTATATCACGAGTATGTTATCTCACTAGTATATTATATCTCAGGAGTATGTTATCTCACTAGTATATTATATATCAGGAGTATGTTATCTCACTAGTATATTATATATCACGAGTATGTTATCTCACTAGTATATTATATATCACGAGTATGTTATATCACGAGTATGTTATCTCACTAGTATATTATATCTCAGGAGTATGTTATCTCACTAGTATATTATATCTCAGGAGTATGTTATCTCACTAGTATATTATATCTCAGGAGTATGTTATCTCACTAGTATATTATATCTCACGAGTATGTTATCTCAGGAGTATGTTATCTCACTAGTATATTATATATCACGAGTATGTTATCTCACTAGTATATTATATATATCACGAGTATGTTATCTCACGAGTATGTTATCTCACTAGTATATTATATCTCAGGAGTATGTTATCTCACTAGTATATTATATCTCAGGAGTATGTTATCTCACTAGTATATTATATATCACGAGTATGTTATCTCACTAGTATATTATATATCACGAGTATGTTATCTCACTAGTATATTATATATCACGAGTATGTTATCTCACTAGTATATTATATATCACGAGTATGTTATCTCACTAGTATGTTATCTCACTAGTATATTATATCTCACGAGTATCTTATCTCACTAGTATATTATATATCACGAGTATGTTATCTCACTAGTATATTTTATATCACGAGTATGTTATCTCACTAGTATGTTATCTCACTAGTATATTATATCTCACGAGTATGTTATCTCACTAGTATATTATATATCACGAGTATGTTATCTCACTAGTATATTATATATCACGAGTATGTTATCTCACTAGTATATTATATATCAGGAGTATGTTATCTCACTAGTATATTATATATCACGAGTATGTTATCTCACTAGTATATTATATATCACGAGTATGTTATCTCACTAGTATATTATATCTCAGGAGTATGTTATCTCACTAGTATATTATATCTCAGGAGTATGTTATCTCACTAGTATATTATATATCACGAGTATGTTATCTCACTAGTATATTATATATCACGAGTATGTTATCTCACTAGTATGTTATCTCACTAGTATATTATATATCACGAGTATGTTATCTCACTAGTATATTATATATCACGAGTATGTTATCTCACTAGTATATTATATCTCAGGAGTATGTTATCTCACTAGTATATTATATCTCAGGAGTATGTTATCTCACTAGTATATTATATATCACGAGTATGTTATCTCACTAGTATAGTATATATCACGAGTATGTTATCTCACTAGTATATTATATCTCAGGAGTATGTTATCTCACTAGTATATTATATCTCAGGAGTATGTTATCTCACTAGTATATTATATATCACGAGTATGTTATCTCACTAGTATATTATATATCACGAGTATGTTATCTCACTAGTATGTTATCTCACTAGTATATTATATATCATGAGTATGTTATCTCACTAGTATATTATATCTCAGGAGTATGTTATCTCACTAGTATATTATATATCACGAGTATGTTATCTCACTAGTATATTATATATCACGAGTATGTTATCTCACTAGTATATTATATCTCACGAGTATGTTATCTCACTAGTATATTATATATCACGAGTATGTTATCTCACTAGTATATTATATCTCAGGAGTATGTTATCTCACTAGTATGTTATATCTCAGGAGTATGTTATCTCACTAGTATATTATATCTCAGGAGTATGTTATCTCACTAGTATATTATATCTCAGGAGTATGTTATCTCACTAGTATATTATATCTCAGGAGTATGTTATCTCACTAGTATGTTATCTCACTAGTATATTATATATCACGAGTATGTTATCTCACTAGTATATTATATATCACGAGTATGTTATCTCAGGAGTATATTATATATCACGAGTATGTTATCTCAGGAGTATGTTATCTCACTAGTATATTATATATCATGAGTATGTTATCTCACTAGTATATTATATATCACGAGTATGTTATCTCACTAGTATATTATATATCACGAGTATGTTATCTCACTAGTATATTATATATCACGAGTATGTTATCTCACTAGTATATTATATATCACGAGTATGTTATCTCACTAGTATATTATATATCACGAGTATGTTATCTCAGGAGTATATTATATATCACGAGTATGTTATCTCACTAGTATATTATATATCACGAGTATGTTATCTCAGGAGTATATTATATATCACGAGTATGTTATCTCACTAGTATATTATATATCATGAGTATGTTATCTCACTAGTATATTATATATCACGAGTATGTTATCTCACTAGTATATTATATATCACGAGTATGTTATCTCAGGAGTATATTATATATCACGAGTATGTTATCTCAGGAGTATGTTATCTCACTAGTATATTATATATCACGAGTATGTTATCTCACGAGTATGTTATCTCAGGAGTATATTATATATCATGAGTATGTTATCTCACTAGTACATTATATCTCACTAGTATATTATATATCAGGAGTATGTTATCTCACTAGTATATTATATCTCAGGAGTATGTTATCTCACTAGTATGTTATCTCACGAGTATGTTATCTCACTAGTATATTATATATCACGAGTATGTTATCTCACTAGTATATTATATCTCAGGAGTATGTTATCTCAGGAGTATGTTATCTCATGAGTATGTTATCTCACTAGTATATTATATATCACGAGTATGTTATCTCAGGAGTATGTTATCTCACTAGTATATTATATCTCACTAGTATATTATATATCACGAGTATGTTAATCTCACTAGTATATTATATATCAGATCTCACTAGTATATTATATATCAGAGTATGTTATCTCACTAGTATATTATATATCACGAGTATGTTATCTCACTAGTATATTATATATCACGAGTATGTTATCTCACTAGTATATTATATATCACGAGTATGTTATCTCACTAGTATGTTATCTCACTAGTATATTATCTCTCACTAGTATGTTATCTCACTAGTATGTTATCTCACGAGTATGTTATATCTCACGAGTATGTTATCTCACGAGTATATTATATCTCACGAGTATGTTCGTATTCGATGGCTCTAGTGAGTTCCAAAAGGAAACCTGCTTTCTACATACCCATCAAATTCCACTTGCGACCAATCATACACGTAATTTATGAGGTTGTCAGCGGTCAAATCTTCATTTTCGTTGATGTCCTGGTCTATAAAACGTATGCATTATAAATGTACGGCAGATTAGTTCAAGAATAACGACTTTATGTTTCCTGGAAGCATTTTCTCCCGCCAGAATCTTGGAAATTTATGGCAAATTATTATGTTATCTTCCGCGGACGTCTGTGGAATAAGCATTATTCAAGTACTGCATAGATAACACTACCCATAAACGGACCTTTCGATCCATTTGCTTCAGTTTCCTTGTCTTGCCGAAAATTACCGGGACAGAAACACGTTTCAAAGGTCGATAGAAAATAGATTGGTAGACTACTAACTGCAGACTATGATATCTTCTATATGTTAGACTATTTCATGAACGGGTGTGTTTGCTTTGTCATATGTATCTTGCTTGTATAAGGTCAGTTGTTCGAGCCGGGTGTCTGTCCGTGACTAAATTACTAACAAGAGTGGGTGGGTACCCGGGTCTTCCTTAACCAATAATGGATATAGAGTCGCCATATAACCGAAGCTGTTGTTTATACTTTAAACCCCAAAAACAAACAACAACAAGAAACATTGCTTGTCATAATTAAAACTAATGGACAAAATGGGTTGTACGGATACAAATCTTGATACTAAGCAATGTCCTTAGTAAAATGGCTGTCCGATTAGCGCACTCGTTTCTCACCAATGCAACCCGGGTTCGATCCTCGGTCCGGGAAGTATGCGAGATGGTACGGTGGTCGCCAGATCAGACAGGTGGGTTTTCGCCGGGTACTCCGATTTCCTCCTACACGAATGACCACATTTACGCTTTCATCCACGCCAACGAGAGTGATTAATATAAGTTGTTAAAACTTGTTTCGCAATCGTTGTAAAATAAATAAAGTTTAAACTTAGTAAAGACAATCCGTATACCAGTAGTGTTCGTTCCTAATGTACAATGTCCTTATAACCGACGATATATCGGGGCAGTTGGCTTTTACATGTACATATTTACATATTCGGTGAAGCAGAAGACAGCTATTGTATACATGTCGCAAGTCATTTATGTCAATATACTTAAACAGTTATCGACGCGTCCATATTGACGTCATAGCGCATAGGAATATGCTCCTAAAGGTCATAGTCGGTCGTATCTCCTGAGTCAGCTTCTTGTTGCAGGATTGTTAAGTCTCTATATATGGAAGCTGTTCAATTAGTTTATACATACGCTATCACGACTTCAGGTGCAGACGGTCCGGAGTTCGAGCCCCGCTAGAGCCGAGTGTGCCCTTATGCAAGGCAGAATTCCACGTTGCCTCTTCTCTCTCCCTTGTGGCTATGGACTCTATCACGAATGAGGTCTCGATAGTGATTCATATAAGTTGTATGAACTTGTTTCTCAATCGAACTAACATAAATTTATATAAACTAGCTATACAGTTAGCCTATATATACAACGATAACCATACACCATTGTGGTACAGACGGATCTGTAGTTCAGTGGTAACACGCTGGACTGGTAATCCAGGATCGATTCCCCGTCTGACCCTAATACAATTGACAGTCTTTCAGATGGGACGTTAAACCGAGGTCTCGTGTCGGTGCTTTACATCGTGCACGTAAAAGAACCAGAGGAGACTCTGGAATGGGTCTCTGTCTGTATCATTGCACTATCCTCCAAAAACACACACACCATTGTGGTTTGATATGATTTGAATGTTGCTCAGACAGGCCAGTATAATAACAAATAAATTAACATAATTTTGATAACATTACATTTATTATACAACAACAACAGTAAAAACAAAGGATTCCAACTAGGACCAATATATAGTTTGGGATAAATCGGACTTTATCTGTCAAGGGAGGTAATAGAAACATCAGTAATGTATCTCACTAAGAATAGTCATACAATATGTACACACATAGTGTCATATACTGTACACAGTGTATAAAGAAAACCAAGAGATTGTTGTATTTTGTTATCCATTTTTCCCTGGTCAGTGATCGATATGATTGCCTAGAGATCGGGAGTTTAATTTAAAGCATTAATGCTATTGATTTAGTGGGTAGTTCTTTTACTGCACGCACGGTAGATGTCGGTAGATATTTTACATTTCAGTCCGAGCATAGCACTGTACACGTATCTCCTTTCATGAAGAATGTGTATATTCCAGGCTATGTGAGGTTTATATTCCAGGCTATGTAAGGTGTATATACCAGGCTATGTGAGGTGTATATTCCAGGCTATGTGAGGTGTATATCCCAGCTATGTGAGGTTTATATTCCAGGTTATGTGAGGTGTATATTCCAGGCTGTGTGAGGTTTATATCCCAGGCTATGTGAGGTTTATATTCCATGTTATGTGAGGTGTATATTCCAGGCTATGTGAGGTGTATATTCCAGGCTATGTGAGGTGCATATACCAGGCTATGTGAGGTGTATATTCCAGGTTATGTGAGGTGTATATCCCAGGCTATGTGAGGTGTATATTCCATGTTATGTGAGGTGTATATTCCAGGCTATGTGAGGTGTATATTCCAGGCTATGTGAGGTGTATATTCCAGGCTATGTGAGGTGTATATACCAGGCTATGTGAGGTGTATATTCCAGGCTATGTGAGGTGTATATACCAGGCTATGTGAGGTGTATATTCCAGTCTATTTGTTTCGGTAGTTTGGGCATTATATATTGAAACGATAGAAAGTGTTATTGGCATGATTAAACGATTATATAAGAAAGTTGGGTACATTAATAACACGGACGACTTGAACTATTCAGTGAATTATAGTGCTCAATGTATATCTACATACATTTATGACATCAACACCCATAAATAGTGTGTCTTCTTCATGAAGCAAACACAGTGGTTTATGCCAACGTGTCCTTGGGGTCTCCGTGGCCGAGTGGTAAACTATCTCCCCCTCACCGTTGTAGGTTCTAATCCCACTAGGGTTGTGAGGAAGATATCCAACTGGCTTGTGGGAGGTCGGTGGTTATACCTGGGTGCCTGATCGTGCCAATAATAGATGGAGTGTCGCCATATGTCTTAGGTCTTGGTGCGAATTTAAACACCCAAAAATAAAATAAGCAAAATAGTTGGTGCCATAGAGTCGAAGCATCATAAAAACAATTTGGCACACGTCTATTCATTTGACAACAACATATTATGTAATAGTGATCATTGGTTACTGAATAGCATTGGTTGTTTCTAGGAAATAAGAGACACCATGTTCAGCAGACTTTACAAGAATGTGTTACACTTTCGGGTAACTGATTTTATTAATTTGTGGCCAGTCGCATGAATAATACAACAACCAGCCAGAAAGCAATAATTGAATAACCATAACAGGAATATATGACAACAACACTGACGCTGCAAGACGTGTAAATGCATGCGTTGAATCAGGAATCAGCTCCAGTACACCTATACTAGAGGACATAGAAAACGCACGCTTCTAATAAGTGGTTTACATGAAAAACAAGAACTATATAGATACATAGTATTAAACATTTTGGAATATTTTTAGTTGTTCAGTTTGTGTTTTGTAATAAAGATGTGATATATCTTTGATGGAATCCTTCGTATTTCGTGTTCATGTAATAATAATAATCATATAATGTAGGTGTGCGTTTTCTATGTCCTCTAGTATATAATGTAGGTGTGCGTTTTCTATGTCCTCTAGTATATAATGTAGGTGCGCGTTTTCTATTTCCTCTAGTATATAATGTAGGTGTACGTTTTCTATGTCCTCTAGTATATAATGTAGGTGTGCGTTTTCTATGTCCTCTAGTATATAATGTAGGTGTACGTTTTCTATGTCCTCTAGTATATATTGTCGGTGTGCATTTTGTATGTCCTCTAGTATATAATGTAGGTGCGCGTTTTCTATTTCCTCTAGTATATAATGTAGATGTGCGTTTTCTATGTCCTCTTGTATATAATGTAGGTGTGCGTTTTCTATGTTCTCTAGTATATAATGTAGGTGTGCGTTTTCTATGTCCTCTAGTATACATGACATGTGTTACACATTAGAAGCTCTATCCAGAATAAGGGGAAACACGTTGAATCAGGAAACATCACAAGAGCATCTACCTGCTATGTGTTCTACATTAGAAGTGTTATATCTAGAAAAAGAGGAAACGATATTATTGTTTGTACCAACATTCAACATAATTGCCGCAAACGTGATCATTATTTGGTACATGCAAGCGATGTGATCATTATGTGGTACATGCAAGCGATGTGATCATTATTTGGTACATGCAAGCGATGTGATCATTATGTGGTACATGCAAGCGATGTGATCATTATGTGGTACATGCAAGCGATGTGATCATTATTTGGTACATGCAAGCGATGTGATCATTATGTGGTACATGCAAGCGATGTGATCATTATGTGGTACATGCAAGCGATGTGATCATTATGTGGTACATGCAAGCGATGTGATCATTATGTGGTACATGCAAGCGATGTGATCATTATTTGGTACATGCAAGCGATGTGATCATTATGTGGTACATGCAAGCGATGTGATCATTATTTGGTACATGCAAGCGATGTGATCATTATGTGGTACATGCAAGCGATGTGATCATTATTTGGTACATGTAAGCGATGTGATCATTATTTGGTACATGCAAGCGACGTGATCATTATTTGATACATGCAAGCGACGTGATCATCATTTGGTACATGCACGCGACTTGATCATCATTTGGTACATGCACGCGACTTGATCTGATCATTATTTGGTACATGCAAGCGACGTGATCATTATTTGGTACATGCACGCGACGTGATCATTATTTGGTACATGCACGCGACGTGATCATTATTTGGTACATGCAAGCGACGTGATCATCATTTGGTACATGCACGCGACTTGGTCAGTATTTGGTACATACAAGCAACTTGATCATTATTTGGTACTTGCAAGCTTAGCCTGGGAACAGGCGTTGATATATTTTGTCGTGTCCGTCATATAAATATATTAAACTATATTATTTTCCCTAGTCAACCTCCACCTGTGTAATGTCCACAGCTTTAAATCTATTCGAAATTTATCCAGATTCATTTATTATGCAAATAATCTTACAATCCAACATAAGTAACACTGACAATACCATTTAATTCTATTCACTATACATGCTCTTCTGTAGAAACCATGTCTATGTTTACGGTTATAATATGTATGTTTTGCTATAAGCATACCAGTATATGATATGTTTTCATGCAATAAATGAGAGTTTTGTTGTATTGTATCAAAATATATTTGTTTGGCACTCACGCGGTTAATTGAGCCGTATTAAGTTTCTGATAATATCAACATGTCGTTTTGTCAGAAGTAAAACAGTGAACAATCGGCTTACTGGAACCCAGGCTAATGCAAGCGATTAATACACAGTTCCTGTTAAGGAACACCCACATTACAGTTCTTAGAAAATTATCAAATTAATTTACTCCATAAAGCAACCACAAATATACATCTTTATTGTATTCGAGCCCCGCTTGAGCCGTTACGGTCGTGCCAGGCAAGGCATTTAAATTTTATTTCCACATTGCCTCTTCTCTCTCCCTCGTGGTGCTGGATTCCATCAGGAATGAGGTCTCTTGTAATCGAGCTAAAATTAATTTGTACAAACTATTTTATTGTACGGAGGGTGGTGTGTGTGTGTGTGTGTGTGTGGGTGGGTGGGTGGGGGGTTTCCGTGGCAGAGGGTTAAGGTCATTGATTTCAAAGTCCTTGCATCTGTAGGATCTCATGTAGAGAAACCACTTGTAGGTTCGAATCCCACTGGGGGGTCTAATTGTTTCATGTGCTTTTTTCAGACATGATCGGGCCAGTTGACTGTGGTCGATACTATCCCCGAATTCTAGTGTACGGGATGTATTGCACCCTGTATTTAATGCCAGTTTCGTCCTAGTTTGGCCTTAATCATATTAAACATAGCTGTGTGCATACAACCAGTCGAGAAATTTATGAGATTTGTGAGAATAAATGTTGTGGTGTGTTATATGGGTGTTATTTTGTTCATAAAATCGGCGACGTGATTATGATGGTTGTGTTTATTTAACCTCGCCGCCGCCGGTGAACCACGTGGGCGAGCAGCCGTCGACGTTATCGAGAAACATCCTAATACAGTCACAACGCCATTTGCATTTAGCTCATTGTTTGCAATATATCAAGGAGAAAAATCTGCATTATATCGATTTTGTATATTGTCTGTTTTAACGCAAAATTATTCATGTGTTTAGATTTGTATGAAAGATGTAAGTGTATTTCTCGCGATTTATAGCGATAACCCTAGCGATGTAAATGCACTGAACACTATTAGTCAATTGCCCATTTAGTGAGTTTAATAGCAAAGTTCAAAAACGTATTAATTTTCATAAAATTCATAAAATAGTGTATGATATCACCACGAGTGTAATGTTCTTTTATTGTATCACATTGCCACAGTAACAACAACTATGAAACAATCGTATTTTCCTGTTTGCCAGTATACTTGTGCGCCTTACAGTGAGGTACATTGAGGTACATTCGTACACCGTAGTAAATAGTCACTGCTAAAACACTGTCATGACGTCATATCTTTTTACTGTGTGTGTGTTTTACGTTTATTTATCGTCGCTACCGGTTGCCCATATGATCGACGCCTCCTGAAGAGATTAGTCATTTTAGATGTTGGAGGATAGTGCATGATACAGACAGAGACCCATTCCAGAGTCTCCTCTGGTTCTTTTACGTGCACGGGAACCTTTTTACTTGCAGTCCATTATTATTACTATTGGACTGCTGTCAAAAGGTCAGAATATTATATTAAATTATACGTGTACAATGTACGAAATTAACAATTTTTAGGATGTTAGTAGGATCTTGTTATATAAGTGTGTGTTTTAAGTAAGATATAATCCTCAAACGGATCCGATATGTAAACTAGTGGTACTGTCTCCGGCGATACGCGCCTCATGCAATCCAATATTTTACATATTGGATCGTTTTCGTCTTATATCCTATATACATAATCAACCAACTTCAGCGACATGAGCGAATAAACATTCATTGATTCCAATTACTCAAAAACGTTTTTGTGAATAAAACCGTGATTTTTTAAACGCAATTTCGCAGAACGTGTCGGATAAGTTATATTGCTATGTGTTTTACGTTTATTTTTCGTCGATACCGGTTGCCGATATGAGCGACGCCTCCTGAAGAGATTAGTTATTTTAGATGTTGGAGGATAGTGCATGATACAGACAGAGACCAATTCCAGAATATCTTCTTGTTCTTTTACGTGCACGGTGTAAAGCACCGACACGAGACCTCGGCTTAACGTCCCATCTGAAAGACTGTTAATTTTATTAGGGTCAGACGGGGGATCGAACCTGCGATCCCTGGATTACCAGTCCAGCGTGTCACCACTGGACTACATATCTTGCCTTATATGGAATTCGAAGGTATGACGTCACACATATAACTAAAATGGCGACCGCCTATATCGCTGTCTTATCACTAATTTAGATTGCTGTAAAAGTTTATTTTTGAAATTATTATGAACACATTTACGAAAAGATATAAACGTGCTTAATCGATTGCATTGTAATATATATATATATATAATATTGACGTTAGCTAAATTATTTTACTGAGGTTTACGAACTTGCAAGGCCAGGAAAAAAACACGGTAAAATAATTTTCGGTCTAGACACATTTTGTCCGTGTTTGTAGCTCCATGCTAATATGTTGTTCTTTTTTGGGTAATATTTGTATGTATATATATGCACGGACTTATGATTGCCAGACGGATCTGTAGTCCAGTGGTAACACGCTGGACTAGTAATCCAGGTATCGCAGGTTCGACCCCCATCGTTTAACCCTAATAGAATTAACAGTCTTTCAGATGGGACTTTAAGCCGAGGTCTCCTGTCGGTGCTTTACACCGTGCATGTAAAAACGAACCAGAGGAGACTCTGGAATGGGTCTCTGTCTATATCATTGCACTATCCTCCAAAAATCTAAAATGATTAATCTGTTCAGGAGGCGTCACTCATATGGGCAACCGGTAGCGACGATAAATAAACATAAAACACAAAATCTTGCCAGCCATGTACATGTGTTATTTCCTGGTCGATTAGCTACCATTGCTGTCTGTTGAGAATTCAAATCAAGATTGTCACGGGTTCGAGCCCCGCTCAGACCGTGTATCTTTATATGAAAACGTTGGCAGTTTCTTACGGAGGTTGGTGCACCAAGTACTGATTAGCCAGGAATTGTGTTGTTAGGTAAACTGCCTGTCGCTCAAATGGGCATCCTGTAGCGACGTTAATAAACTTAAATCAAAAAAGTAAACGCTTGCCTTAATGGTTCGCCGGTGGCGAGGATGGTACACTCAATAATCAAAAAAGTAAAATCAATACTAGTACATGTTCTTAGAACAAGAAATACGGTCGAACACACCACACCATGCTTATTTGATTGAAACCTATTTTTTGTGAAATGTCGTTACGGCATCATTATAGCACGGTCACTATTAGCCATATGGGACCGTCCCTGGAATATTGGCAATTAGAGACTGATAGGACAAAAGTAATTTGATGTTAACCCATCGTCGGAGTAGTCTTTTATCACGTGATCGCCATCAAATCTCAACATATGGACATGGCTGGTATCTGTAAATATGTAATTATCTTACAGTAGGTGTCACAAATAGACGACTGTTCACGAAGCATCATCGGTTATACACGAGTACACGAATGAAACGATACCACTCTCGGAAAGGGCCGCAACTAATGTTGTTAGAACTTATTGCCCGACCCGTTTGTCTTTATTTAATCTGTCATGTTTTGTATTCACATGTAAAACGAATCGAAATATGATTAAACGAAACCACTTTACGTACCTGTCTAAACGATATATAAATATCACCCAAAAACACACTTTATACTACATGTGCGCCGCTTTGGTATCGTTCCTAATAATTGTTTCTCATACTTAAGTCTTAAATTGAGCAGTACACTTTGTCAACAGTAATTACCGATTCCACTCCATGCATATTATTGTCTTTATATTGGCTTGCCATGACTTATCTACTCGTGGAAGCCGTGGTAGCTCGTTCGTTTCAGGTGCGAAAGGCCATGCGTTCGAGCCACACTGGAGTCGTTACGATCGTTCCCTTAGACAAGGCATTTAAATGCCACGTTGCATCTTCTCTCTCCCTTGTGGCGATGGATTCCATCAGTAATGAGGTCTCCAGATTGATTAATATAAATTGTAAGAACTTGTTTCGCAATCGAGCTAAACTAAATGTGTATAAACTAAACTATCTAGTCATCGGATGGCTAAACATATACAATATACAATATAAATTAATATAAAAAGTACCCAAAATACAATACGAACATGTTCATATATCGTCAATATCTAGTTAATTGTTTTGTGGTATTGCAACTGTCCCTTTATAGGAAACACTATGTATGGGTGTCACGTAGAGAATGATATATATGGAAGACAGATACAACTAACTGTAACGAGATTGACCATTACAACGCTGGGTCATTGCCTCTTCTCTCTCCTGTCTCCTATCTCCTCTCCCCTGTCTCCTCTCCCCTCTCTCCTCTCCCCTCTCTCCTCGATCCTCTCTCCTCTCTCTCTCTCCTCACCCTCTCTCCTCTCTCTCTCTCCTCACCCTCTCTCCTCTCCCCTATCTCCTCTCCCCTCTCTCCTCTCCACTATCTCCTCTCCACTCTCCCCTCGCTCCTCTCTCCTCTCGCCTCGATCCTCTCTTCTCCCTTCTCTCTTCTCTCTCTCTATCCATCTCTCATGGCGATGGATTCCATCAAGAATGAGGCCTCGTGAGCGATTCATATAATATTGTACGAACCTGTTCGCAATCGAGCTACGATAAATTGGTATAAACTAAAAACGCTGGAAATGAAAGTGTCGTCTGCTGATTTTAAATATTATTCCTCTGTCTCTTTATTTAGCAATGTAGTAGAACCGTGTCCAATGGAGACACTTCTACTGTGCAACCACAACATGTTTATTAATCTAAAATGAAAAGCAGGTTCGATCCCCCGTCTGACCCTAATAAAATTAACAGTGTTTCAGATGGACTTTAAGCCGAGGTCTCCTGTACACCAAGAACCAGAGGAGACTCTGGAATGGGTGTATTTCTCTATCTATCTGTATCATTGCACTATCCTACACAAATCTAAAATGACTAATCTCTTCAGGAGGCGTCGCTCATATGGGCAACCGGTAGCGACGATAAATAAACGCCAGACACACACACACAAAATGAAAAATATTGAAAATGAGCAGACGACAGACACATTTCTCTTTAGCGTATTTAGTGTTAAGAGGCGTTGTGCGGAATACAAGTAATATACTGTGGTTGTAATGCACAACACAGACTGCAGACACGAGGAACGTAAGACATGCGCACTGAAGTAATATACTGTGGTTGTAATGCACAACACAGACTGCAGACACGAGGAACGGAAGGCATGCGCACTGAAGTAATATACTGTGGTTGTAATGCACAACACAGACTGCAGACACGAGGAACGGAAGGCATGCGCACTGAAGTAATATACTGTGGTTGTAATGCACAACACATACTGCAGACACGAGGAACGTAAGACATGCGCACTGAAGTAATATACTGTGGTTGTAATGCACAACACAGACTGCAGACACGAGGAACGTAAGACATGCGCACTGAAGTAATATACTGTGGTTGTAATGCACAACACAGACTGCAGACACGAGGAACGGAAGGCATGCGCACTGAAGTAATATACTGTGGTTGTAATGCACAACACAGACTGCAGACACGAGGAACGGAAGGCATGCGCACTGAAGTAATATACTGTGGTTGTAATGCACAACACATACTGCAGACACGAGGAACGTAAGACATGCGCACTGAAGTAATATACTGTGGTTGTAATGCACAACACAGACTGCAGACACGAGGAACGTAAGACATGCGCACTGAAGTAATATACTGTGGTTGTAATGCACAACACAGACTGCAGACACGAGGAACGTAAGACATGCGCACTGAAGTAATATACTGTGGTTGTAATGCACAACACAGACTGCAGACACGAGGAACGTAAGACATGCGCACTTCTGACGGAATTGGAGGAAACACATGGAGATGAAGTATAATAGAGGACATAGAAAACGCACACTTCGGATAAGTGTGTTTTACATGAAAAACAATAACTATATAAATACATAGTTTTGTAATAAAGATGTGACATATCTTTGATGGAATCCTTCGTATTTCGTTTCATGTAATAATAATCATATACTGTAGGTGTGCGTTTTCTATGTCCTCTAGTATATACTGTTGGTGTGCGTTTTCTATGTCCTCTAGTATATAATGTTGGTGTGCGTTTTCTGTGTCCTCTAGTATATAATGTAGGTGTGCTTTTGTTTATGTCCTCTAGTATACAATGGTGCGATGACTGACTGAAGACGAGACTGGAGTGACCTATTATGACAGTATCTATTGTTTGTATTGATGTTCATTATCGTTAAGCTAAGTGAAACTGAAATGTTTCGCCAAAAGAGAATAAAATAGATCAATGCACAAGATAGACGGAATATAAGAGGAACACAGAAAAAGGGTTAGAACTCAATAGTATACTACTGTGCTATTACGTTTATTTATCGTCGTTACCGGTTGCCCATATTAGCGACGTCCCTGAAGATATTAGTCATTTTAGATTTTTGGAGGATAGTGCAATGATACAAACAGAGACCCATTCCAGAGTCTCCTCTTGTTCTTTTACGTGCACCGACACGAGACCTCGGTTTAAAGTCCCATTTGAAAGACTGTTAATTTATATTAGGGTCAGATGGGGGATCGAACCTGTGATCACTGCATTACCAGTCCAGTGTGTTACCACTGGACTACAGATCCGTCTACTGAAACAATGGTATGATGTAATACAACTTTTTTCAAATCTTAGTCTCAGTTTGAAATTGGAGACAAGTTTTAGGCCATCGAATAAAGTAAGCTAATGCCCCACTCCCACCCACAGCTAAGAACCAAATGGATCTGATTCATGTTGATTCATTCATACATTACAATACTTATCTTATGTCATCTTCTTTTGTAATTCTGTGCATTTTGACACCAAGATATATACTAATATATCATGTTTTGTTGCTGATTTTTTTTTTTTTTAGTGATTTAGGCAGGGGTCAATGACCTTTGACCTCTAATAAACAATTTCCTCAACCCCTATCCCCCCTTACTTTTTTTGGAAGTTGTCCATACCCACCAAAATCAGTTGAAACTAGCTTCTTTTAAAAAAAATCACAGATTGGCTAATATATGGCTAATTTAGGGTTACTAACATTGCAATTATACATACAATGAAATACGTGGAAAACAATTAAATTAGGATTAATTATTATTGCAGTATACGATTTAATCTCGGGGGAAAAAAGCAAATGGGTTGGGCTACAAGCTATGACAACATTAACCAAATGGACCAGACCACTGTATCAGAAGGTGGGCATGTTATGAAATGATCGTAGTTGT